>OU898284.1:75009498-75061889 GCA_918026665.1 Diabrotica balteata
ATACAATACTTTTGATCATATATCCATAGGATAATAAAAAGTATGCAGGTAAAAAAATGCAGGTAATAATAACAAACATCTCTAGTCACAGAGAGCTATGAATCATAATACAATTTAATTCTATACATTGTCGTTATAATTATACATTATAACGAATTCTGCATTTTCCTATGATCAGCTTTCGTATTGTGCGATCATCCGCACAACAGAGAAGAGAGAGAGGTGGGATAAGAATGATGAGAAGTAGGTACCGCTCCTGCCGATCTGACTCGAACAAAAAGCGAACGACCGAAGTTGTCGTCGCTTCAAATGCGGAGTCTTTCGTTCTCGAGTTTTGTATTGTGGTATTATATAAAGTTGTTTTGTTTTAACGTGTTTCAACTGACAATAATTGTGTTCAGTGAGTAGTGAGTTGTTATTTTAATAAAAATACTGTGATTTATTTGTGAAACTGTTAAGTTTGTCTTTCAATTTGGACATAGCCACTTATCTTATCCAACACGTGGCGTCACAATTCACAATATTAGAATCATTCTTAGTCACAATGTTAGAATTTGGACAGTGACGTCGACGCGTGGTAATATAATTATTTATTGAGAATTGCGAGATAGTGTTTTTATTCTTTGCCTTCTCAATAAGGTGTAATTAATTACTCTTTTGTTTTTATCTTAAAATGTCAGCACCTAAAAAAAAGTGCCGGCAGTACTCAACGGAGTATTTGAAATATGGATTTATTGAATTGCCAGGAAATAAGAATCTACCATTGTGTCTCATTTGTGCAAAATCGTTGTCAAACGAAGCTATGAAGCCGTCTCGGCTTATGGATCACTGAAGAGGATTCATCCAGAGAAGGCAGACAGACCCGTCCAATATTTTGCGGTGAGTAAAAAGTCTTTTATTTGTAGGATGTAATTTTCCCATGTACACTTTGCGTCATAAAAAACTGGTACACTTTTTTTCCCAATGTAAAACTGTGTTCACTGGACACAATGGTTAGTAAATCACTTCGTTGTTGCCATCACAGATAACGAAGTTTCACTAAATCTAAATAAAAAACAATGTTCAAAAATATATCAAGTTTTAGATAGATATTATTTTTATAGTTTAACAGCAAAAACCCGTATCTAATAAATTTAATAACCAGAGAGAGGATTGAGTTAATGTCCAAAATGTTAGAATATTCTTTAAACGTAGGGTATTGGCACAGGAAACATTGGATGCAACTACTTATTTTTACTTTCTATTACCAAAAGTACGTATAGAAAATTTTGTTTTTAGTTCGTTTTTGTACAATTAAAAAAAAAACGATTTTAATTGTGTTTTGAGAATCACAAATTATCGTCTTTCTGATAAATTTAATAATCTGATACGCCTATAGTAGGATTCGAACCACTTACTTCCAGATCCGAAATCCCCCTTCCACACTACACCACTGAGGCCGGTGTGTTTGTGCATAGTAATCGATTTAGTATTTCTGAACAAAATAATTACGATCCTCAGATTCCAAGAAGGTTTATTTTTTCTTCCAAGAAAGATTTTAATTATAAGCACTGTATTTCACCTTAAGGTTGGATTATTTCGTTGTGACATCACGACTGTGATAACACAAGTAATAAGAAAACCTTTTTAAAACTTTATTACCATTACTTATAATAATTAAAGTGAATGTGTTTTTCTTTTGTTTACAGGAGCTCAAGGCAAAGTATGAAAGGCGAGTTACTGTTGGGTCATTGATAGCAAAAGCAACCAAGAAAAACGACAATGGTTTACTTGCTTCCTACAAGGTATCATTGTTAATAGCAAAAAGTGCCAAGCCGCACACAATTGGAGAAGAACTCATCCTCCCAGCTGTCAAAGAGATAGTTGATACTATGTTGGGACCCAGTCAGGCCAGCCAAGTAACAGATGCAGTTCCTCTCAGCAATAATACTGTCTCTATAAGGATTGATGAAATGGGAGCGAATGTCGAAGATGTTCTCTGCAACAAATTGAAAAGCAGAGAGTTTACTGTGCAACTTGACGAGAGTAAACTGAGTGACAACACAGCTTTGCTGCTGTCCTATGTCCGATTCATTGACGACAATGGAGAAATGGCCGAGAAATGCTGTTTGCTAGAAGTCTGATTACTGATACAAAAGGATCTTCCATATTTGAGGTCGTTAAGAGATTTTTTGAGGAAAAAGAGATTCCTTTATCAAATATAATCGCCTGTGCTACTGACGGTGCAGCAGCAATGACAGGACGCCATCGGGGATTTATTGCACATCTGAAACAAGCAATACCTGGAATTTTGTGTGTTCACTGCGTCATTCACAGAGAGCATTTGGCTGCCAAGAATTTGAGTGGGAGGTTGCACGATTCTCTTCAACTTGTCATAGATGCGGTAAATAAAATTAAAGCAAAACCAAAGAATGATCGAATATTTCGTACACTCTGCGAAGAAAATGATGAGATATTTAATACATTGCTACTACATACGGAAGTCCGCTGGCTTTCTAAAGGCAATTGTTTACGGCGGTTCTTCAGTATCATGGATACTGTTATTGAATTTCTTAATACTACTGACCCCACACTGAGTACAGAACTACAAGAGAAGCGAAATGACATCGCTTACTTATCGGATATTTTTCAAAAATTAAATGAAATGAACCTACAACTACAAGGGAAGAATATAAATATGGCCAAAGCGAAGGGAGTAGTCGGAGCATTCATTGACAAACTAACTATTTTTGGAGAAAATATGCAGAGAAGAGATCTGACCAAATTCCCCAACTTGAAATCTTCTTGTGGTGATTCTGACGATCTTCAAACATACTGCCTTCACCTTCAAATATTGAAAGAAGATCTGCAGTCTCGATTCCAAGATTTGACTAGTCTGAAAGTGTCAACTTGGTTTATCAATCCTTTCAGCGTGGAAGTTTCAACGGTATGTTCTTCTCTTCAAGAAAACTTGATTGATTTGAAACATGATGTTGAAATTGAAAGTTTGTTTCGGGAGTGTGGGTATGAAAAATTTTGGCCGCGGATAAAAGAAGTATATCCAATCTTGTGGAATGCAATCAAATTATTATTATTAGCATTCCCCACAACATATCTAGTGGAGAAAGGTTTTAGTTCTGTATGTATATTGAAAAACAGACAAAGAAATAGGCTCGACATAATAGAAAGAGGGGATTTGAGGTTGTTGTTAACCAACATTGAGCCAGACATAAAGAAATTATGTGGGGGACACCAGGCCCAAGGAAGCCATTAACAACTCTTTTACATACATATATAACCATTTATCATTTTACAAAATGTAAAAATAAATAAATATAGATACTTACCTTTTGTATAGATTCATTATTTGTTTCAATTTATTGGGAGTGGGGGGGGGGCGATTGTAGTATTAATAACTGGTGAAACCTGTCTAAGGGGGCGACAATGGGAAAAAGGTTGGGAACCACTGAATTAGAGGAACCATCAATTATTATAATGGATAATGCTCCATATCATAGCACAATAATTAATAAAGCTCCTATATATGTTTCAAAAAAAGCTGAAATAAAAGAGTGGTTGGAAAATAACAATATTGCACACGAACAAACAATGTTAAAACATCAATTGCTTGAACTGGTCCAGAGGTATATGTTTTTAATTAAATTTGTGCAATTGGATATGCTTTTAATATTTCATTGCTTATAGGAATAAACCAGGACCAATATATGAAGTAGATAGAATGGCTGAACAATATGGGCATAGAGTTCTACTGCAAAATCTTTAGCAGTGTCGAAGGAGTCCCTGGTCCAAATTACACCAGTAGTATTGTCAAAAACAATAAGAGTACAGAATCTGAGATACAGCGCTGGTGGGATAGAGAAATTGTTTTTGATCGTGAAGACATTAGCCCTGTAGTTATTGATTTAGCAGAAGATAATGATCATGATGATGATAACGATTTTTGTATTGATAGTGGTGATGACGTCTTTTAGTTTTATTGAAAAAATAATTATATAGGAATTGCAATTTTGTTCTAATAAAAGTACATTTCTGTAATATATATTTATTTAAAAGTTATTTTTGTATTTGATTCAGATAATCAGGTGAGTAAGAAAATCTAAATAATTTTGTATACTGGTATAGAACAGCTATAACTATAACAAAATTCTTACATTGTTAAGGATTTTTGAATAATGAAACTTCTATATCAATTATTTTATTTTTATTTATTTAATATACGGGATACCCCCATTAACAGTTTAAATTACAATATACAATATCACAGTTAGGATTCAAAACTTGAAATTGCTTATAATATAAAATCAATATTAAAAAGTTAAAAAAAATCAACTCTCGGTCAAAGTCTCGCACAGTTATTAAGTAAATGGAAAACAGATGTTACTGCTTTTTTTATCTGTTTTTACAATATCTGCCCTTATTTCGATGGTTTAGCAAAATATTGTCATTTTATAAGGATATAACCAGTTTCTTTATTTAGATTATTTTTATGGGCCACTCACTTGAATTGATCCCAAATAAAAGTTTATACTCAGATATAGATTATTGTTTTGACCCAAAATCAATTTTAAAAAGAACACTTTTATTGAAGCTCGAGTTATGTTATTACAAAAGTTTGTAAAAATAAATTTAAATATAAGTAATTTCTAAATAATTTTAAAGTGTTTAATAATCACAGATCAGACATAGAATATCTTTGTAACTCATTTATTAAATTTAATAAAATTTTCATTACAGATGTATAAGGTGTATCTAATTTCAATAAATTTTTATGCACAAATATCATGCTTCAGATATTGTGGAATAGAGTACTTAGGTATTCCATTTTAAGAGATATCCAACATAAAGGATTAACAATATAAACAGGTTAACACAATAAAACAAAGGTTTAATTTTTGAAATTCTAATGGCTTATAAATTAGTATTTATAAATGAAAAGTTTTTAATCAAAAGTACTACACTAAAATATCAACAGCACCCTCATTTGCCAGTATTTCCATGTTTTCTCTATTAACTACAATGTTATGTGAATGATATGTTAACTGAACAACCTGTTAGGTAGCTGTCATTCACAATTCTTGAGGTACTTTGTGATAGATTATATGAGTCGTCTATTATCAAAGGCGGCAATCTCCATTTTTTTGTCAAACTGAGTTAAATTACGGAATGTACAGGTTAACTTAAGTCCTTTCAGAAAAACATTTCTGTCATTATCATAGTCGACTATAAATAAGTGTAATTACATAAACAAAATATCATTCAGTTTCAAAAACGGACATAAAATATAAATATTACTTTCAAACATGGCAATCTCCCTCTTAACCAATCAGACGGCTCGCTGTGATTCACATGATGTTATTTTATAACCATACTTTTTAGTTATTTAAATAACTAAAACAAACGGTGTTTGGTTTTGTCAATTTATATTTGTATAATAAATTATCACAAATAATAATGGAACAACAAGCTGTTATATTACCACCAACTAATTGTAGAAAACGTTCTAGAGAGCCTGAAAACTGGAAAGTAAATAAGCAGAAAAAATTAAGGTAACTAATATGAGTCACGTAGTGATATGAGTTTTATAACGTAATTTTTTTTTAGATATTCGTCCAAAAATCTACCAGTGTTTCCAACATGTGGCCACAATAATATTTACCAATGTGCAACATTATCAATGAGAGACATAATGGCATTTCATCAGTCCTTTTATGAGTTTAAAGATAAGCTTAAACAAGATGCCCTAATTATGAAATATTGTGCAATTGAAAATGTTCGTAGACATAGACCAAAAAATCAAAATAATACGCAAAAACAACATACAATCAAATGCTTTATACGCCGAGAATCTAATGCTGTAATAAGAGTTTGTCAAAAAGCATTTTTGGAAATTTTAGGAATTACTAAACATAGATTATCGTATGTTATGAATACGTTTGTCAAGTCTGGAGGAACTCCTCGGGAGAACAGAGGCGGCGACAGAAAATCAACACTTTTTCAGGCCAAAAAAGATTCAATCATAAATTTTATTATTTCTTTTAAATGCATAGAGTCGCACTACTGTAGAGGTACAACTCAGCAAAGACAATATTTGCCGTGTGATTTAAATGTGAAAAAGTTATATAAAATGTACCAAGAATCTGTATCAGAAAATGTTGAGTTACGTGTAAAGGCACCATATTTTAGAAAAATATTTAATACCAACTTTAATATTGGATTTGGTACACCCCAAAAGGATGCCTGCTCCACCTGTATAAGCTTGACAGAAAAAATTAAACAAGAATGTGATGGTGCTAAAAAACAAGAGCTTATTACAGAGAAACGAGTTCACTCGTTAAAAGCACAAGCTTTTTACAGATATCTTAAAGAAAAAGACGAGAATGTTATTATTTTCAGTTTTGATTTTCAAAAAAACCTAGTACTTCCAAAAGTGGCGGATCAAACAGCATATTACAGCAGGCAACTTTATATTTACAACTTTTTAATGGTTCAAGGTTCCTCCAAAGACCAACTGAGTCAACAAAATGTATTTTCATATTATTGGACTGAGGATGTGCATAGCAAGGGATCCAATGAAGTAAGCTCACCAGTTTACCACAGACTTAATGCGACAAATTTTGGAGATGCAAAGATATTAAGGTTGATAGCGGATGGATGTGGAGGCCAAAATAAAAACACGATTGTTGTTACTATGATTAACAAATGGTTCCATGAGACTAGGTCATCTATCGAAAAAGTGGAATTAATATTCCCTGTGGTTGGTCACTCTTTTATGCCTCCTGATCGGGTAGCAGGATTAATTGAGAGAGATATAAGAAAAAAAAAATACTATTATTTCACCTGCGGAATATACCAGTGTTTTTAAACAATTTGCCAGCGTAATTAATGTTGAAAAAGATGTGCCTGTATACGACTGGAAAAATGTCACGGAAACTTGTACCAAACGTCCTAGTGCATGGCATTTTTAATTTAATCCAGCAAAACGTTTCATATTTACTAAATCTCAGCGAGAAAATATATTAGTGCAAGGAGAAGTATCTTACAGAATAGAAGTCGGTAAACCCAAAGGAGTTCTAAAAAAAGGCGTAACACCTGCTAATATTAAACCAACAGTAATCCAACCCCGATTAGTGACTCCGAATCCTTTAAAATTAAAGGATGTCGATAATTTGTTAAAAAAACATTACGGGGAAAACTGGAAGGAAGATAAAAGATTATGTTATTTTGGAAATATCATACACCCATCAAATCCTCAAACTTCTGAGAACAATACTCCAAATGAGAACAGTTACTGTGCCTTAGACAATAGTGAAGAATTTTTTATATAACTTGTAGAGAATAAAGCATTTTTGTCAATTTACAACTGTCTTTAATTTTATCTTTATTCTATATACACATACATAATTATAAATAATTGTATAATAATAATTGTTTAATACAATATTCCATGATCAGATATATACAATACTTGATATCAAAAACAGCAATATCCACTACGTTTGGTTTCATAACAGGAAAACTCCAAACTTGACTATCAAACTCGGAAATCTCCATTCTATTTTCACGAATTTTTGATTTAATTTTAACCAAAACAAGTTACAAATAACGAAAATCGTTACAGCAAATCCAATGTTACGACCTGTCAAGAAATTTTTAATAGCAGTAAGTGATAAGTTGACAATATGATTTTTACCTCACTGTGGAAAATGTCATTGTGAGGAGATTGCCGCCTTTGATATTAGACGACTCATATAGCACTTAGAATTGCTGTCTGAAGATTCTACAATGGTAGGTGAGAACTGGATATCCACTATATCCTAATAATCCATTGTCCATAAATTCCTTATTTTATATACCCATAATATGCAAAAATTTTGAACAACTCCTAAAATAGCTACTTCTAATAATTGCGCTTCCATATTATACGACTATATTATGGATTATGGTACCTATTCTTTAAATGAGAAAATAATTAAATTCAACGTTTTAATCTTTTCAATGATCTTATTTTAATTTTTATTATAGGATCCTATAATCGGTAACACATACAATTTATAGATTATATTTATATATACAAAAATATTTAATGTTATTCCTCAAAATAAAAGAATAAAATCTGTGTTTGCAATAACTCTCTATTGACGACATACGCATTAGGGAAGGTTTCAAACTTTTAAGTAGTGTCAATGGCTTACTGTATTATATGACACTGAGTTGATGCAATAAGCTGCGCCAGGGTTGCTGTATCAACACCCAAATATTTAGTGACAAATCTGATTAGAAACTTCTGTTTGTTACACATTGTTTGCACCATTAAAAAAGTTATTTTTCTTTTTGAATGAACAAAGTTTATTTAAGGTGCTGTAAATCACTTTCTACTTCATAAATCGAATTTGTTTAAAGAGTCATTGTTTTAATAATCTTAATGGTGTAAGTTTGTTGTAACTTGAAATGGTAACAAAAGTTTCAAAGAATAATCTGTTTATATTCTTGAATCTTCTTGCAAGTTCCACAATTTGTATCTATACTTATTGATGGCCTATTTATCAATTCTAATTTTTTTTTTATGATAATTACCTAATCATTTTTGTGTTAAAAATAATTGGAATAATAAATTTGTATCCTATAAAACTTCATTTTTACGAAGATATAAAACATTAGTTATAAAAGATGGGTTTAAATTATTTATAGTTAAAAATTTACAACTTAACACAAAAGTGTTAAAAGACAACGAAAAGTTAGGTTATGTTTGTTAAACATTTACAGTTTGTAAATCAAAAGTGACCAACTTGTTTTTAAAAGAAGAAAATAAAAAGTTAGGTTATATGTGTTTAAGAAGAATATAAGAAGTGGAAAAATAGTTTGGCAACGATGCTCCTTATCACTGTGTGACGTCATCACATTATTATCGTAAAAAACTGTATATTCACAATTTGTTCAATAAATGGTCCCATTCTGTAACAATTTCTAAATTCCTTATCGTCCCATTTTTCAAATGGGTTTTCACAAGTTCTATACACACGTTTGTTTGGTTTGAATAAATCTTCAACTACTTCTAAAAATTCTTCGTCGTCGTCACTTGTGAAATCCATTCTAGTATAATATGTATTATGTATCACTATTATTAAACAAAATAAAAGAACCAACAGTCACACACACACACACACACACACACATATATATATATATATATATATATATATATATATATATATATATATATATATATATATATATATATATATATTATATATGTATATATATGTATATATATATATATATATATATATATATATATATATATATATATATATATATATATTGGATATGTTAACCAAAACACATCGATAATAATGGGTTATATTATTTGATTGTCAAAATAACAATACGCATGTGTAATCTTTGAATTAATTCAGAACTAGGTTCTGGAGCCCTATTCACTAACATAAGTGAGTGGTCGTGTAGGAGTTCTCTCTCACAATTTTGCTTTAATGCGCAAGTCACTCTCCTGAAATTGTAAAATCCGTATTCACGAAAATGTAAGAGAACGCTCATATACTCCTATGCGAGTACTCTCCTACTCTACTGGGTAAAACTAAGAGAATTGCGAAATTTTAAGAGAGTGGACATGCGCCGTAGAAATTATAAGTGACAGAAGGCCAATAAAACGAAGAATATTGTATACAATAGGTACAGTTTATATGAAAGGTTATTGAAATTTTAAAAAGGTTGTTGACTCCTATTTGTATTTGGTTTTTATATATTGTTTTCATAATGGATGATGACGATATAATAATGTTAATGTTAATCGCCGATGTTGAAGAGGCGGAAGAACAAGCTGAAAATAATATACCACGTCTCTATTTCCAACGGGAAGACCCTTTTTTAATGTTATCTGAGGTGAATTTTATTAAACATTTCCGTCTCAATAAAGACAGCTTTATATATCTTTGCGATGAACTAACGCCATTTTTACAAGTTCGCCAAAGAACACCTGGTTTGGATATTAAAACAAAGGTAATAACTTTAATTTTACTTGATACAGTTAGGTATCTACTTATTTTATTTTTGAAAATGACAAAACATTATTTTTAGCTGTTAGTGACCCTTTTATTTTATGGCCAAGGAAGCTACCAAGCAGTGACAGGTTCCAATTTTTTTTGTGGAATGAGTCAAAGCAGTGTTTGTCGATGCATTGAAGAAGTAATCAACGCTTTAAATAGGCCAGAATGCATTAGTAGATGGATCACTTTTCCACGAAATATTGAGGAACTATCGCAGCGGAGAGCAAGGTAGAAGTAAATGGAACTTATACAGATTTTAGAAAGTTTTCAGTTTGACTTCTATTTTTTAGATTTTTTCAATCTACTGGTATTCCTGGGGGAATTGGAATTATTGATTGCACCCATGTGGCAGTTGTAAGACCAATCCAAGAAGAACATATTTTTGTAAATAGGAAAAACTACCATTCCTTAAATGTACAACTGGTAAACTATTTTATGTTTTTACTTTTTTTGTTTTAAATTTCATTATTTTAGGTATGTGATGAAAATCTTCAAATAATGAATGTAAATGCTAATTTCCCAGGCAGTACACATGATGCTTACATTTGGGGGCAATCAAATATTTCAAATGTTCTCGAAAGAGTTTGCAGAAGAGAACCTCAAAATAATTTTTTTTGCTTGGCGATTCTGGTAAAAAAAATTAACTCATAATCTTGATCAGGATCTTTACCATTGTTTCTTACAGGCTATCCTCTACGACCTTGGTTGCTAACCCCATTAGGAAACCCTGCGCCAGGTGCAGAGGAACGATTTAATAATGATTTTAAAAGAATAAGGAGCAGGATTGAAGGATGCAATGGTGTTTTGAAAAACAGGTTTCGATGTTTACTTAAACATAGGGTTCTTCACTATCAGCCTCAAAAAGCAGCCAAAATAACAATGGCTTGTTGTGTGCTACACAATATTTGCATACATTATAGAATTCTTGAGCCTGACAGAGATGATGAATTCTTGAATGCAGATGTTGGAATAATTCAAGAAAACCAAGTTGCAGGAGCAGTGAATAATTTTGCAGCTCAGAATGATTTGGAAGCTGGAAGACTACTACGGCAATTAATTATTGATACCCATTATAATTAATATTAAAAAAAAATGTGATTTTTTTGCATTTATACTCATTAGAAGTACATTTTATTATATTTTTTTTTATATTAGAAAATTCAATATATAAATATGCTAAAATGAAATATGTTTTATGGGTATTTTAATCCTTTTCTTGAAGTCTTCTTTTTAACTGGTTAACATCATAACTGGTCTTACAGCTGTCTTGTAAAACTTACCTATGAGTTTCATTGGAATTTTTCTATCACACAATACACTGCTTGCTTCTTTACATTTCATGGATGCATTTCCATTTATTTCTCTATTGCTTTGCAGTGTTGACCACAAATATCTAAAACTATTGGTTTTAGGTATTAGGTATATCCCTAATTGATCATAAAATGCTTTTCTTTCGTCATCACCCAAAACTACTTAAGGAACATACACACTCCATTCAGCAATTCTTCATTCATGACAAATTTACAGACATTATTCAGTAACTCGTTCTACAACTTCTACTACTTTTTCTTTCATTTTGCTATCAGCAATTATGCCAACACTATTTCTAGTGCTGCTTTTCCCTACACAGTTTGTAGCCCTCATCCAACTCATTCGCTCTCTCACCTTTCCACTTTGTTTCTTGAATACAAGCAATGTGTTCTCTTAAGTGCATCTACTAAGTCCATATTTTTACCTGTTAGACTTCGTACATTCCAACACCCTATCCTAATTTTACTAACCTGCAATGGTGTTCCCCCTGAACTTAAGGTAAGCAGTACAATGATAAATAAAGAAATGGTCCTAGACTGAAGGTAGGTAGGTAGGTAATAAAATAGCAAAACAATATATAACTTATGTATTTACATTTTTAGGTGTCTCCACCATACATTCTGAAACCTTTCTGACCTGAGGTGAGCCCTCATTTTTAAACCATCTATAAAATTTTTATTCCTATAATAGGCTGCTTCAATTTCATTTTTTTGCTTCATGGAAGCTAGATGTTGCTGGCTTAAGGCAAGTGAAGATTGTAGCCGAGCAGTCTTTGATGTTTTTATTGGTGGTTGAGGTCTCCTGTTTCCTTTTTTTCTTATTGGATATTCCAACGTGCAGTTGTGTTCCTTGTGATCCTCTGTTTCGGTTGGAATATTTTGCTCTACTTTTTCCTAGAAAGAAATTAATAATAGGTACTTTATTCTAAATAATTTTAAAGAGAAAAAGTTACCTTTTCACTATCCACCTCAGCAATATCATATATAATATCCTCAAGAGGAGTTTCTGTAGAAGGCAAGCTCTAAAACATATTTGAACAAAAAATTAGTTTTAAAATATCATTTTACAGTAATGACTAATATTAAAGAAACCCCAATTTTACTAGAATATATAATACAACGAAACATTTAATATAAGGTTTAAAAGCGGCATGGAATATTTCATCAAATTTTATTTTATTAAGGGCCGGTTCTACAATCCAGGTATAAATTGGAGAATAGTTATTCTGAGTATAACTTATACTTGAGTTTATTCCAAGTATAACCTTTCAAGTGTTCTACATTGTGAAATCGACAGCGGAATAGTTAGTCTGGGTATAACCACAGAACACTAAGGTAAAACGAAATAGTAGATCTGATATCTTCAGATATATGATTTGTCATCAAAGAGCTTTTATGAATTCATTTGTTTTACTGTCATTGGATTTTACCCTCTTTATATGACATTATTTACTACTTTTTTCCTTGGGCTTTTTGCTCTTATTACATTATTTATTTACACTTTTACTTTCATTACCCTGATTTTGACAGGCTTTTTGTAATACTATTTTGACAACCATGTACATCATTGTATATTTTACTATTTATTTATAAGCCAAAGTAGTAAAATTTTTGGAATATTGTATATAAAATCATTTCTCTTATTAAGATTTCCTTCTTAAATTTTTTATTATCATCAACTGCGATTAGTGTTGTAATATAATAACCAAAATTATGTAAATATATCTATATAGGTTGTCCAAATTTTAAACAAGTATAAATATTGGATTACAAAATATAATATAATTTTAGTTAAAGACATGTTTATATAAACATATTCTAGAATTACAGTCTCTGTTATCAAAACATTAAAAAATATATTGCCTTGGTAAGATTATACCTATACTATATTAGTCATATGAGTAGAGGTTATTACATTACATACATATCCTAAAATTTTAGAATTGAAATAATAAATGCTCTCTTTTTCCTTTAGATTGCCCAATAAAATGTCCTTTGGATTTACAATCTAAAATGTTTGTGCAATATCAAAAATTTTATTTTATATATAAAAACAAACAAAACCACAGTTCATTGAATGGCATAAAGTTAAGGTTAAAATATTACCAAATATTACAGATTTGACAACCCTGACCGACTAACAGAAATGCAGTATAAATTTATACTCTGTATATCTGCTAAACTTTAGAGGGATAAAGTTATTCTACAGATATACTCAGATTATCTTATTCCTAGTTTATTATTTTTTTGTAGAACACCATTAATGAAGTTATTCCAAGTATAACTTTATTCTCAGTATATACTAGCATTGTAGAACCGGCCCTTATATGTATTAAATATACTGGATCAATTTTGAGCAGCTACTAAACCAGTTATAAAATCAGTTAATTAAAATTAAATATCTGTAGTAAGAACAGGCTTCAATTGAATTTGAGTTTTACCATAACAAAATTTGTACCTCGCAGAGCAGTTATAAAAAGTACTTACTTGTTCTGCAAAAGAAAATTCTAATGGGCTTTCTTCAACACCAATCCCATCAGTCTGCATCGGGCTAATCAAACCTAAAACCTCAGTTTCTGCATCACTGAGGGTGCTGGAACATGCTGGACCTCCTCTTGTCATATTCCTGTGGCGTTTTATAGCAGCATTTTTTGCTTTAGCATTTTTTTTCATATCTTGCCATCTGTGAAAAAAAAAAAGAAATCAGCTGCTGATTTCAATAATCATACTTGTCATGATTGCATTTTAATATATAAAAAAAACTTACTTTTCTCCATTTTTTCCAATCTTTTGATTGGCCATTTGGAACACTATTTAATTTAATACTAATTTCTTCCCAAAGTTGTTGGGCTTTTTTATATGTGAATGTTGCAGTAAATTGCCCCCTACGCAACTCTTCATGTTGCTCCATGAAACTAATCAACAATTTTTTTTGTGCCTCACACAACATTTTTTTAATATATAACTAATATAACTAAATATAACTAATATAATATAACTAAAAGTTCTTAAAAGTATAAAATATAACTAAAAATATATAACTAATATATAACCAAAGAATATAGACGCTTAATATAACTCAAAGTTCTTAAAAGTTAAAAGTATAATAATATAATAGTTTATAAATAACGAGAACGAGAATTGACAAAACAAGTGATACAATCAGATACAACTAACCTAACATCAAAAACTTTGCTTCTTCATTTCGTTTTATCGTGAAAATGGTTGTGGCTAGGCCTACAGTAGGTACATTTGAACTAAATAATAGGTCAAAGTTACTCGTTCGCTTTGGCAACGCTGGGTAAAATGTAGTAGACTCGCTGAATCATAGTGAATAGGGTTTTTTAGCACCATGTGAGCGATGACCGAGAGAGTACTCACATCGATGAGTTGTCGTGCATGAGCACTCTCATGAGTTGCAGAATACGGATCCTGAACGCTCGAATTCTAGCGTTCAGATTGAACGCAGTTTAAATCGTCCAAATTGGTTGAACGGGAATTGAGAAAGACGTTCACTAAATGTTCAGGTTAAACTTGAGTTGAACTCCATATGAGAAAGCGGCCCTAAGTAAGTTACTGGAAAGATTAGCGTTAGAGTTAAAATATTGACTGTTATTCTGGTAGACAATTATCCAGACAGTTAAAATTTAAAAGAAAGCAGAATTTAAATTATTCTACACTGTATTATTGAAATTTTAATATTTGGGTATAATTAAAAAACATTTTTAATTATACCCAAATATTTTAATAAAAACAAAAATTTTTCTCGTTATCAATTGCTTCAATATCTGACATAGTAACAATTTTATTTCCAAATTTGGTTAAGTACCTGATACAAAAGAGTAAAAGGGGCAACAAGAGAACGGGTTAACTCTTCTTTTTTCGTACGAAATCGTCCAAACGTGAAGATAGCATCAATTCTTCTTTTTTTCGTATGGTTCAAACTAGAAAATAGCGTCAATTCTTTTAAAGCGTAACAGGGGTTGTTGGAAAAGGGGTGCGTTGGCTCAGCGGATCGTGACGTACGAGGACTCGTTGGAACAGAGAGAGGGTAGCGAATACGTTAACACAAAAACAAACGTAAAATACAATGCCAAAAGAACACTAATCTTGTAACGTCTAAACAAGTCAACGTACAACAACGTGCAAAGGTTCGCTGAAAAGGGGATGGTGATAACGAATATACTAAGATAAAAATAAAACGCAAAGACATCGCCAAAACGGCACTATAAGCTTGTAACGTCCAAACGGCTCAACGTACAACAACTTGTGAGGTATCGATGAAAAGGGGAGGGGGCAGCGAATATGTTAAGATAAAAATAAAACGCAAAGACATTACCAAAATGGCACTAAGCTCGTAACGTTTAAACGGCTCAATGTACAACAACGTGTAAGATATCGATGGAAAGGGGAGGTGGTAACGAATATGTTAAGACAAAAAGCAAACGCAACGACTGTGCCAAACGACGCTATGTGGTATCTCTGTTGTTATTAGTCAGATTACTATGTGTAACACGTTAAATGAAAGGGGAGGTGACAGGAAATATGTTAAGACAAAGAACAAAGACAAAGACATTGTCAAAACGGTATTACGTTATATCTCCGTTACCATTGGTCCGATTATGGCTCGTTGGAACGGGAAGGGGAAAATGCGTTAACACAAAAAAATAACAAAACACAACGACATTGTCAAAACGGCGCTATATTGGATCTTCGTTGCTCTTGATTTAGTATAATAGATATTAAAAGAAAGTGAGGCTAACAGAGAATGACAACATCACAAAAACGGCGCTATATCATATATTGGTCCTATTTTGAAGGGGATTCCACGTCAATTACAGTTCATCATCTCGTCACGCCACCTATCGACTACATCTAGCACCTGTCATCGTATAAAGACACTCCTTTAGTCTATCTCTCTTTCTCCCTCCCTCCCTCCCCCCTCTCTCTCTATCTCTCTCCCTCACTCTCTCTCTCCCTCCCCCACACTCTCTCTCTCTCTCTTTCTCTCTCTCCCCCCATCTCTCTCTCTTGAAACAATGCGAAAGGCGAGTGAGGTATTACTAGAAATAGAACATGATTAATCGAAGAATGTATACCATTCTTACAGTTTGACCAAACCAACAAACATCCTCAATATAATCTTCTCAAATTGAATATTACTATACACGGAACGTACATTATTATACGGCACTATTATTCTGTATATGCGCAACATTTTCATAAAAATTATTGAATACAAATGTATTGTGAGTTGCATACTATATTTTATTGACGACAATTCGGACGATATAAAAATCACCGAATACAAATGGTAAGTTGCATACTATATTTTATCTACGGCAGTTCGGACAATATTATGTTTTGTAGTTTGGTATTGTGCTTCTGGTCTCTGGTAAGAAATAGTTACACAGACTGCATAAAAAATATATTAGCAAGGTCAGGTATGTAAGTAATGGTTAAATGTAATAAGTATGTTAAGGTGTAAGTTAAACGGTAATAAAATAATGTTAGTATCGAAGCGATGGAATGTATGTGTAAAGCAACGTATAAAAAATTATGTAATCATGCACTGAATGAAAGGTAGTCAATTCGGTTCGAACATAAATTTGTTGAAAAATAGAAAATAATATGTTCTTAACAGCAGTCACCAACGTGAAGGTAAGACTACATCGAATGCCATGTTAGTAGAGATGATGGTTAGTAGCAATGAATGATAATTTACTTATTAATAACAACATTACACATCTGGTCTGAACGATGAAGCAAAAGACATTATGACAAGTACACCGAAGTTACGGCAGAAATAGGGGAGAGACTGCAGCAAATACTAAGTGCCTCCAGACAACAACGGTGGAGCGAGACTGTAAGTAAAATGGATATGACGCACAGTAGTAAGCAGGCTTGGAATATGATCAAAAAACTTGGTGATCCCACAAAGATGAAAGAGCTATGTGCAATAACGCCAAATCAGATAGACAGAAGGCATAGACTTTTAAAGTGTTTAGTTCATTCAGATACTATCTAATACACACAGTGAATTAAAATGTCGCAACACATAAAAAGGCAGAAGACTAGTGAAATTCGGAACTTTTTCACACCTATTGAAAATGACGGCTATTTTGCAACATGCAATATATTCAGGAAGACATTATCGTTTAAATCAACAAATTTCAATTTGAAGAAACATATGTAATCTTTTCATCCAACAGTTAATCTAAATAATTATAACATAAAAACACAATACGCATTTTCATTTGATTATGATATTTCTGTAAGTGCCGATTTACCTTCAACTTCCAACATCTAAAATTACTTCTGTTCAACCATCTACTTCAAAGGGCTTAACAAATGAAAATTTTTGTTATGGTACCCAAAAAATTAAGTCTACCAAAGAAAAGTATTACAACTTTTTACACTTGATCTTCAACCATTTAGTGTACTTGAGGACAAAAGTTTTGGAGAATTTGATAAAATTTTAAATCCCTCTTATCAACTCCCTGATAGGAAAGTAATATCAAAAACATTATTGGAGGCTTTGTATGAAGAAGGTCGTAATAAAATGCATTCAAATTATTAGTAATGCAAAAAACAGTTTGTTTAACTACTGACAACTGGTCGTCGGTAAACACGGAATATATAAATATATATATATATATATAATATATATATATATATAATATATATATATATATATATATATATATATATATATATATTGAAATGATTTCAATATGTCAAAGAGGATATAACTTAAAGGGATTTTTATATGAGTTTGTTGTTCATGAATTTCATGAAGCCATCACAATGTGGGGTCGACTCTGAAATAAAAGGGAGAAAAGATTAGTAAATTGCTAAATAAATTAATTTTGACTTACCTGGTATAGTGTTAATAATTTCTGAATAGTATAGTTGCCTAGTGTATAGGTGAATCGTCTAAACCTTAAAAGGAATAAAAAAAGAAGAATTCTTAAAAAATTATTTAAACATAGAAATTTTAAAAATAAACGTCAGAAAAATAAACTGTCAAAAGTCTGTGGGAACTAAATTAATAGGGGTTTTGTTAAATAAATTACAATGATGTGGAGATGAAAAGAATAAATTATATTAGTATTGTTAAGTTTTTATATCTGAATTTTTTTTAAATTCCCAAATTAGATGTGATTAAAGTGCTTATGAGAAATTAATGTGGTTTGACAAATATGTCAAAACAGGACAGTTTTATGGTTGAATAAAATAGAAGACGGAATGAAAAAAGAAAGTGGGTTGCTGTTAGCAACGAATAATGGTTGTTGGTGCTAGCTATGGCGGTTAACAAGGAAGAATAGGTTGTTGGAGGCGACGAAAATTTTGGAGGAAGAGCCCTAAAAAGGTGGAATAGTCCGGGAGTGCTTTAAAATCGTTTAATTATAATTTTAGTTTTTCCACATTTTCAAATAGAGATATCCAGAATTTGTTCCAGAGAGTAAGAGAAATTTTGACTTATAAATTATAATTGGAGTGCAGAAATGTCATTTAGATTGAAAAAGTAAAAATTCATGAATTAACTAATTGCGATAGGCCTTAAAAATTGAAATATTAATGATCATTAAAATAAAAATATAATAGTACGTACCTTTAACTTCCGAAGAGAGGATAGATATTCCAGTATCACCGATTATTTTGCGAGTAGTTAGTTTTCTTTAAAAAAAAAAAAAAATCAGAACTGTTTGAAAGTGAGTTTGGATAATAATTTTGGGGATCATTTGAAATTTTGATTATATTTTAATGCTAGTTATAAGTCAGCGGCATAAAGTGTTCAGTTTTCTTTTCTTTATATTTCATTTAAACACTTTATAAAGTTGCAATAGTCATTTAGATTTAAGGTAATTGTAGAGAGTTTCCACATTTTGTAATCAAATTCTATTTTCACGACACATTAAGGTTTACACGATTCCTATTTTTGTAAATTTTTAAAGGCAACCCAAGTTGCAGACGAATTTTATTGTTTATATTAAATTTGTTCAATATTAATAAATAACGTGCTTCATTTGGGTTAATTTATCAAAAATATAAAGTAAATTTTGGTTTAATTTCTTTTTGAACTCTACCAGGAGACTACAGAGTTGACGTCACACAGTGACAGATTGCTTAGAACAAATAATTGAGCTAGCCGAGGTATAGTATATTAACAACGAACTACATACTTTTAAAATTCACTTCAATTCAATTAAAATTATATTTATTAACAATAAAACATAAAAATAATAAAAACAAAACTATTACAATTGGCGCTAACAACGTGGAGCCTCTGGGAAAACAGAAATAAGGGTGTTTTTTTTAAGCAGATTTATTAATAATACACAGATTAAAATAAAAACAAATTGGTGTGATTAGAGTTGTAGAGATTCTGGGGTAGTTAAAGTTAAATTTGAGAATAAATAGAGATTAGGATAAAATGGCAGACCGAATGACTTTAAGAAATGGAAAAGAAATCGTACCGAAAAAGAGTGAAGGAGAACAGGTGTTAGAACAGGAACAGGGTATACAGGTAGATGAAGAAAGCAGAGGAGGATCAGGAGAATTTGTAGTACAATATTTAGAGCAAGGCAGACAAGAAGCAGGACAAGGTGATAGAGAGGGAAGTCTAACAGATAGTTTGAGAGAGGAGTTGGATGAGACAGTGAGAGATAGACGTGATGAAAGTGTGGATGAATGTAGAGTGCAGGAGGAGAGACGTAGGGAAGGAGATGTTGGAGAGTCAGGGATGACACAGATGGATATGAGGCAAATAATGCGGATGTTACAACAGATGGATCATAATATTAGGGGAGATATGCACAAAATGGATAGTAATATTAACAATATTAGGGGGGATATGAACAAAATGGAAAATAATATTAAAGGAGAACTTAGGGAAGAGTTAATTAAAATGAGGGAAGAAATCAAAGAAGAAGTGAAGATAGTCAGGGAAGAGATGCTACAAATTACCCAAGGTTAGAAGAGAAAGTAGAACAGGTCAGAGGAGAAAATGAGAATTTTAAGAGGAATGTACAGGAGGAGATATCCAGAGAAAAGGCCATAATTAGAGCGGAAATAGGACAGGAAATTGGGAGCAGATTTGTAGAGTTGGGAACAGCCATTAAAGAGAATTTACCAATGGAAATAAACAAAGAAGTTAATAAGCAGAATAAAGAGATTGTTAGGGAGGTAGAAAGTGTTAAAAGGCAAACTCAGGATTATGAGGAAAAAATTACCATTATAAAAAATAATATAAAGAAGGGATTGCAGAATTTGGAACTGGAAATGGGTATGCATGCAAATCAGGCGGAAAAGGGAGATAGAGTATTACAGGGACAAGTTGAGGATTTGAGAGAGAAATTTAAAAATGCAAGTGAGGAGATTCAGCGTTTGGAATCAAATCTAGGACAAACAAGAGTAGTGAGTACTGTGGTGCCGAGTTATAATGATGGGGGAATAAAGTTTGATGGAAACCTGAATCACTTACATCCTAGAATATTTGTAGATATCATCAAAAATAAGGTAAAGAATGTAAGGGATCCAATAGAAATGAAATTGAATATTCGAAACATGTTAGTGGGCATGCCATTATTATGGTTTTGCAATAATGAAAATTCCATAAATAATGTGCAGGAATTTGAGGCCAAGTTTATTAACTATTTTTGGGAGAAAACCAACAGGCTAGTTTCAGGGAGCGGTTGTATTTTGGGAAATTCAATTATGAAAAAAGTACCAACTACAATCTGTACGCAATGCAGTTATTCCAGACAGCACAATATTTAGAACCGGCTATGCGAGAAGAGGAGATTGTCCTATACATTGCCAGGCAATATAACCATAACATGGCAGAAACAATAGCTCTCCACAATATAAAGACGATGGAAAGTTTGACAGGATATCTTCAGAGGATTGAGAGGAGTGTAGGGACGCAGAATCGAAATGGACAAGAGCAAGTGACATATAGGAATAACACAGCAAATAGACAGGGATATGTGAATCGAGGGAATAATTATAGGGAAAGAGAATTTGAGAGACAAAATAGAAGCAGGGATTTTACAAATAGGGGAGAGAATTTGAATAATGTCAGGAGAGATATCGGACGATATAACTGGGAACGTAGACAAGGGAATCCAAACAATGATAGAGAGAATAACTGGAGACAAGGGAATGACAGAGGCAATAATTGGAGACAGAACCAGGGAAATTATCCACAGGAGACGAGAAATAGGGAAGTTTACAGAGAAGGGAATCCAAGATATAATAGGGGGGAAAATGAGGAGAGAAGACAGGTGAATGTAGTTAGAACAGAGGAGAATAGGGGGAAGCAAGTGTTGATGCAGAAGGGAGAAATTTTGCTTAGACCGCTCCTATGTGCATAATATTGTCTACTTATCAAAGTATGAACATCCAAGGGAGTTTATTAGAGATACTGGGGAATTAAATAAAAACAATAACACTAATACTTTAAAGTTTATTGAAGGGTACATACAAGATTCAGTATACAAGTTATTATTATAGATACAGGTTCAGAAGTAACTCTAATCAACAAAAACATTGTAAATAATTTAAATAATGCAATATTATGACACGAATTTGGTATTATAAGATATAAGTTTTGTAAATAGAAGGATAATTAATAAATAAGCATATCTTGAGATAAATTTGATAATTAAATAATTTATTAGGAACAAATGTACAGAATAATGATAAATTTATATAAACAAAAAAGGTTGATTTATTTTCAAGTAGATTTATAGGAGTTACAAGTATAAATAAATAAGCAAAGTACTATGGACAAATCGATATTTTGTAGAAATTGGGAAATAGGGAATATTATAATGATAAATAGTATATGCGAAAATAAGATGAAAAATAGAATTATATGAAATATTGAAATATGAAATATAGAGAGTTGTATGTAGAGATGATGAAATGAATATTATATGGGGATATAAAAAGAATAAATAATAATGCGGCAATGAATAAAGATACTGAAATAGTATATGCGGAAATAAATAAATAAATAAAAACATAAAATAAAGAGGGGAACAATTATAAGAATTTCTACGAAATTAGTACGAGAAATAAATAGTACAGGAAAAGAAGTAATGAAATTGGGAAAGTACTTGGAAATTTGATTCTGAAGTTGATATAATTAGTGAAAGATTTGTAGATTTTGTTTGGAGAAGTCTGTATTTTTCATAGAGTAAATTATTAAAAAAAAAAATATTCAAGAGATATGCTTATTAATAAAAGTCAGTTTATTGTTATGTTAATATTAATAAAATGTTTAAGTTTATCGGTAAGAATTTAGATTTAGTAAGTGCTGATAGTTAGCACTGAACAAAATCCAAATTGGGGGGAAGTTGAAATGATTTCAATATGTCAAAGAGGATATAACTTAAAGGGATTTTTATATGAGTTTGTTGTTCATGAATTTCATGAAGCCATCACAATGTGGGGTCGACTCTGAAATAAAAGGGAGAAAAGATTAGTAAATTGCTAAATAAATTAATTTTGACTTACCTGGTATAGTGTTAATAATTTCTGAATAGTATAGTTGCCTAGTGTATAGGTGAATCGTCTAAACCTTAAAAGGAATAAAAAAAGAAGAATTCTTAAAAAATTATTTAAACATAGAAATTTTAAAAATAAACGTCAGAAAAATAAACTGTCAAAAGTCTGTGGGAACTAAATTAATAGGGGTTTTGTTAAATAAATTACAATGATGTGGAGATGAAAAGAATAAATTATATTAGTATTGTTAAGTTTTATATCTGAATTTTTTTTTAAATTCCCAAATTAGATGTGATTAAAGTGCTTATGAGAAATTAATGTGGTTTGACAAATATGTCAAAACAGACAGTTTTATGGTTGAATAAAATAGAAGACGGAATGAAAAAAGAAAGTGGGTTGCTGTTAGCAACGAATAATGGTTGTTGGTGCTAGCTATGGCGGTTAACAAGGAAGAATAGGTTGTTGGAGGCGACGAAAATTTTGGAGGAAGAGCCCTAAAAAGGTGGAATAGTCCGGGAGTGCTTTAAAATCGTTTAATTATAATTTAGTTTTTCCACATTTTCAAATAGAGATATCCAGAATTTGTTCCAGAGAGTAAGAGAAATTTTGACTTATAAATTATAATTGGAGTGCAGAAATGTCATTTAGATTGAAAAAGTAAAAATTCATGAATTAACTAATTGCGATAGGCCTTAAAAATTGAAATATTAATGATCATTAAAATAAAAATATAATAGTACGTACCTTTAACTTCCGAAGAGAGGATAGATATTCCAGTATCACCGATTATTTTGCGAGTAGTTAGTTTTCTTTAAAAAAAAAAAAATCAGAACTGTTTGAAAGTGAGTTTGGATAATAATTTTGGGGATCATTTGAAATTTTGATTATATTTTAATGCTAGTTATAAGTCAGCGGCATAAAGTGTTCAGTTTTCTTTTCTTTATATTTCATTTAAACACTTTATAAAGTTGCAATAGTCATTTAGATTTAAGGTAATTGTAGAGAGTTTCCACATTTTGTAATCAAATTCTATTTTCACGACACATTAAGGTTTACACGATTCCTATTTTTGTAAATTTTTAAAGGCAACCCAAGTTGCAGACGAATTTTATTGTTTATATTAAATTTGTTCAATATTAATAAATAACGTGCTTCATTTGGGTTAATTTATCAAAAATATAAAGTAAATTTTGGTTTAATTTCTTTTTGAACTCTACCAGGAGACTACAGAGTTGACGTCACACAGTGACAGATTGCTTAGAACAAATAATTGAGCTAGCCGAGGTATAGTATATTAACAACGAACTACATACTTTTAAAATTCACTTCAATTCAATTAAAATTATATTTATTAACAATAAAACATAAAAATAATAAAAAACAAAACAATTACAATATATATATATATATATATATATATATATATATATATATATATATATATATATATATATATATATATATATCTGTGTGTCGGAGGTAAACTACACTATGTCAACTTAGTGTAATATTGAGATCTTGACATAGTGTTACGTAATTTTAAATTCTCTTTCTAAAGGTATAATCCACTATGTCCTAGCTCGACTATAAATGCATTATTCTGGAGGATATATTACACTATGTATTAACTTCTATAGAGGTATATATCACCAACAGTACTTGGCGTTGTTTTCCTATTAAGATTGTCACATTTCCTTTGCACTATGTGGACATAGCGTAGTATTCCTCTGGGTATAACATAAGATTCATTGTGTTTAGAAACATGATCGGTGTTATTTTTGGCAACTATGGCAAGTTTGTCATGGTATTCGAGATTATCAACGTAGCCTAGCAAGTTGTTATAGTGGGTTTTATTGTTTATTTGTTTGTATTAACTGTTAGTGAATCATATTATTAGATCATGAATTCCAGAGGGAAAAAGCTGGTACAAATGGTTGTTTTTAATATGGCAAATAACGAGAATTTTGGTAAGTAAATGTGTTGCTAATAATAATAATTAAGGTTAGGTTGTAAATTTAATTTTACGAGTGAAGCACATAAGGTTACGTATGGTTGTTTTGCGACGTTGCCAGATCTTATATTCTATATTAGATACAAGGAATTTTGTTAAAGATTTTTTTTTGTTTACAGATAGCGATGTGTCGATATGTAGAAATATAGAAGATGCACCAAATTCTCAAGTGGAAAGTAATGAGGGCCATACAGGTAAACTTTCTTAATGTTTATGATCCATATCATATTTTATTTAAAAGAATATTTTTTGTTTACAGATAGCGATATGTCGATATGTAGAAATGTAGAAGATGCACTGAATTCTCAAGTGGAAAGTAATGAAGGCCATACAGGTAAACTTTCTTAACACTTATGATCCGTATCATATTTTATTTTATTTACTCCTTCAGGAGCTCCAGTAAATGAGCTGATGGTACCATCCTGTAGTCAGCGGTCCCGATGTTCTTCATTTAGCAGCAATACAGATGATTCTTTTCTTGATGAAACATATAATCCAAGTAGTATGGAAGAATCTGATTCAAGTTCAAACACAAATGGAAATCTGTACCGAAAGACGAAAAATGAAACCGCAACATTAGATTATAAAAAAGCAAATGGTAATTTAGATTCTAATAAAGGTGTTAATGGAAAACAAAAAAATACAGTTAGAAGCACGAATGTTTCAACTGAACAAGAACATGCGGATAATATTACTCAAAAGAGAAAAGTCAAAAACAAAACGGAACTTCAACAACTGGAAAAAAGAAAGTCGTACACGTTAATAAGTGGAAGTGTAATAAACGAAAACTAAGCTACGCAGCTGGAGAAACATATGTGTCCAAAAAAGGAAAGACTGTTTCTGCAAGAGAAATGAAAGCCGTCTGTTCTTGTAGAATGAAATGCTTTGAAAAATTTACACATAGTGATAGGCTCACTATTTTTAATCACTATTGGAGCTCTACGGCTGATTATAATATCAAGCGTCAGTTTATTGTTTCTTGTGTGGAAAGTAAACCCACAGCAATAACGAGACGAAACGTCACAAAACCAAAACAAAGTACGCTGATTTATAAGTTTTTCGTCAACAATGTAGCCATTAAAGTATGTAAAACTATGTTTTTAAATACTCTGGCAATTTCAAATTCAGTTGTTATAACTGCTTTAAAGAAAAGACAACCTGGAGGAATAATTGAATCAGACCAAAGGGGACGACAAGTTCCTAGTAACAAAACATCCGAAGTTATTATCCAGAACGTTACTCAACATATACTGTCGTTTCCTTCGTACGAGAGTCATTACTGTAGAGAACAAACTGAAAGTAAATTTTTGTCTCCAGAGTTAAATATCGAGAAAATGTATCAACTTTACATAAAACATTGTAAAGAGATCAATATACCTACCTCTGCCATTGCTAAAAAATGGGTTTATACACATGTTTTTAATACACAATTTAAATTGAAATTCAAAGTTGTAGAAAATGACACATGTGATACTTGTGATATGTACTGCAGCCAATTGAAAGACAGCCTTTTAAGTTCAACCGACCAAGAAACCCTACAGAAAAGCTATGATGCTCACCTAGCCGATGCAAAGCAAATATATATGATTTGAAAAATGCTGATAAGGATATTGCCAAACATAATAATAAACATAAAGTATTGACTGCAGATCTGCAAAAATGTTTGCCGACACCGATGTTGACATGTGGATTAAATTTCTACAAACGGAAATTATGGACATTTGATTTCACAATTCATGAAGCTTCAGACGGAACAGCTCATTGTATGATATGGGACGAATCAAAAGCTGGCCGTGGTGGTGACGAGATAGCATCGGCCCTTCTCAAATGGGCAGAATTGGTAATTCCCAAAGCTGATGTCGAAGAAATAACCTTATGGTCAGACAATTGCTATGGGCAAAATAAGAATATTATGCTAATAGCCTGTTTATTTGGATTTTGCATAAATGGCCACAAATTAAGATTATTAATCAAAAATTTTTGCTTAAAGGCCATACGCATATGGAGGCTGATACAATACATGCTTTAATTGAGAGAAAGCGCAAGAAAACGAATAATATGACTATCCAAACCCCTTGGGATTGGCAACAATTTATACGTGGTTGTTCACCAAAAATCTCAGTTCATAACATGGAATTAAATGACTTTAAAAGTTTACTGATCTGTATAAAAAATCCACAGGCATTAAAGAAAATTTTAAACAGGAACAAATACCCTTGGTGTACAGAAAATTTTCGATTTCCGAATGTGTCCACATCCAGGTCCGCCAAGAAAACGTAGGAGAGCTCTATTACAAAACAGCTTTTGACGAAGAATTTAAACACCTTAGCTTAAAAAGAAGAAACGCTACATTTCCTCAATGTCTTGCCGTAAGTCGAACACAACAAAAGCCAATATCTTTTGCAAAATACAATGATTTAATGTCATTATTGCCGTTTTTATCGAGTGAATGTCATGCTTATTATAAGTCTCTGCCTAAAGCAGAGCATGCTTCCGATTTTCCAGAATGTCCAATGAATGATTAATAAATGAACTGATGACTTTAATTGTTTTTATTTCAAAACCGGAAACCCTTTAAATATGGTTAATTACCATAACATATTACAATCGTGTCAGGAACTAAAACATTATGTCATGAACTCATGTACACGATTAGAGGTAAACAACACTATGTTTATTAAAAAAATTTTTTCATCCCTTCCTAACTTAAGTTTAACTGCAACAACACGTGCAAAAGTAGGTAATTATACTATTTGTCTTTTAATTTGCAATTTAGTGGTGATAATTAAAAAAGTCTTAATAATAATTATTATTTTCGAGGTACGGCATACCTTAAATCGCCTTTTCTCAAAACTACATTTTATGACATAGTGTAGTTTACCTCCGACACACAGATATATATATATATATATATATATATATATATATATAATATATATATATATATATATATAGTAGTTTTTGAGTTTCTATAATTTATATAATAATATTTATTAATTTATATAATAATTATATACTAATGACAGTAAACAATGAGATATCAGATATCAACTTTTATATGTCAGTTCGTTAATGTCTGTGTCACGTTTTACGTTTGGTAAGTCATATATATATATATATATATATATATATATATATATATATTACAATATCTGTTTGTCCTTATATATATACACATTTTAGAATCTTGACAAAGGCAAGGGTTTCCTGCCGAAACGTTGATTAATTGCAATGGAAAATAAAATCTAGTTCCACATGTAACATATCTTTATTGAACCTAACCCAAGAAATATTAATTTTATATATATATATATATATATATATATATATATATATATATATATAATATATATATATATATATATATATAGTTCCACAATGCCGCCAGGTCACCACCCTAGCATTAATTTGAGCCAAAATATACTGAATATATCTAATGTATAAGACAGTATTGACAAAATATTGCTAGTCCTTTTTGATAACGCACCCAGTATATTGGAGCGATAAAAAAAGAATTGCAGTGGAAGCATTTTGGCCGTTTTGCTTATACACTGAATATGGCGGTAAAATATTCTATAGCTTCTCCAGATGTTGACAATATTATTCAAAAATACAATCGATTATTGGTCACTTTAAACGTAGGTTGTGTATCAAATGAGAAGTTGATGAATTACCACAAAGAGGAAGACCACCTCTTAAACTTCTACCTACTAGGTGGAACTCGGTTTTCTACATGTTAGAAAGATTTAATCAATTAGGAGATACAATTAGTACAGTACTGATTCTCCAAGGGAAGGTAAATCGTAAGAGAGGACCGGGAAGCAGACGCATTTCCTGGCTTCAAAATTTACGAAAGTGGTATAACACGACTGCCACTGAACTGTTCCGCGCTGCAGTAAACAAAGTAAAGATAGCCGTGATGATTGCCAACATCCGGAACGAATAGGCACTTTAAGAAGAGAAGAATTAGTACAATGGCATTAATTGACCATAATCTTCAAACCAAAATAGCAGAGGAATGGAAAATATCCCATCAATTTTGCCAAATTTTCATACCATTCGAAAAAGTTACAAAAATAATAAGTGGAGAAAATTACAGTACAGCTTCTTACGTAATACCATTAATCAATGACATCTATGATGTTTGAGGTCATATAAAACGGAAAACTGTAGCCAAACATTAGCTATCTGTACCTTTTTGGATTCCCGATTCAAAATGATAGCATTCTAATACTATGGGAAAATAAAAAAAGGTTACAGAATAAATAACAAAACTTAATCACAAGGAGTTCATGAAATGAACCAACCTCGTAAAGAATGGAGCAAAAAAATAATGAAGATGATGAAATATCAGTTTGGGGAACATTTGAAAAAGCAGCTACCCTAATTCAACCCAAAGATACGGCAACGTCCCGCGCTATTATCGAAGTTCAACGTAATTGGGAAGCAGACATTTTGCCGACACAGAAAAATCCTTTAAACTGGTGGCGTGATAATAGATACAACTACACTTATAATATAAGGTTAGTTTAGAAAGATGCTGGATCTAGGTATTAGCTAGATGGTTTAGAAAAAGTGTTGTGCTATTGCTACATTGGTGCCCTGTGAACGGTTGTTTTCAAAAGCCGGTCAATTGTTGTCTGATAGACGAAGCATACTTGGTTCAACGAAGATCCAACAACGACTTTTTTTAAGCTCCAATTATAGTATTAAACATTGAGTATAATTATAATAATAATAAAATTTATTAATGACATCTTGATTTTATTGTTAGTTGACTAACCTAATCGCTATATGTATGTTTTAATCTGCAAATAAACGTTTTAATATTTAAATTATTTAAACTCTCATTTATTTTTCTAGATTATGCCAAAACAATTTTTCTAGGCTTGGGCAAACATGCAAATAAAAACGTATGAAATATGCGCATAAATATTTTAATAATCATTTCACACAAAAATATGCAAAATGATAGTTTTGTTCGCGGAGACAGTTCCTGATTGGTTTTTGACTGATTCGCATGTGCAGTTGTTTGTAAGCGTTCGCGGTGCTAAAAATCCATGACAGAGAATTCGATGTTCGCGGAGTGTTTCCAACTGGTTCATGATCAATCCATTTGGTATATGAATTAGAGTGCGGATTTTTAGTTAGCACAAGCGCAAACGCTATAGAAACTGAAACTGTCACATTTTTTTTTTGTTTTTCTTTAGGCCAGTCGTCAATACTAACCTATTATTTGAGGTGCTTAGAAGCAAAACGCATTAAATCCACTTTTTTTGTCGAAAATGAGATATTGAGCTTAACTAGTTCCCCAGAGTCCATTCTATAGGTACAACACTTTATTTACCGTCAAAATGAATTAATTCCAATACATTTCAATCGACTAAAAGTTACTTTGGATGCAAAACAGATATAGTCCCCTCCGCTTAAAGACCAAAACAGGTAAAGTCCACCGCAACGATTCCAACGAACCACAAGCATGCTGTAGACCCACGCGAGGTAGTGCTACATTTACAGAAGTAGATATCAGTCAGCAGTCAGTATTTTATTTTAGTATAGAGAGTACAGTCGATTTCTTTGTAAATTTTATCTAACCACGTGCTGAGAAGTGTTTTGCGGTTAATGTTAATAATTGTATTGAAATTTATCCTCGGAAATGGAACAATCCCCTTCAGTTGTGTCTCCATCTAAAGCGAGAAAGAGGAAAGGTAATCCTACTTCTACTAAGAGAGCAGTTGCAAAAAAATTAAGGTAAGTAATTTTTCTTTCTTTTGGCCATTTTTTTTCTCTACTCATATGTGATACGACTTAGGCATTTAAAGTGTAATTAAAAAACTTGACCCTATAGTTCGTTTATTTTACACAAAAAACAACCATTTTGTACGTTATAACTAATACTTCTTGTATATTTTAACACTTTAATTTACCATTTTGGTACAAGAAAAAATCTACAATCACAGTATTTAGTACTGACTGTCTACCGTTTATTCCGTCAAAAAAAATATAGAAAATTATATACACAATTACAAAATTACAGTTAAATACAAAACATTATGACTGTTAAACTATAGGTAGTAATCTAGAATAAAATTGAAGAATGATAAACTAAAATCTGTTTTTGTTTCTAGATATTCGGCACCACATGGGCCCATTATAATGCCAGACTGCAATCACGCTAAGAAAAAGATATACAAATTTAATGAATTGACCTACGAGAATGTCGCAGCATTTCGAGATGCTTTTTTGCAACTGAAAAAAAAAAGCGATCAAGATAGCTTCATTATGAAACACACAGTAGTAATTCCACGCAGTAGTCGCCAAAAAAGATCAGCTGGAAACACAAAAGAAAAAAATGTCACAGGAAGATTTTTCGTAAGGAAATTGGGTGAAGGTGAAGATGTTCAAGTATGTGAACGGGCTTTTCGACATATTCTAGGGATTGGTAACTCTAGAATACAGACTATCCGCCACAATTATGCAATCTATGGTAATGTGGCTCAGGAAAGAAGAGGTGGTGACCGCATTTCTAACAAATTCAATGAGAGACAACAAGGTGTTATAAAATACATCAGCTCTTTAAAGTGTTTAGAATCGCATTATTGTCGTATCAATACTCGTCGAAGCTACCTTTCCTCTGATTTGAGTATAGAAACGTTAGCAAATATGTACAACGCTCAAGCCAACGAGAACTTGAAAGTGAAAAATTCGTATTTTCGCCAGATTTTTGTGCATAAGTTTAATTTGGGCTTTGGTTCACCTAGGGTCGATGTATGCTCGACGTGCCTGGAACCTGGAAAATAAAGCAAACAACCGATCCTCAGCAAACCGCATCTTTAAAAGCTACCCAAGCTATTCACAAAAAAAGGGCTAAAGCGTTTTTTGCATTACCTAAAGTACAAGAGAATGAAACTCTTAGGCTCTTATTCGATTGCCAGAAAAAATTGCCCAGTCCCAAAATTCCAGATCAGGAGACTTACTATCGACGTCAACTTTACCTCTTCAATTTTTCTATTGTTGTTGTTAGTTCTCAGTGCAAAATGTCTCCAAATAATTGCTTTAGCTACGTATGGACAGAAGGAACTTATCCAAAAGGTTCAAATGAGGTAGCGTCATGTGTATTTCATTGTCTGCAAAACTTAGATACATCACAAATTAAGAAGATAAAACTTTTTGCAGATGGCTGCGGCGGCCAAAACAAAAATAAAACTATGATTGCTATGCTACACAGATGGCTTGTATTCGCTCCTAAGAACGTTGAAGAGATACAATTGATATTTCCAGTACGAGGCCATTCTTTTATACCACCAGACTGTTTATTCGGTCTTTGCGAAAAAGAGTTCAACAAAAAAGAAATTATCGAGACTCCAGATGGCTATGTTAAAATAATTGAAAAGTATGCTACAATAAGACGACTAGGTATTGACGTAGATATTTTTGATTGGAAGCAAGGGGCAGTAGATCATTTTAAACCTATTTCTCAATGGCACTTTAAATTTAAGCCTTCAAAAAAGTTCCAATTCAAGCGAGCAGCAAAATCCCAGCACATGATTCTCATCCAAGTAGAACAGTTTTATTACCACTCCATTGGTAATTTCAAATCCATTATGAAAGGGAAAGAAAATGTTTTAAGCATTAATCCTTCAAAAATTGCTAAGGACAACACATTAGTAAACAAGAAAAAATTATCTGATGTCAAAAGGCTTCTTGAATTGCATTTTGGGTCTGATTGGCAATCTAATCCATGCTTAAAGTTTTACGTCAATTTTTTTGCTTCCTGTGAAGGACGTAGTGAAGTTGGTGCAGAAGTGGAAAAAGATTTATGTGGCATAACTGAAGAAGCAACAGAATTATGTGCCTAAAATGTTATTTTTTTCAATTTTCTTTAAGAATGTAATAAAATCATCATACAATATATTTTTACTCACTTCTTAACTAGTAGTTATTACTTTCAAATTAAAGCAAAATGAATAAACTCCATAAACTGAGATGCAAAATGCAAAAAATTCAACTTTTGGGAGCACAGATAAAATCCATTTTCAAAATAATAATTGAGCCGTTTAGAAATTTTTTGAGAACTCAAGATTACAATTTCTCCGAGAGTGCAGCGCTCCGAAAAACATATGACGTCATATAATTTTTGATCCGCAAGATAAGCATTGATCATATCGACTTTATTTGAAATACACTGCAAATTAACATGAAACATGCTTACCGTACCCTTTCGAATTTGTTTATTTTGATGAAAGTTTGTAGAAGCTTCTAGGTTTCTTCCTCCGTCTTCTTTTTGTGCTGAAAATTTCTGTTGAAGTTAAATCTCCTAACGGCAGCTCCATTGGGCCAAATATTAGGACTGTAGACTTCGTCAATTTTATCGAAAGGGAAAGATACCTTATATGTGGAATATTTGTCAGTTCTATGCCATTCGACGCAGTTAAATGTAATATCGGGTACCGTCTCACCCAAAAATTTCAGAAGATCATCGGCTTTCATATCAACACCAATGCTTGACACATGTACATGGCCTTGTCTAGGAATAGTGTTTACAGCAGACGATTCGTTGTTTCCAATTATCGGTTGTATGGAAACTTTTTTCAGGAAATTCATCTAACTTTCAGAAAAAATAGTTGCATAACATTTCAGACACATTGAAAGTGACCTACATACTGATAAAATCTTAATTGAAAAAAAGTCTGTTCGAACCGAACAACAATCTTTAACATAGAGGTACCTTTTATTACCATTTAGCCAATAAGCTCCTCCAGTTCCTGTAATGCTGCAAAGCCTCTTCTCTTGTAAAAAATTATTTGTTATCAAAATGCATGAAAATTCTCAGTTTTCGCTTTCGCAAAAGGGTTCACTGGAGACAAAAGTGTTTGAAAATGTTGTCTGTTATGTTATGCAATAAATTAAACTAAGAAAAACTAATATAGAAAGATAAAACTCAAAGCACTAACATTTAATAGTTCCAATATTGCCCAAAAGGTCTTACGTTGTTAATGAATTTTAAGCAAAAAAAGTTAAAATTACTATTTTAATTCAAAAGTAATTTAATTATCTATGACAGGGAGCCTCTTACTGTAATGGTCAGTTAAATACTGCTAATTGAATAAAAAAAATAATAATAAAACATATTTACCCGTAATTATTCATCAAGACACCAAAATCTAAAAATAACGTTAACTGAACATTAAATGAATTTTTTCTCTACTACTAGCAGACATAGATTAAAACTAATTAAACTACATATTTTTCTAAGTTATATAATTTATAATAATTATATTTGATAATTTATTTTCTAATCTACTTAAAAAATATGAGAAAATATTAAGATTGTAATATTACTACTAAAATTTTATATTACTTTTAAAAGCCCAAAGAAGTAAAATTATTCAACAGTGCACTGTAGACATTGGATACGCAAATTTTAAAATTTCACTTTTCTAATTACTTCATGTATAAATACAAGATTTTCTTGCAGCAATTTAGCCAAAATTAAAAAATTTAATTTCAAACATTTGTTAATTGGTTTCTTCATTAGCTGTAAAAATTTTCAATCTGAAAAAAAAAACAAATATTCCACAAAGTATCTTGTTTACAACATAAAATAAAAACTGTAGTTTAAACAATTTGAAGATAATACTTATCTATGAATATTGCACCCACACTTATTCTGAAACTCCGTTCATATCAATGTATACCTACAATACTACTATATATTATTGTTCAAACGCAAACCAGCTGTTTTTACTACATATGTTACATGTTACATATTTTGATATGTATATACATATATATATATATATATATATATATATATATATATATATATATATATATATATATATATATATATATATATATATATATACGAAACAGATGATAATCTTATTATCTTAAAGACGTTGGTTTCACTTAAGCGCCATCTGACATTACTCTTAGGTTTGAAATACTAGAGTCAAGACTAAAAGATTATGTGAAAGAATATTTGGAAATTGCGTATCCAATGTCTATATGAGGAGCGTCTATGCAAAACCACACATGTCCACATTACATCTAAAGTGAGTTAGGAGTTGAATCTTGAAGAATTTCCTGAACTAAATCCGAATATGGCGTCAGAATTGAGCAAAACTCATTTTGTCCCATATTAAACAGATGGGAATATACGAAAAGTCATCCAAAACAACACTTGCCCAAACGCAAAATTTCATTAAATATTTCGAACAAAACTACTCATGTCCTTGGAAAAACATATCGACTAATTTATTGACTACTACAAAACTGCACTTGTCCACATAATACAGTTTTCTGTATTGCGGATTTGCGAGTTGCTTTATATTTTATATTCACTAATAGAGGGTAGTATTACCTAATATGACAATATTAAATCCTGCCTTCCTAAACATCTGATTTCTCCGCGCGGTTTCTGTATTACCTAACCTACAAATTATAAGTAGCAAACAGTGAGTAGTCTAAATTTCTGGTTTGACTGTGAGTGATATATTATTGTTACGTTAAATAATTTAAATCATCAGTTTTATTATTAGAATATGGATGTGTCTGTGGGGTTAATTAACGTTAGTTCTAGAAAACGGCAAAGTAATATATCAACACGCGACGAAGCCAGGTTTAGAAGGTAGGAATTATTTTTATCATAGCGATAAGCGATTATCAGTGTTTCTTTTTTTTTTAAGGTATGCGGATGTAGATCCCCATATGAAAAAATTTAAACGTTCTTGTAAGCACAACAGCAAAAAGTTAAATTGTTCTTCAGTTTCCTTAAAAGAGATTAAGCTACAGAGAGAAAAATTGTATGGTTATACCAGTAAAGTAGACCAAGACCAGAAGTTGTGCCATTTTATGTCAGTATGCCCCCCTCAAAGGCGACGTGGGAGGGTTAATACCCAAGAAAGCAATGCTAAACCTAAAAGCTTTCATATTTTTTATTACTTCCGTACAAAAAATAAGACTGTTCCGGTATGTAAAAAATTTCTTATGGCTTCTTTCAATATTTCTGCTGGTCGAATACGCACAGTTGCAAAATTCCTAGAATCAGGACAAATACCTAAAGAAAAGCGCGGTGGGGATAGGGTGTCACGCAAAAGCGCTCAGAAAAGAGCCAAAGTTAAAGAATTCATAGCTTCATTACCGGCATCCGAAACTCATTATAATCGTAAGAAATCCTCACAGTATCAATTCGAACTTCGGACAATTAGGACGTTAATAATTAGCTCCGTTGTAAACAGAACCAACCGGTTTTCGACGTATTTAGGTTTTTAGTTTAGGTGTTTGTAAATAAACATATACATTTAAAGTTATACAATTGTTTTAAAAGACTCCCCTAATGGGGGAGTCTAGTGATCCTAGAACTTGTGCGGGTGTTTTTTTAAAAAACAAAGAGATTAGTGCAGTTGAAAATCAAATTCATATTAGTAATGTAGAAATGGACACGGATATAAACTCATTAAAAGGCAATCAAAACATGGGCGAAAAAACTTCTGATAAACCACACACAAACGAAACTCGTCTGTTCAATGTTTTGTCAGATAAGTATAATTTTAATATTATTCATGTTTATATAGAAAGTATAAACAATGACAATCTAGGACGTTTACATCCCTTATCAATTGGCCATATCTTACATAAAAAATTAAAAGTGCCAAATATAATTGAAATTAAGAGCATTGGTAGAAATAGAATTAAAGTTATATTAAAAAATTTAAAGGATGCAAACGACTTAGTACAAAATTGTAATTTAAAAAATGAGAATCTAAGAGCTTATATACCAAATCATCTTTTGGAAGTAAAGGGTGTTATACGAGGTGTGGATACACAGTTTGATATGGATTACTTGTGTGAAAACATTGAATCGACAGCAAAAGTACTACAAATTAGGAGAATGCACCGCAGAGTAGAAGAAAATAATGAGATAAAATATAAACCTAAACAAATGATTATTGTCACATTCGAAGGAAATATTTTACCTGGACAAATATCTATTAACAGAGTCTTTTTTCCAGTTGAACAATTTGTTGGTCGTGTAACACAATGTTACAATTGTTTGAAGTTTGGGCATGTATCCAAACAATGTAAAAGTACTTCCTCTGCATGCATTAACTGTGGTTCAGAAAAAAATCAAAATCACAAATGTGAACAAAAAGATAAATTCTGCATACATTGTAATACCAGTGGACACGTATCTATAGATAAAAAATGCCCTTATTATGACACTCAAAAGAAAATTAAAAACATTATGTTTAGTTATAAAGTTTCATACACTGAAGCAAAATCTTTTAGTGAATCTTCTTTTGCCGGCTTTGCAGGGAATAACAAATTCTCACTTCTGACTAACCTTGATGAAAATTTTCCTTCTTTAACTGCAAATCAACAATCTTCTTCATCCGAACCTATTTGGCCAAGAAAATATCGTGTACAAAATAATATGTCTCTAAGTCAACCTAGTACATCTAGGAATATAGATAATTTTGAAAGCACTAGAAAGAAACGTAAAGCAGGATCTCCTATCACGTTATCTCCCACTCAACCTCCTTTATTTCCTTTTCAATTCGGTCCATCTAAATCACTGTCATCCAATCCATATAAAACAAATACTGATGATATCGAATTTATTAAAAATAACTTGTTTAAATCTTTATTTACATATTTTGATAATTTTTTTAATAAAATACAAACTATCGATGATATAAAAAATATAAATAACGAAACTCTTAAGCATATTAGCCTAGTATTGGAGGGTACTTTTGCAAATAAATAATTTTCTTGAAGATTATGCAATGGAATGCACGTTCTGTAATATCTAATAAAAATTCTTTTGTTCAATTTTTATCACAAGAAAGTGTAGATATTGTTTTATTGAGCGAAACTTGGTTTAAAAAAAATGTAGCATACAGCTTTAAAGGTTATAACTTCATTCGGAAAGATCGTGATGATGGCTATAGTGGAGTAGCCATTCTAGTTAAAAATACTCTCAATTTTAAAGAAATAAATATCCTTAGCAATTTTAATGATGAAATTCTAGTTTGTGGATGTGCAGTAAATTATGGAAATACACATAATGTATTATGGGGATCTAAAAAAAATGATAATATTGGAAAGCAACTAGAGATGGTAGCAGATGATCTAGAGTTAGTAATATTGAACACTGGTGGACCTACATGTTTAAATCGGCCTGGTGTTAATGATTCTATGTTAGACGTTACTTTTAGTTCTTCAGATATTGCAAAAAAAATTACATGGACTGTTTTCTTAGATACACTTGGTTCGAACCATTACCCTATTTTAATAACAGTTGCTAACGCCTCCCATTCAAATGAAAAAATTTTACCTAAAAGTAAATGGAATATTAAAAAAGCAAACTGGAAACTGTATACAGATGTTGTAGACTCTCTCTTTGAGAATAATATGGAATTTGAAAACACTGGCGAAAAGTATTGCTTTCTTATTAATAGCATAAATGAGGCTGCAGAAAAGGCAATACCTGCTTTTAAACCTTTCACTAGTAAAAATCATCTTCCGCCTCCTTGGTGGGATAATGAATGTAGTAATGTTGTGAATAACAGAAGACAAGCTATTAAATTATATAAGAAATCTCCTACAATGGCCAATTATATACAATGCCAAAAATTTGTATCAGAAGCCAAAATATTTCTAAAAAATAAAGCTAAAAAGAGCTGGATTGATTGGTGCTCAAAGTTGAATAAAAATATACCATCAGCAAGCTTATGGAATCAAGCTAGAAAATTAAACAGAAAACCAATTTCTTCTATAAAATGTTTTGACGATTCCTTAGAAGAACAATTTTTTGATCAAATTGCTCCACCGTCTGTAAAAAATTGCAAAACTTTTGACTATTCTTTCAATAAGCAATATCATTTTTTGTTGGAATCTTTTAATACCTTAGAATTGGAATTTGCCTTAAAAAATCGAAATAGTACTAGTCCAGGTTTAGATAATATTAAATATCCAATGTTACTATATCTTCCCAAAAGTGCCAAAACTTTACTATTGGAAATATTTAATGATATCATGAATAATTCGGTAATAGCTCAATTCCAAGATGTAATCATTATCCCCATACTCAAACAAGGGAAAGATCCTAATTCCGTTCACTCATATAGACCTATCTCACTTATGTCTTGTGTACTGAAAACTTTGGAACGGATGATTAAACATAGATTGGAATGGTGGATAGATAAAAAGAAGTTACTTCCAGATTTGCAGTTTGGGTATAGAAAAGGCTGTGGTACCATAGATGCACTTGCCACATTGGTAACGGACATTCAGAACTCCTTCTCAAGTAATATTTATTTACCGACAATAGTATTAGATATAGAAGGAGCATATGATAGTGTTTGTCTCGATATTTGAATGGAAAAATTAATAAAAAATTTTCATATACCACCACAATTGGTAAACACTATTCTTAACTTTTATTCCTGCAGAAAAATTTACCTGAGAACAAACAATAATAAACTTATAGGTCCTCGTTATAATAAACAGGGACTACCGCAGGGATCAGTTTTAAGCCCTCTATTGTTTAATATCTATACTGCAGATTTACATAACATTTTCATTAAAAATATCAACTTTAAAATAATACAGTATGCTGATGACTTTCTTATGTATTCTTCTACCAAAAAATACGATAACTGCATTCAAACTTTAGAAAAAATACATGATAGATCCAAAAATTGGTTCAAACTAAATGGGTTTGAAATTGCATCAGGTAAATCAAGTATTAGTATCTTCACTCGACACAATATCCCAAAACTAAATCAGGTAAAATTGAATGGGTATGATTTTAATTTCAGTTCTTCAATTAAATATTTGGGAATGATTCTCGATCGTAAGTTAACTTGGAAACTTCACGTTGAGTTTATGTTAGATAGATGTAAGAAGGGTCTAAATTTCCTCAAATCAATTACAAAAACATGGTGGGGTGCAGATGTGGAAACTTCTTTGCTTTTTTTCCGATCTTATATTAGATCAATTATCGATTATGGATGCATATTATATGGTTCAGCAAGTAAACATATTCTGAAAACAATAGATGTGTTTCAAAACGCAGCATTGCGTATTTGTTTAGGTGCCATGAAATCGACGCCAATTAATGCCCTACATGTGGAAGCTCTGGAAAATCCCTTGGGCTATAGAAGAGAATACCTCAGTCAAAAGTTTGTTATTAATATACAAAATCGTAACACTACTCTCTACTCAAATATCAGAAAATTGAACGAAGAAGATTTAACTAATCGATATTGGAGACTTAAGAACTCACCTCCACTTTGTGAGGCTTTTAGAAGCCTGACAAATTTTGATTACAACTTTAAATCAGAGGATAATCTTAACATCGAACATTTTTATTCGTGCTTGCAACCCATTACTGTGATACAACCAAATTACCATGTAAATTCTTCTGTTAGCTCGAATATTTTGAGGTCCTATTTATCTAGTCTGTCAGACTCTTTAGTTATTTATACGGATGCCTCAAAGTCTATTGTTGGTACTGGATGTGCTTTCTACATTCCATCAACTAATACAGAAAAACTTTATCGATTAAATCCTAGTTTTTCAATCTTTAGTGCTGAAGCTGTAGCAATATATGAAGCATTAAGATACTTTGAAAACACTCAGAATACATCTGTTACAATAGTATCTGACTCATTGTCTGTTATGTTAGCCATTGAAACTTTAAATTTTCCTAGTAATAACTCAAATATATATGTCTTTCAAATTAAAAAACTTGTTTATGACATTTATAAAAACCGAAGAGTTGTTCATTTTTTGTGGGTTAAAGCACATATAGGTCTTAAATACAACGAACATGTTGACCTATTAGCTAAAAAGGCCATTGATACCGGAACGCAAGCTAGTCACCAAATCTGTAGACAAGACGCATTAACAATAATTAAAAATAATATCAATAGTAAATGGAAACAATCTTGGCATACATATAGTACGCATTCTTCCTCGCAATATGCTTCTATACAGCCTTCAATCCCAAGTGATTATTGGTTCAAAAATTATTCTGTTCCACGAAGGTATATAACATCCATAATTAGAATAAAATTTGGACACGCCTGCTATCCTAGTCATCTGTCCAAACTAAAAATCGTAAATTCAAATTTATGTCCAGACTGTCAAAAAGAAGGGGATCTAAATCACATTTTCTTCGAATGTAAAAAATACACAAAACAAACTGAAGATCTAATAAAAAATTTAGTTAACATCAAAATTTTTCCTCCGTACAATATGTGCTATCTGCTATCTCTAAATATAAGAGTTGTAAATGAATGTTTGATGGATTTTATTTGCAAAAGTAAGCTCAATATTTAACTGTAATTAGAATCCTAACCTCTGTTTTACCCCATTTGTTATTACCTTTTATCCGTGACCTAATCTAGTTTGTCTTAAAAGCAATGTCTTGATGGGTCCCTAGACGAGAAACGAGTGTCCATGTTTTATCCCTATCCTACCCTTAATAATAATTTTAATGCTTAAAATTTGTAAGGATACTTAAGTTTGAATTTTATATTATCTTTTTATATTGTACTACTCAATTTTTTTTTTCTGGGTAGAATATTTTCATGTTGGGACTGGCTGTATGGCACTTGCATATGCCATTAAAAAAAAAAAAGAAATCCTCACGAATTTATATGTCATGTGACTTAAGTATCAACAAAATTTTTCAAATGTATAACAATGCGCAAAGCAATGAATACAAAGTAAGTCTTACAATGTTCAAGAATATTTTCTATCGTAACTTTAATATTGGTTTTAAGTCACCAGCATGTGATGTATGTGGTACTTGTCTGAACTTGAAATATGCCATTAGTAAAGAAACAGGGGAGAATAAAGCAAAAACAATGACCGACTTAAGAATTCATAAGTTACGCGCAAATGCATTCTACAAATTAGCAAAAGAGTCTCGCCCAAGAAGCATTTCATTCGCTTTCGATTTGCAACAGGTCCATCCGCTTCCGAAAACACCTATCCAAGATGCCTTTTATCTCCGGCAAATAAACTTTTATGCATTTTGTTCTGTAGATATGGAAAGCAGACATCCTTCATTTTATACATGGGATGAGTCACAAGCAAAACGAGGTTCAACTGAGGTTGGGTCAGCCTTATTATACCATCTGCGCTCTTTGGATCTAGCAGATTGTGAAACCATACGATTATTTTGTGATGGCTGCGCAGGCCAAAACAAAAATTCGTATATAATGCATGTTTTGGCCTGCTGGTTACTAGAATCTCCTGCGTCAATTCAAAATATAATAATACACTTTCCCGTACGAGGGCATAGTTTCCTCCCAGCAGACCGGGCATTTGGCAGGGTAGAGAGGTTTCTAAAACGCAAAAATGTGATCATAAGTGTAGAAGAATACAATGAAGTTTATCGTAATGTTGGAAAAGTTAATGTTTTAGGAAAAGACCAAAAACAACGCTATAACTATCAAGTACAGGGGAACTGAATTTTATAGATACGAAATCGAATTGAATCCATATCTTTCAATGGTTAAAAGAGGCAAAGCTGAAAAAAAATTCAAACTGAAACAGCAACCCCTTGGAAATGAAATTACTAAAGAGAAGAAACAAAACATACAGCAGTTGATGGAAAAACAATTCAATAACGATGAAAAGAAAATTAAATGGGAAGAACTACCGGAGCTTGCATTTTTTAAAAACATTATTTATGGAAATTCTCCCCAAAGAGAAAATGATGAAGAATACACAAAAATCGACATCGACGAAGAGGAGATATGTGAATGTTTGGAAACTGATTGTGGAAAGTTACATGTGTAAAATTATTGCTTTTATCTTGTTTAGTCTAAGGGACTCTCTGCATAATGATGTTTTTTTGTTATTTAATAGAAATAGGATTTTTGTTAATAAATTTTTGTTCAAAGTAACACTTGTCCATTAGTCGGTCCGGCCAAAACTACACATGTCCATAGAGTTCGAGCAAAATTGAACATGTCCAAAATATATATGGTATTTTTTCACTTATTTTCAAAAAAAATTAAATGTTTTAAATGTTTTATGAATAAATGCCCCTATAGGTGTTTCTACTGAAACTTTCAGTAAATGAAATATCAATTGCTACTATGTAAACAGTTTTTGTGTAATAACTCAAAACTACTTTTAATGGACATGTGTGGTTTTGCATAGACGCTCCTCATATATACAGTGGATTGTTCAATAATTTTACATTTTTCGGCTTTTAAAAGTAATATACAATTTTAGTAGTAATATTACAATCTTAATATTTTCTCATATTTTTTAAGTAGATTAGAAAATAAATTATCAAATATAATTATTTTAAATTATATAAATTTAAAAAAATATGTAGTTTAATTAGTTTTAATCTATGTCTGCTAGTAGTAGAAAAAAAAAATCCTTTAATGTTCAGTTAACGTTATTTTTAGATTTTGGTTTCTTGATGTCAGAATAATAATTACGGGTAAATATGTTTTATTATCTTTTTTTTATTCAATTAGCAGTATTTAACTGACCATTACAGTAAGAGGCTCCCTGTCATAGATAATTAAATTACTTTTAAATTAAAATAGTAATTTTAACTTTTTTTGCTAAAATTCATTAACAACGTAAGACCTTTTGGGCAATATTGGAACTATTAAATGTTAGTGCTTTGAGTTTTATATTTCTATATTAGTTTTTCTTAGTTTAATTAATTTCACAACACAACATACATTTTCAAATATTTTTGTCTCCAGTGAACCCTTTTGCGAAAGCGAAAACTGAGAATTTTCATGCATTTTGATAACAAATAATTTTTTAAAAGAGAAGAGGCTTTGCAACATTACAGGAACTGGAGGAGCTTATTGGCATTAATAAAAGGTACCTCCATGTATACAATACTGGTTGAAATTCATGACCCAGATGAGATTATAAAATGATTGTCAAACATTATGAAGTTAATGAGTATATATTTAAATAAAACTATAACTCTCTTCTTTTTAATAAAAAAAATGATAACCTACATATTACATATTCTTCGCTTCCTAAGTGTCAAAATTTTAATTTTATTTTATTTTATATATCTTTTATAAACTTACTCAATAGAAACAGTGCTTTCAGTTCTTATTTCTTGATGCTAAAAAAATATATTGCAACAGTTAAGGAAGAGATTTGTGACATGGATAAAAAAAAGATTTGAAGCCACTGTCTCTATTGATTATAAGTTTATCTAAGTTACATTAAATTTAAAAAAATTGATCATTTAATTTTTTTATTCAATTTCGCTTTAATCAAAAGAGTAGTATATGATCAGTTAGTTTTCTTAAATAGATTATACTATTTTAATTCTTTTGAAAAAATTAAATCATTCATTAAATTCTATTTGAATTTGCTTGATATCAACATAGATTTTATTCATCGTTCATCTCTCAAAAATATTAAATTGATAATCTTAACCTTTTAAAAAGATTTAATCAACTATTTAAGAGTGTTCGGTACCCTAGTGGCGCCATCTAGTCTACCTCGGCATCTTTTTATGCATTTTTTAATAATTTATCAGAGTCTAATCTTCTAAACCAGAATTTTCCCACGTACATATGACCTTGAAGAACATTTAAAAAGTTATTAGAAGAGATTTAATATCAAAATAAAAAAAATAAAACGGTGGCCAAATTGGAGAGGCAGTGCGGCGGTTCAAAAATATTTGCCGCATTGCCTCTCCAACTTGGCCATCGTTTTATTATTTTATTTTATTATAAAATACCTTTTAATATTTTTTGAAATATTCTTCAAGGTCATGTGCACGTGGGAAAACTTTGATTTGAAGGATTAGAATTCGATAAATTATTAAAAAATGCATAAAAAGCTGCCGAGGCAGACTAGATGGCGCTATTTAGGTACAGAGCACTCTGAATTCTTTTTCAATTCACTTTAACCTAAAAAATAATTAAGTGATCATTCAATTCTTTTTAAAAAATGCTATCAACTGTTTAATTATTTTTTATTGAACAAAAAAGAATTAAATGACAATTTAAATTATTTTAAAAGAATTAAATCATCATTTAAATCTTTTTTGCGTAAAAAATAGATATTTTTCGTTGACTGTGTTGCTCAAGTTTTTAGACTTTTAATTATTATGTTTTTATAGCTTCTTTTATTCTTACTTATATTTTTGATGCCCTAATATATTGTACAATTTTTTATTTCAGTACTCTGTTAATCATGGATGATGAAACTGATCAATGTTTCGTTTCTTTAAGTAAGAAACCAGATCAGATTAAAGTCGTCAATTCTAATAGCGAAGCTGAAGCCGTTTTTGAGCAGTTGAATGTAGAAGGTGTTCATATTGGGTCTAAATTGTGCGGTCGATGTAGACGACTCGTATTTTTTGGCACAAAAAAAAAACCGTAACGGAAGTAGAATCTACGCCTAGTAATCAAAGTCAACCAATGAGTTCTCAGTCAAGCACGGATATGCCCAGCTCTCAGAGTTCAGGTGAAATTTTTGAACCAGTATTAAATCCTCCTGCAGTAATAAAACCCACCATCGAGCTGCCCCTGCAAAGAACTTTTAGTTCCCACAGAACGTGCTGCGTTTGCAGAAATTCAAATAACTTGATAGTTGTACCATTAAATGCAAGATTACAGTGTTTCAAAAGCTTGAGAATTTTCATTCCAAATGGCAATCGGGTTTGTAATGAGCATTTATTTAAAAAACGATTTTTTGATGATGACTTGAAATGGATTGAGGTATACAGTAATACTAGTTTTTTGAATGCAAATGAAATATGTTTATTTTTAAATAAAATATCAGATGCAGCTTCAGAAACTTTTTTAGATAAAATAAAATATTTTGAGCTTAGCAACAAGCAGTTATTTACTTTCACTAGTCTTTCGGCTGATGAATTACAGTAGTTGAAGGAATTGTTAGTATCCATGAGAACATCACATTGTAGAGACGTGACACAAGCTTTGGTTATATTTTTATTCAAATTACGCACTGGTTAATCCAATAATTTTATTTCATCAGTCTTTGAAATAGAAAATGAAATAAAAATTTCAGATTTTTGTGAATCAGTAATCCATTCCTTTGAAAAAGATGTTTCACCGAAATATTTTGGCGCTAAAAGTATCAAAAGACAAGAACTAATACGTAACCATACTTCTATATATGCAAAAAAACTTTTTAACTTGTCGGACCAACTTGTTTTGATTTTTGATGGAACATATTTACATCACCAAAAGAGTCAAAGTAACGATTATCAGAGAAATTCGTATTCAGGTCAGAAAAAGAAACCCTTGCTCAAACCTTTTACTATTTGTACTACAGATGGATACGTTGTAGATCTCCCTGGTCCATTTTATGCCACTGAAAATGATGCAACCATCATGAAAAAAGTAATGGATGACCCAAATGGTATAAAACCTATCATGAAAAAAGGAGATGTGTGTATCGTGGATAGAAGTTTTAGGGATGTTGTACCTTACTTAAAAAGCCTTGGCTTCAAGATTCTTATGCCTGCCTTAAAAGGAAAAAGATCCAATTTGACCACGGCTGAATCAAATGAATCACGCTATGTAACTAAATTGAGGTGGGTCGTAGAAGCCGTTCATGGAATTCTTGGCCAAAAATATAAGCTTCTTCATCAACAATTAGATAATAAACTTATACCAAAAGCTGGTGCATATTGTAAAATAGCATGTTTTATTAACAATTTATTTGGTAAGCGTTTGAATAGTGATCAAAATGATGATGGGTTACAGGATATAATAATCGAAAGAAGGTTAAAATCTAATCAAGGTGAGAATACTTTAGCATTAGAAGCTGAGACAGCTAGGTGGTCAAGACATCCTACTACAACGACTAAGCTGACATCGCAAGAAATCATTAACTTTCCAGAGATGACTGAAAGGGACCTCAAAATTTTTTTTTTCGGGAACCTATCAGTTAGGTCAAGCCATTTGCTATTTGGCTGAGTTGATGGATGGTAGTAATATCATTAATTTGGAGTATATTACAATGAAACCAAATATTATTAAAGTACTGATAAGATCCAGGCATATAAGCAGTAAGACCTATAAATGCTATATTGAGTATAAACCTGATTCAATTGGATATGGTGGTATTTTGCGTCACGCATGTGACTGTGCAAATGGGTTACGCACTGTGGGTTCGTGTTCTCATTAAGCCGTAGTTATATATTATCTCAGTAATGCAAGATATAAATCGAGAATCATAAGACCAGCAAAAATTCTGTCAGTAATTTTTAAATCTGATGTTGAACCTGTCATAGATGAGAATAGTGATGAGGACTAAAATGTAATTGAATGTTTAAACTGTTAATTTAAATAACCTATTGAATAACCATTTCATAATAATAAATATTTTTGTAGCCAAATATTTTATATATGTCCTCGTTTATATCCAAATGAATTTATAAAACAATTTTTACAATGTTAAAAAAATATTTGAAAAATAATAATATTCTTGTCCTATTGAGGTGATCCTAGAGGTATATCACTTTATGCTATTAACGAGTCAAAAATAGAAATAATACTTGGAAACCGTTTTTTTCAAGTTTTGACTATTTAAGAAAAAAAAGATAAGTGGTATAACAAAATTGAACTGTGCGATCAAAAATACACGGAAATTCGATCATGTAGCTACTACATTTTAAGGTTAAGAGCCAATAAAGTGGGAAAATATTATAAATACATGATTTATTCGCATTTTAAGAATCTGTAAGTTAAAAATGATTATTTTAACAATGCTGATTCATAGCCCGTAAGAGAATAGATGGAAAAGCATACATCTAATTATCTGATTTTGAGTTAAGGTAAAAAAGTGCGAAATGGATAAAAAACGTGGTATTTTCGAATTTTATCCTTTTGAAAGAGTTAAATGGGGACTTTACAATAGAATTTGATAATGTGAAAAAAAAAATGTTGAAAAATGTTCAATTAACAACTGAGTTATTTATCGAGATAATATATCGCGCTGCTGATCGGTGCGGGGGCACTTTTGACCATCTTATCCCGCTATAGCCTTTGTAAATGAGGGTAAATCTCACAGCTTTTGCTAGGAGTGCGATCGTTACGGTGTTTCAGACAGAAGCGCTGCATCACTTTCTTCCGCTGTTACAAGATTTGGGCATCATTAATGAACAGGACACTTCCAAAATAATAGATCGAAATAAAGTTCGTCGGGAAAGGGAAAAGCACAGGAAAGAATTGCAAAATGAGAACATGGAGGTAGTAGGAGCATTATATTTTGATGGACGGAAGGATAAATCCCTGACACAAACTAAGAAGGGCGATAAGTATTACTATAGTATCATCACAGAGGAACATATATCCTTGGTAAAAGAGCCAGGTTCCATTTACCTCGGCCATTTAGCCGTATCGTCTGGATCAGCTGTCGTCATCAAAGATGCAATATTGGATTTCTTTAATAGAAAAGAAGTATCGACTGAATCGTTAATAGTAGTTGGATGTGATGGTACCAATGTCAACACAGGGACAAATGCAGGAATAATAAGACTACTAGAAATTGCCCTAAATCGCCCTCTTCAGTGGTTTATTTGCATGTTACATCTAAACGAACTTTCGTTACGCCACCTTTTAATCCAACTTGGTGGTGTTACTCAAGGTCCGAAAGTTTTTTCTGGTGCCATTGGAAAATCAATACAAGCTTGTGAAACCCTCCCTTTAGTCAGATTCTCGAAAATTGTGAGTGACACTATTCCTGATTTAGATAGAAAGATTTTGAGTACTGATCAGCAATAGTTGTATGATATGTTGCATGCAGTATCATCTGGAGAATGCAGCGAAGACCTTGCGAGGGTTAAACCAGGACCAGTCGTACATTCAAAATGGGTGACAACGGCGAGTAGAATCCTTCGGTTATATGTCGCATCGGAGCATCCCTCCGAAAATCTGGTACACTTAGCTAAATTTATCATGAAAGTATATGGTCCATTATGGTTCAGTATCAAATGTAAGCCATTGTGTACTGAAGGTCCATGACATTTGTGGAGATTGATTGCATATTCAAGATATATGCCGACTGATTTAAGGAAGATAGTAGATGGGGTAATACAAAGGAATGGCTATTTTGGCCACTCAGAGAACCTGCTTCTAGCGATGTTGGCAGATACCAGAGAGCACATCCGCAAGTTAGCCTGCCGCAGAATAATTGCTTCTAGAAAAGAGAACAAAAATTAAACATCTGTCAGACAATTTCGCGTACCTCCTTTAAACATGCAGGCAGAGGATTATACAGGTAAAATTTACTGGTATGAAACAGATAGGTCAGAACCACCAATAATAAAGCACGTCTCCGACGAAGACCTGGAAAGTTTTGTATCTGGTCAAGAAACTGCAGTACCCTTTCTAGATTTGTCCAAGTTCCCCTACCACACTCAGGCCACTGAAAGATGTGTACATTTAGTTACAGAGGCATCATCTAAAGTTTGTGGAGAGGAAAAACGAGATGGTTTCATAAAATCTCGAATCGACTCCAGGAAGCTAATGAAATCATTTAATTCTAAGTCAGAATTTAAGTTTAAATAACCTTTTGTTCCTTTTAATAATAATATACGTTATAAGTTAAATATTTGTTAATAATAACATATTTTTTGTAAATCGGTATACGTTCCTTTTAAGGTAAATACGTTTTGGCAGCTCAAGTGTTTTGTTGAGTTGTTAGTTTTATTTTTCTTACCTACATTATTATTCCTACACTCACTTTTAATATACTTACTATACCTTATAGAAATGTAACGAGTCGTATTACGGTCAATAAATGTATTATTTCGTTAATTTGTTTAGATTTCAGCTAAAATTGTATTATCTACATGAAATAGGATTTTTTTATTTTCCGTTAGGTCTTTGGGACACCTCCAAAAATGTTCCGAGAGCCTCCAAATTTTGAACACAAACTTTTTAAACATTCAAGAAGAGTTTACATATAGAGCCGTATCGAAAAATTAAAAAAAAAAATTTTTTTAGGAGGTTGGGGCACCTGAAGGGGTTGATGTACAAAAAAATTTTTTTGGCAAAAAACTTACTTTTATGAATGGCAACTTTTGCCACAAGGGCCATTATCAAATTTGAAAAAAAGTTTTTTCGACACCCTTGGTTATCTGCAAAAATTTTCTGTTACACAAGCACATAAAGCTTCTAGTTCAGCTTCAGTTGTTGATAAAGTTATACAGTTTTGTTTTCTTCTTACCCATGATACTACATTTTCAAATATCTTTATTACACAACCAGTAACTGATTTTCGATCAATTCGATCAGTTCCCCAATCGGAATCTACAACACTTACCATTGGCTGTTTGCCATTTTCCCTACAATATTCCAAACCCACATTTTCAGACCCCTTTAAATATCTCAATACTCTTTTTAAATAAAGCCATATTTGATCTGATGCATTGTCTTGGTATCTAGAGAAATAATTAAGATCGAAACATATCGTCCATTTGCGACGACACTGTGATATTTCGAAAATTGCATTTTTTTTAATAGAAATTCGAAATCTCCGTATCGCCATCTATTCACCAGCAAACCCGTGATATTTTTACTTTAAAATTGGCGCCACAATGAGAGAAAGACAACAAATATCACGATGTAGCGCTTTCTCATTAAGCGATCTAGGGTGGCGACGACAAAGGAACAGCTCAGTTATTACCTGTTAGTGTTAAGAGGAAGTGCTCGCAGTTTTTTTAATAACGTGATATTTGAATATATCACGTTTTTGGTGAAAAGGTAAGTGTAGTTTCATATAATTTGTTCTTTTTCGACAATGTGATATATAATTTTATCACATTTTTGTTGTAAAATTTAGATTAAAAAAATGGGTTAGGTTTTTGTTATCACGTTTTAATGTAAAAATAATGAATTTATCTGTGATAACTCAAATAGTAACGTTGAAGATGATAAAGCATTTGCTGTTTACTGAGTTAGTTATAATGTGGGAATGCATTTCAATTACTCGTATTGTTACTCAATGTGTGTCAATAACACACATTTCATAAATATATCTCTCGAATAAGTATAAATAACTTTTAATAATACAATGGTATATTACATCACTTTCATTTAACAAACAATCACACACATATCTCTGCTCATTGGATCAAATCTATCTCCTCAAGAACTTCCCGTTTACTGTCAAACAACTAGAATAGCAGAATTGAGTTCTCCATTCAACAATACATAGTAGTTTCAACAATGTTCTACCATCCATCAATTAATAGATTACCGGCATGTAAGTAATGTTTATTTATTTGCTCATTTATTAATTTATTACAATCTAATAGACTATTTTATAACAATTTGTGGGCCTTACCTTGTCTGTTTACTCTTTTTGAAATAAAACCACAGACATGTAATATTGGCATAATTATTGTAATTTACAACATCTACTTTGTTTATCTTTATTAGACAACACCCTAATATGGGTTTTTATCATTTCAGCATTTATTAACTTTGTATCGAGACCTAAAGATGCTTTGCATATTGTAGAAAGCGAAACCGGTCGTCTGATAGTTTAAATTAAATTGATTGTGAGTAAGTCTTATTTATTATTTCTTTACCTATTTGAAATGGACTCACACAAGCAACACAGTCATGATCTAATGTAATATTTTTAGATGCATTTATAAAACATAAAGCGATTAAAATTGTGATTGATTCTGGACCGGAGATATCGCTAATCAATAAAAAACTAGTAAAAGAATTAAATTTGGACAAATTTGTGTATAATATTCTAGGGTTGATTTACTGGGTGCAAACAATAAAAATTTGACGACAGTAAACGAAGGTTTGGGAGTACGGATCAGAGTGGGAGAACAAATTCCATATTATGGAATGTGTGGTGATTGAAGATTTAAATCATGATATGATAGCGGGAATTGACGAATTGAGGAAAAAACATATCACCATAAATTTTTCGGAAAATAAACTGGAAATCAGAGCAGAACCAGACAACACAGAAGAAGAAAAGGAAACAGATAGGAAAACAAATTCTGGAAGGATCAATGCACAGGAAAAACGTAAAGAAATCAATATGACTGTAGAGGATAAACCGAAAGTACAAGAAAAAAAATCAAACAGAAGAGAAAAGGAGAAGGAAGAAAAAAGAAGAAGAGTTCGAGAAGATAGCAAGAAAACAAGATGAAGACAAGAAAAAAACAGGAAATAGCAGGTACAGAAGAATTGTTGGCAACCGACGATAAAACAGGAAGGAAGCAGGAAGAAAAGGAAGTTATCATCAGAGAAATGAGAGGAATAGAAACATGGTGCTCGGAATACCAAAGGAAATTAGAGGATAGAAAGAAAACAGAAGCAAGAAATGGCAATGATGGACGAGAATCCAGAATTTTGTGAAGAAATATTATGGACAGTGAAACACATGTGAACAAAATGAGGATGAAAGAAAAATAAATTGTGGAGAAAACAGGGGAAAGAAAATAGAGATTTTAGAAAATTA
>OU898284.1:75062389-75084976 GCA_918026665.1 Diabrotica balteata
AAAAAAGCAGAAGTTTGGAATGCAGTTATGAATGATTATAATGCTGTGAGAACTGAAAGAGTAAGTAAAAACATTAACCTGTATAATATTTTAACTTGAAAAATAAATTATTTACTGTAGTAAATGATAACTATAATAAGTACATGTATATTTTGACTCATAGTTACCTACATAAATGTATACTAACGCAAAATTGCATGTCTACAGGTGGAGGAGGAGGAATTTTTGATATAAATATTTTGACGGGTGTAGAGGTAATTGCCACCCATTTGTCAAAGGAAGTCAGAAATTTAGTGGATAGCGATGCCCAGTATATGGAAAATAAACTTCGTAAGCAAATTGTAAATAAAACTTAATTAGCTATTTATAAAAATACAGAATTGTAGGTTCCAGAAGTAGAAGTCCTGTGTTTCGGAATAATCCTGTTGCAAGCTATGATATGGTTGCGGTAAAAGGTAATTTACAATACGATACTTAAAATGTGAATCTAATTTTATTATGTTTTTAGAAACTCCGTCGACAAGTATTCTAAACGAGGAAATGCTGTCTCCTAGAAGTCTTATCATGGACAATAAAAAGAGTAATGTTTAACTAACGATGTTGAAAATTGGTAACTACATTATTTTTGTTTTTAGCAACCACTAGTGGAACACCCCAAAGAAAAAAAAAATCTGCTATGGACAGGCTCTTGGAGATAAGGATTGACAATGCCTTAGTAGAACGTAAGCAGATGATAGAATTGCATGAAGCTAGGATGCTGGTTGAAAAGCCAATTTAGAAAAAGTAGAATTAGAAAAAAAATTATCTTCCAAAGTAGTCGACTAATATGTGTTTTTCATTTTTTTTTATTAGTTTAATTTCGGTAAGGCCATTATTATTTGACTAATATTTATATTTGTAGGTTATTATTACTTGTAATTACATTTATAGTTTATTATTACTTTTATTTTATACACATTCATATGTTCTAATTACTCGTACATACATTTATTTTTCTTGATTTGTTTTTTATTTATTGATATTATAATGGGAAAAGTGATAGGTTTGTATGGAATTTTGAGTAGTATTGAGCAGGAAAATTTGGAATTTTAAAAAGGGAGAATTGTAGATATTTATAAATTACTTCAACCCAGCTAAGTGAAAGAGCGCCAAACGGTGTAACATAACATTGAAATCAATTAAAATGTTGTTCAATATAGACGCATATGCATCTATATTCTTTGGTGTTTGTGTGCCATTTCAAATTCGAGTTGCGCCGGAGCCATTTTCAGTAGAAGTACCACGTGGATCTGTTGATCAGCTAGCTGTATTAGTGAAATTGGAATCTTGAAAACAAATTAAAAAGAAATGGATTTACTGTCATCGCCTGCTAACTTGGCGCTGCGCACAAACCCAAAATTGTTTAGTGGCTTAGGTGGTGGTCTTTAGTCTCCTCCCAGTTATCAGGTGCGTAACACTTAAGTGATTTGCGGCTATTATTGTTCAGACTTTTTAATATTTCCGATATTTAACCCTTTGACGACCAGAGAATATAAATTTACCCGACTCTTAACATCCAGAGGTACATTTGAGTACCATCAACTTTAAATGTCGTTTAAACAACATTACATTCAGTTCACGCGAATTTAGGTAACGGTACATTAACCTATGTTTAGTTCGTATTTTTACGATTAAAAGTAACGGCAACGCTGCTTTGTTTCTCGCTATTCTCTGTGATACGGTTAGTGTGCACTGATGTTTTTGATAGTGAAGGTCGTGCTGTATTTATTATTTGTAACGGACAAATTGTTTGAAAATACGGGTGCTAAGGATACAAATTTCTAAATGTAAGTACTTTTCTTGTAATTTTGGGTAATTTACAAACTGTGCAATGTAATGTGAGCTTTCATATAGGCCGTTTTTTAAATGGTACGTATAAGTACCTTTGGCTAGTAATGCATGATTTTTTTTACATTTACAGTAAATAATATAATAAAAATAATAATAATCGAAATAAAATTCCTCTAACCGATGCCCAGCTACTTGAAATCATTGAAAATGATGATTTCGATGATCTTCCTTTAGACAACAATGATAATACAGATATTGAATTTGACTTGGAAGAGAACGTTGTGGATTTATTTTCCGCTGCTCAAATGACACGAATTGATGGAAGATCACCTGAAGTAAAAGAGCATCAATCTGAAGAGGAATCGCAGATCGCTGAAGGAGAAGATACAGAAAGAATATGGAAGAAAGAGGAGAGAGATATTCAAATACCAGATTATAATTTAGCTGAAAATGATTGGGAACCAAACTTTGCCGAATGCCAAACCTCTTTAGATATTGTTTTAAAATTATTGGGAGATTCCATAGACCATATCGTTTTTCAGACGAATGTATACGCAACCCAAAAAGGAAAAAATTTGCAAATGACGAAAAATGAATTTCTAGTATTTGTAGGTCTGAATTTTTTTATGGGGTACCACATCTTGCCCAGTATCGAAAGTTATTGGTCCACTTCCCCTGATCTCCAAATACCACTTGTGACAAAAACTATGACAAGAAAGAGATTCAAATAAATTCTCTCTAATTTGCACTTAAACGACAACTCAATGATACCAAAGAACAATAAAGACAAATTGTATAAAGTAAGACCTCTGACAAAGATATTGAATAAACAATTTGAAAATTTATATACTGGTACAAGAACACTATGTGTAGATGAATGTAGATGTAGATGTTGTTAAATTCACAATTTGACATACTTAATAATGTTGACAGCTTACCACACTTACAAAAAATTTAAATTATTCGTTATTTCACAAAAAATGATCCAGAGTTGAGCAAAATTCTATTACACATAAAATACAAAAAAAATTAATCACGTGGATAGTTTCTTAGGTTTTTTGCTGGATACACACCTCACAGCAAGCTACAATATGATACATGTACATTTGCACAATTTCGGGTTTCCCTTTTCGTACAGTATTTTCAATGCCCTCTTTTACCTATGAAAAAAAAACCTATGACAAACAAACAAACCTATGATTTGTTGACAAACCTATGTATGTATGCCAAACCTATGGCTTTTTTTTAAACCAGGAGGAGTAATTCAAATTTACCTTTTATTTTTTTTACCTTTAATAATATTATAATGCTATAATATTTATGGATTACCATCGAAGGCCGTCATGATCAACCCAAAAAGAAGATATAATATATTTGCTGATTTTTCTAGCGACTTTCTTGGCTGTGAAACTTTTTAGTTTACTCCTCCTGGTTTAAAAACAAAACATAGTGGAGGATTAGGTTGATTTTGTGTCGGCATTCCAGATTATTGCATAACAGTTTGTCGAATATGCGAAAGCAAATATTATCCTCGACGGGTGTAATTTCCTCAACAAAATAATTGTTTGCCTACGTTTGGAAGAGTATGTCATAATTCCACAGGTATTTCCCTCACTATATTCGAAGTTGTTATTTCACGTAGATTTTACTAAAAGACAATCGAGGCATTATAATATTTAGTGTATTTAGTGTAAAAACATGTAAAATGTAAATAATAATTTTGAAATAATACCTATAGTTAATGGATTTTGGGAACAGCTATGACCTTGGAAATGCCACAAAGAATATAACGAAATTTTTTTTCTTACTCAAACTCTTTAAAGTCTTTTACAATATTTTAGAATCGAAGATATGTAATTATATTATTAATGTATTGGATTTTGACAAGAGCTATGCATTATTGCCCATTTAGTACACAAGTTTATGTGAAATGTTCAAGGTCATAGCTGTTCCCAAAATCCATTATCTCTGCCTGTGTAATTTGTTTACGATTAAAAAGACATTAATAGATTACGTCAAATCCAAAAAAATATTACTTGCTAATGACATAAGTATTTGTATAAAGGCCCGTCCTCACTTGCAACATAACACTGTTATCAACAATGTTATTCAACAAGTTGCCACAATTCGACTAAAATCAACATGTTACTTGTTATTTCAACAAGTTATTTGTTACCCGTCGCTGAGCGGTAAAGATGAAAGGATGCCGGATGAAGTTTTTCCACATGTTTGCTCTGCGTCCACACTTTTTTGAATATGTTTCTCAGTTGTGTATAGACCGGGTAAGAGTCAAGACGCTATTTATTTGTTTAATTTCGTATGTTTATATAAGAATATATTTAGAAAAATGGAGTGGTCAAGAGAAGCGACTATACATTTAATAGATATATTTAGAGACAATAGCGTGTTGTGGGATTGCCGCCACAAAGATTATAAAAATCGTCAAATTAAAAGTGACGCATTTACCAAGATAGCAACAACAATGGAAATATGGAAATAGAAAAAGATGCAGCAGAAAAAAAAATGAAAAGCTTAATGGGACAGTTTCAGAGGGAAATAAAGAAAACTAAATCACATTCAGGAGACGGAGTTGATGACATTTACGTGAGCAAGTGGTTTGCATTTAAAAGTTTGATGTTTTTAAAGGATAAGAACAAGCCGCGTCCCACTCTTGAAGGTGGAATTAAGGTAAGAAATTACACAATTTAATTATAAGTATGTGGTACAAGCGCGGATCCAGAAAGGGGGCCCCCGAGAGTTTAAAAACATATAAATTTAAATATTTGTAGTTTCAAACAAAAATACTTTAATAACGATGTTTTGAATGTCTTTATGGCACTCAAAGTGTGTGAAAAGTGCCTTAAAACTCACCATTTTAACCCTAATTTAAAAAAAAATTCTCCCCCCTCCCCGAAAATCGGCCCTGGATCCGCCCTTGATGTAGTAGTTTTATTGTTTCTTTATTTAAAAATAAAATAAATCAAAATATATTTTAATAGTCTCCCTGTCAAGAGAGTTTTCCTTCATTTGAAGTAAAGTAGTCACTAAATTCATTCCTAATTGTTTGAGCATCCGATGTAGGCTTTCTTGCTATTTTTAAGAGAGGAAGAAACGATGTTTCTGATTTATTAGTATTATTTAGTCTCCACTGACCTGGCAATACTTCTCCAGTATCTTTATCTTCCGAATCAAAAGTTCCTGGTGGAGTGTAGCTGCGTTTAGATGTGATACTGTTTGGCAAGAAATTGTGCAAGTATATGCAGGCAAGTACAATTTTGCTTGCGTTCTCTGGTTCAAGAAGTAGTGGCTTGCGTAAACACCGAAAAACTGACGATATGATTCCAAAAGCATTTTCAACGACCCTCCTAGATCTACTCAATCGGTAGTTGAAAATTCTCTTTTTTGTTCCTTTCAATTGCACACCTGGGTAAGGCTTCATAATATGCTGTTGTAGGGGAAAAGCGTCATCAGCCACAAAAACGTAAGGCATTTTGTGGTCATTTTTTCCAGGAAGGAAATCTTCTTTCGGTAATTGTAAAGTGTCATCTTGTATCATTTTCGGGATCACTGTACTCGCAAATACTCCACCATCAGATATGCGTCCCTGACATCCAACATTTACGTAGATAAAACGATACCTAGCATCAACGATGGCGAAGAGCCCGATACTAAAGAATCCTTTATAGTTAAAAAATTCACTTCCACTTCCAATAGGTGCTTGTAACGATATATGTTTCCCGTCCATAGCTCCAACGCAGTGTGGAAAATTCCAGATATGATGATATTCATCTGCTATAGTTTTCCATTGATCTTCGGAGGTTGGCGTCTGAAATTAAAACAAAAAAATATAGAGTAATTTACTACTAGGAATTAAAAATTTACTGACTTTTTTCAAAACCGGTAAATCGGTATTTCAAATTATTAATTTGTTGCAGGTTAATGAAAAAACGTCTATAGAAATAGGGATAGCTGAAAATAAAAATGGCAAAGAAATGAATAATCCCGAAAACAATGGAGGTTTTAATGTATCACAATCGACAACAAGAAAAAGTGTCAAGCGACAAAATGAAAGCATGGCTACAGAAGCTTATAATGTAATGAAGTCCTTGCAAGTCAAGACCCAGGCAAGAGATGAGTTTTCAATTTATGGCGAACATGTGGCCTGCAAATTGAGGAAGCTAGCTACTTCCTATTCTCAAATTACTACACAGTATCATATAAATCAAATTTTATATCACGCGGAATTGGGAACTTACGATTATCCACCTACTCCAGCACTGCAGCCAAGACAGATTAAACAGTATCAGCCTAATGCAGCTACGCAAACAGCGAATACTGTACCTGTAGAATTGGGAACTGACGATTATCCACGTCCAACAAAGCAGTTAAGACTGGTTCACGCCTCCGTTTACTCCCCCAGTGATAGCGAACTAACCAGTATGAGGCAGAGTTCAGAGGATCTGGATTTTTCAAGTAACTCTTATGACGGCGAAGAGATGATATTGATAAAATGTGTGCTTTAAATGAAACATCTCAGTAACTGTAATTTTCTTAGGTACATTAAAATAAGTTCAATAAAATGTTCTTACCTGTATTGTTTCTCTTATAGAATCTGTTAGTGAGACACACACTTCCGGAACTATTTTCGAGATTATCTGTTTCGAGACTTTGAACAGATACATCAAACTGTGGTAAGAGTCTCCTGTGTCTAAAAACCTAAGAGTAATAGCTAGTCGTTCTTGTATAGGTATTGCATCTTTAAATCGAGTATCCTTCTTAGATATTTTATGACCAACTTGATATATCAAAATTTTAAAATCCGCACTTGACATTCGAGCAAAATTTTTGAAGCTTCCATCACATCGAAGTTCACCGTTTAATGAAATAGAGTCATCAGCTTTTAAGTCATTTAAAAGATCACTACCACAATACTTGCTCCGTGAACGTAAAGTAGGGCGTATCCAAAATCTCCTCTTTTTCTTTTCAACTTTGTACGCTAGAACTACACACGCGGCAGCCGCGAGAAGTACATCATTCTCGTTGGACATGTCGAAATAGACTGGGCTATAAAAAGTTTCTTGTTGCTTGCAATCCGAATGAGGACGTCAACGTTCAACACAAAAGTTATTTAGAAACATGTCAACAAGTTTCGGTAACATGTTACTAAGTGAGAACAGAGCTTAATACAGTTAAATAGCAAAACAGGTCAAATATTTCTCAGTATTTAAAATTTGGTATTTAAAACCCATTAAATTCATAACTTTCTCCTAATGACACCTATCTACCGAATTGAGATGTTATAATAAATTACAATAAAATAATCTCTCCGAATGCTCTCTCTGTATGTTCTCTGCTTCGACAGCAAAGATTTCAAAACTTTTTTTCTACGTTTGACCAATATTATCTAGTATTTCATTTTTTAATAATACTTAAATTAGTTAGGACTAGTGTAATATATTGTGTACTGTCTTTCGATATGGCAGTAAATATAGACATTTTTATATACCTATATCCTAGATAAAATAAATCACTATAGTTACTAATTCTTTTACAGGCATTTCCATCAGAACAATCGAAAGAATAACAAGCGAGGTAAAATGTTCTTTGAAAAATACCGGCAGAGTCCATTTTTCCAGTCCAGGCAAAAAACGAGTCAGTAGATCAATCATAGATTTGCCGGAATACCGAATAAGCGACATCCGCAGAATAATTCGCAGAAAAGATTTTTATAAAACAGAAATTACGGTAAAAAATTAAAACAAAAAATTCACAACGATTTGGATATCACAATTTCACAAACATCTTTAAGGCGACTTCTAAGCAAAATGCAATTTCGTTGGAGGAAAACCGAAAACAACCGAAAAGTGCTTGTAGAAAAAAGTGCAATAAGAGCTTTGAGAATAAAATATCTCAGGCAAATCAAATATTTTCGGAGTCAAAATAGGCCAATCGTGTATGTTGACGAGACCTACTTACACAGCGGTCATACTTCTTCAAAGAACTGGACTGACGAATCAACCAAGGGGTTATTTTTAAATATTTCCAAAAGTCAACGACTAATAATAGTGCATGCCGGTGGGAATATGGGATTCATACAAAATGGCTTATTAATCTTTAAATCAGGTTCAAAATCAGGGGATTACCACTCTGAAATGAATTCAGACGACTATGGAAAGTGGTTACAAGAACATTTATTACCTAATTTACCTGCTAACTCGGTATTAGTTTTTGATAACACTATCACAGCATTCAGTTGGAGCGGGCGCCTACATCAAACTCAAACAAAAATCAAATGATAGAATGATTAATGCAGAAAAATATTTCATTTACACCTAGTGCTTTAAAACCTGAACTGTATGAAATAATTAGATATCATAAACCTCATCATGTAAAATACAAATTCGACAAAATTCTACGTGCGCATGGCCATATTCCTTTACGTTTACCTCATTACCATCCTGACCTAAACCCTATTGAACTAATATGGGCTACAGTCAAAAATAATATAAGGCAGAAAAACGTTACATTTAAGCTAGCTGACGTACAAAAACTCGCCGAGGAAGAATTCACTAATATTGATGCAAGTGAGTGGAGAAAACGATGTTACCATGTCATTAAGAAGGAAGATGAGTATATGGACAGCGAGATAGTTGCTGATAACGCCACGCAAATAGCTCCAATTATTATAAGTCTTGACAGTGACTCTTCCAGTACAGAGTTTTCTTCTTCCGAAAATGAAATTATTAACAATCAATTTATTTTCAAATAGATATCACTTTTCAACACGGGTACTTGTTTTAGTGTTATAATAAAACCAAAATATTAAAATTAAATAATTACTGTGTTGCATTTATTTATACAATATCCTCCATTTAATTTGAAACACAATATCAACGTAGATTTGTGAATTAAATTCAGTCATTATTGTATAATTTGTTTACTAAGTTACTAAACTACTAATAAATATTATATACCAATGGCTTACTATTTAAATTGAATAAAACAAAATTACAATTTCATCTTTCTAATAATATATTAAAGCTTGCGAAAAATATTACTTTCTTAATTGTGTAATAATTATTTGACCTGTACCGCTACGCTACTTAATATACTTATCAGAAATAGTAAACCAATAGGATGAATCATAGGGCGTAAACATAATTTATTTCTCTGTGACGTTGTGCGTACTTTCTCTAAGTTAGCTGGCGATGATTGTAAATAATCTAAAGTGAATATCATATAAGGTAATTTAACTAATTGGGTCATCATATTACAAAACCACCTGTAGCTTATCTTAATTATTTTCTACTAATAAATTAAACTTTGTGAGCATGTTAAAAGATGCAATTTATTTATTCACATGTTTTATTAAACTCACGGTTCGTCACGGTAAACTCATCTTGATGTACAAATAATTTTTCAAAATTATAACAGAAATATTTTATATTTTAAATTATTTTGGAGTGTGAGACATGTTGCTGTCGGATTTGAATGTCATACAGAAAACACGCACAAGCAGAGAAATTCACCACTTTCTTAAAACGATGCAAGGAAATTCCTACATGGTTTGAGGTTACCATCTTAAATCAATATATGATGGCTTATTCCCAACATTCTCTATAAAATTATATAAAAATACTGTACACATTTTAATGTTTTGCTTATTTTTATTGCAGAACTTCAGTCCTACCTATTTCTACAGACGCCTAGAGCCCTTATCTCTTGCCGTACTGCTCCACCATAGGCCGATCAGATACCAGCATATTTAATACATAATAGATTTATATAAAAAGTATAAAAACCGAGTAGACACTATGGAAATTAAAAGTGTAAAGATGCTTTGGGTGACAATAGTAAAAGAATTTATAAAACATAATGTTCATGTTACTCCAAATAATTATATAAATCGATGGAGGGATTTGGAAGGAAATTATAAAAAGTTTGTCGATGACCAAAACCAGAATAACGTAGCAATAGCCAGCCAGCGGAAATACTTTAAGTATAAGGAGGAAATGGATGAAGTATTTACAGATAAATTAAATATTCGCCCTGAGATCGTCCTTCATAATGAAGAAGCAGACCATGATCTGGTGGAAGATGTACATGAAGCGTCTACCAGCCTCATTCAAGAGAAAGCATCAACCAGCCAGATTCCACAAACCACAAAGGCAAAACTAAATAAATAAATAAAGTCCTGTCGGTTAAAAAAAAATATGTTGTATTTTGTACGAAGGTAATACGTTATTATATGATTCCAACGAAATAAATATATTTTAAACAGTTTAGTCGTGTTTTATTTAAATATTAAGGGCACCGCTGTCCTCAGGAGCGATCATTAACGCACCAATCAGCGCACGAGGAACATCTCCTAACATGGGAAAAATTGTTCATTGGTTGGAATAAGGGTTATTCCAACTTTTGAGCAATTTTATTGTATTTTGTACGTGTTCTTACGGAAACCTCTTCGAGGCTTAGCGTTTGAAACGTACGAATTTTATTGTGCCATGTTTAATGTCGGAAGATATATTCTTGCGTAGCTTAAACGTTTGACAATCTTTCAATTTATTTGATTTGTTTCTTTTTATACGTTTTCTTACGGAAACCTCTCCAGGCTTACCGTCTGAAACGTACACATTTTTTTTTGTGCTATTTTATTGTGCAATTTTATTGTCGAAGAATATAGTCTTGCGTGACCATACGCTTGACTATCCTTCTATTCTCTTTTTTAATATATATATAATATATATATATATTATATATATTATAATATATATATATATATATATAATATATATATATATATATATATATATATAATATATATATATATATATATATATATATATATATAATATATATATATATATATATATATATATATATATATATATATAAAATATATATATATATATATATATATATATATATATATATATATATATATAATAATATATATATATATATATATATATATATATATATAATATATATATAATAATATATATATATATATATATTGGAATAAGAATAAATATACCAGAAATTAGCATAGTAATATTATGACGTTTAATTAATAAATTTACTTAAATAGTAATTGAAGACATAATTTATAAGTCATATACTAGCAAATATTATTAAAAAATAATTATATAAGGGTATTTTTGAAAATTTAGCATAGGATTAAGTGTTTAAAAGATTTTTATTCTATTTTATTCTATAAATAAATGTATTTAAGTGAGTCTTGTGTATAGGCAACCAAATATACACTCTCTATGACATGACGATGCCTATTTTGAACTAAATAAGTGACAGATGAAAAATGGGGTTAAATATTAGTTTGGAATTTTAATTTAAATTATTACGGATGTAAAATAGTGATAATATATTAATGTAAGATGTTTAGTGTATATATAATAGTGTATTCCGATCTAGAGAGCCTAAATGTCCATAGAATTTTCACTAGAATTTTCTGGAAAACGTCAATATGACTATTTGCATATTCGAGGATTCCAGAACTTTCATCTATGGATGAGATGAAAAGTTTAGAACATGATTTCTTTCCCGATAATTCTGGAACCCTGAAAAGATATATAAATGATGTAATTTAGAGAAGGGGGGATTATTAAGTCAGTTACATGGGATTATTAAGTAAGTTACAGTTGATTCGTGAAGTTAGTAAAGTTATAAGAAGGCATTAAGTTACAGGAAATCATTAAGTTACAGTCAATTATTCAGTTACAGTCAATTATTAAGTGAGTTATTTAGAAGAAGTCAGAAATTAAGTTACATTAAGTCAGTCAGTCAGTTACAATTGATGAAGTGAGAAGAGTTCATGAGGTGATTAAGTTAAATTACGTTGGAAAAAAGGATTTAAGTGAGAAGAAGTCAGTCAGGCAGGTACAATTAAGTCATTAAATTAGATTTATCAAGAAAGTTAGTTCAATACAGTTATAATTAAATTAAATAAGAAGAAAGGATTATCTTGGAAGAATTCATTAAGTCAGATACAGTTGGAGTTGGTATATTATATGGAAATTACAAGAATTTTAAATTACAATATCTATATGCAATTTCCCAAATACAAGGATAACCGAGGCTGATTAAGATATTTAGTGGTGGTTATAAATTTGATTTTGGAAAACTTTGGGCTTTCAGTGACAGAAAGGTACCAAATTTTGTTAATATAATTTAATAATTGTAAGAATTTCAAATTTGGATAGGTTGTTTTAAATTTATATTGTTTTAGATATATATGTCTGCTTCATAATAGTTATAATTAAGATAATTTAAAAAGTACTTACAAACTAATTCTTTGGGAACCGCGATAAAAACCCTATACTCATATATTTTATTTTAAACACTCATTGCTCAAATACAAATCAAAACATTATAACAATATATATATATATGTTGTATAAGTTATCATTTTCTCTTACTATCCTTCCGTAAGTTAAGTAGACACAAGACGACATACATATATTCTTGGTATTTCTTCCGTAAGTCAAGAAATCACCATCATATGCTTATTTATTTTCGCATAACCTCTTGATATATATGTTTATATGACTGGTGCACACATTCTTCTATTCCCTTTTGTTCCTAACCAAATTTATGACCCTAGTGGTGTCTTCATTGTAATAAATTACGCATATAAATCATATATCTTTTATTGCTATTTTATTGTCCTTTTTACTTTGAACTCACCGACTTGTGATAATTCGTAAAGATCATACACAAGTCACTTTTACTGTACGTATTTGTGTCTTTGTATACGAACACGTAACGAACTGCACTCCAGAAGAAATGGGAACACACGCGCTACCTCCAGATCCAACTCCCAGGATCGTAGGAAGCCCGCAGAGCCAGATATGGGCCATTTCAGTCCTATCGACGCCTCTCGGCAACACCGCTGTCATCACGCGAGAATAAATAGGGGTCTATCCACCTTCCAAAGCCTCCGGGTGCTCTGTAGAGCACTTCAGAAATGTCGACGATAGTTCCTCTACTCAAGTCCATTTCCAGGGTAGGAACTTGTAATTATTTTCGTCTGGAATCTTGCCTTGACTACCTCTCAACTCTGCGAAATCAGTTAAAGGCAGAACAGAAGAGGGGGCGGGACTCACACCTACTAAGCAGACCGCAAAGCATAGGGTACAATGGGATGTACCCCATGCTTTATAACTCAGCGTTCAACTTAAGAATTAGAATTGGAGTTATCTCAAATCTTAAACACAAGGATCCAGGCAGTTTTCATGATTATTACAAAGCCCTATTTAGGCGGAAAATAAAAAATGCACTTAAAACAAATGAGGCAGTTAAAGTTAATGTGGCATTTAGGGGTGAGTTCGAAGTCGCCAGTGGAGATAGGATACTTAAAGATAATAAATATTTCACTACTTCAAACTCAGCCATTTATAGAGACACCAATCTTGATGAATCGTTTGAAGAGAAAGTAATGGAACCCATCAACAGAGACTTGGAAGAATTCCAAGAACGTGATTCCGGATGGGCACTAAAAGCTGTTGTTAACCTGGGAGTTAATATAAACAAATTAACGCCGTAACTAGGCTCCTCATACGTCGAAGTTCCTCCTCAAATAAAAAGAAAAAAGGCATGTATTAGTGTTAAGAATGATGACGACGCATGCTTTGCATGGGCCGTTGTATCGGCGTTATACCCTGTAGATAAGGATCCACACAGAGTGATAAAATATCCCCACTACTCTAACGTGTTAAAGTTGAAGGGAATTCAGTGGCCGATGACCATCAAACAAACTCCTAACTTTGAAAAGAAGAATGACATTTCAATTAATGTATACATTTTAAAAAAGAAAAAAAGAGATTTTACGACCCTCCCAACCTTCCTAACAAAGAACAAGAAGGATAAACATGTAAACTTGCTAATAAGTCAAGATAAATACGATGAGCAAGGTCCGATTAGATATTATTACGTTTGGATAAAAAGCCTATCTCGCCTATTATCAAACCAGTTAAGTAATGAAAATGGAACAAAATATTTCTGCAACGCCTGCCTCCATTATTTTTAATCTCAGTTAAGTTAAATATGCATAAAGCATGCTGCAAAGGACGATTAGATAATATCGGCTGTGCCCCCCTCTCCTTCGCCGTTTTCGCGGATCTTGAAATGTTCTGGAACATAGCGCGGAAAAGACCGCCTATCAAAAACATATTCCTGCGGCTGTTGGCTATTTCTTCAAATGCTCGTACGACGATTCTTTGTCGTTTTATAAATTATATCGTGGAGACGATTGTATGCGGTGGTTTGCAGATGAACTTAATCAGCTTGCTGAGAATGTTATATTATATAAATATGTTAGCAGATGATGAGCAAATATTTCAGACTGCTGCACACTGTCATATATGTGAGCAACGCTTCTCCCTCGATGACAAGAAAGTCCGAGACCATGATCACATGATTCCGGAAAACAATGATCGAGGAACAGCTCATGAAGGGTACAACGTCAATTATCAAGACACCCACACTATCCCGGTAATATTTCATAACATCTCTGGATATGAAGCACATTTCATTATTAACGATATTGCCTCACATATAAAAGGACCTATAGATCTTCTTCCTATCACTAAAGGCCCATTTACATTTGTCACTTGATGATCATGTTTGAGGAATCATCCAAAGTGACAAGTGTAATGTCCAGTTGCACCAACAAATAAACGATTGATTTTTTGAGTTTTTAACCTTAACCTCACTTTTACACTGTTTATATTATTAAAGTGTTTTTAGCAAAGATTTTATTTAAAGTATTATAGATTATAATTAAAAAAATGGATTTATTATCATCGTCGTCATCGAGTTCATCTTCTGACGATTTGGAAGATATAATGCATATGATACCAAATATAAGATATGTAAGAGATCGCAACGATTTGTATAATAAATATAATGAAGCTGAATTTAAAGCAAGGTATATATATCATTATTTATCTGAATGACTAGACATGCTTTTTAATTATTTTTAGATATCGAGTAAGCAAGAAAACAGTGTTGGTCCTTTTAGAACGTTTTCATGAACATTTAAGTTATAGAACAGGAAGGAATAATCCAGTGTCTCCATTAAATCAAATTTTAATAACCCTAAGGTATTATGCAACTGGTTGCTTTCAACAAGTTCGTGGTGATCTTGTAGAGGTAAATAAAAGTACAGTCTGTAGAATTGTTCATCGAGTGGGTCATCATATAGCACTCCGTCGTGAAGAGTACATAACCATGCCTAAAAATCCCAGAGATATAGCTACGGCAAAGCAAGGATTTTATGCACTGGCAAACTTCCCAGGAGTGATAGGAGCTATAGATTGTACTCACATTCGAATTAATTCTCCTGGTGGAGAAAACTCTGAACTATATCGTAACAGAAAGGGGTGGTTTTCCATTAATGTACAGATTGTATGTGATTCCAAGTTACGTATCATGGATATAGTTGCTAGATGGCCAGGTAGTGTACATGACAGTACAATATATAACTCCAGTTTATTGAGAGCCCAATTTGAAGCTGGTGAATATCCTAATTGTTATTTACTTGGGGATGGTGGTTACACATGCACAAATTTTTTATTAACTCCACTTAGTCAAACTACATCTGAAGCTGAATAACGTTATCAAAATGCCCACATAAAAACCAGAAATGTTATAGAAAGGTTGAATGGGGTTTTGAAAAGAAGATTTCCAGTTTTAGCTACAGGAATGCAAATAGCACTTAATAACGTAGGAAGAGTCATTGTTGCAACATCTGTCTTACATAATATTGCTATTGCAGAAGGAGATGAATGGGAGGAAGAAGCTTTTGCAGAAAACGTTGAAGATGAAATTCCTGTAAGAGGCAATGCAGAAAATGTTGTTAGAAGACATTTAATACAAAATATTTTTAATTAAAAAAAATCTGTTAATTTGTTAACACTGATTTGAATAAAAATTTTGTAAAATATATTTCTTAAAGAATTGTATGAAGTTTATAATGAAATTATTAATGATATTGTGCTTAAACCCCACCAAATAAGAAAAAAAATCAGGTATTAAATGGTTAAATTTATTTATTAAACAAAAATGACAATAAAAATTAAAACATATCTATAAAATTAAACATTATATTCTTTCTAAAACGAAGCTTATATTCTTCTAACTTAGTTGCCAATTCAACTTGTTTAATCTTTTTTTCTAATTTCACAACTTCAAGAGCTTCTTTCTTTATTTCTTCATCCAGCTCAAATAATATTTTGTCATTTTTCAATTTTTGGTCTTTTATTTCTTTTAAGATTTTAATTATATTTTCTTTATTTTTATTTTGATCCTTATGTAGTCTTCCTTTTGTTTTATTTTATTTATTTTTTTTTGCTGTTAAAGATGAAATGTCATCAGAAAGTTTTCGTTTGCTTGCTAAAATAATAAAATTAATGTATTCTAAATATAAAAATAATCCTCATGTCAAATGAAATTACCTGCCTTTTTTTCTTTTTGGGTTATCATTTTACTGGGACCTGGGGTATCTTATACTGAAACCAGATCATGAGTAGTTTTGCAACTCGCTGACACTGTGGACCATTTCAGAACAATTCTGATATTCTGCTGAGTTAGTCATAAACATTTCTGTGTCGTCTAAAATAAATTTGTATTAATTTTTGCTTCAATCTGAATCTACAGAAACGTATTCTCAGAAATTTATAACTACAAATCATACTTAATTACCTAAATGTTCTATTTCTTTCTCTTCAATAGGAACTACATCCTGATCGTTATTTGTAGATTCTAAAAAAAATATTATGAATATATTGTAATGTAAACAAATTTTTACCACCTGCCTTCATAAAACGAAGTACTGGAATCATACACATTTTGAGGGGTTGAAATTGTTCTCTAAGTGCTCCCAACAATTTTTCCTCACCAGGTAATAATATGGCTGCAGTTTGTTCTGGGCCACCTCCTCTTTTGTATTTTTCTACCTACACAAATTTTATTACATCCATTAAAATCTATTTAAAATAATTGTTATATACTTACCTTTTCTACGGCTTGTTTCTTTTTAATCTTTCTTTTGATATTTTCATAAAATGTTTTTATTTGCTTCGAGTTGCGATGCGTATTTATGTTCATGGCATTAAATTCTTTGCTAATGTTTTCCCATGCAATGGCTTTTTGTTTATTTGTCACAACATCCGTTTGCTTATTTTCTATTATAAATTTATATTTAATAGCTAAATCTAAAATAATATCTTTCTCTAAACTAGAGAAGTGGCTTCCTTTATTTTCCATCTTCAAGAAAACAATGTTTTATAATAATTCAATCAAAGAATATAGACCTTTTCAATGTTCAATTGGATTGGTATAACCTTACAAAACTTTCTTTGTTGACAATCTTTTTGACAGATCACACTCCGATTCGAATGAAATAATCGAAATAATCTGTACTCATGCAATGTTGCCACGTATAAATTGTCGGTTTGTAAACCAAAAGTTTTTTAGAATGGTACAACTCGTTAGAAAAATAACCATTGATCGTTGATTTAAATCGTCGAATTGACGGTTAGCAAATCAGTTGATTTACAGTCTGTTGGTGCAACTGGGCATAAATTGCCTTTCATTGTGATTTCATCCAAAGTGTACACTTCAGATGAAGGATGAAATATATCGACCCCCGACCAACTTTTGATGAAAGAGTCGTTCCTCGAAGCGATGATTCATCGAGAGTGAAGGCCCAGTGACAAATGTAAACTGCCGACGTTCACTTCACAAACGCCAGTCGATTGTTTTGGGTTTTGGTAGTTTTATTTGATTTAAATTTTTGTGGAAGTATTGTGCATACCTATTATCATGGCAATGTCATTCAAGTGGCAAGATAAACACATGGAACTATTTCTAGAAACTTACCAGCGGTATGAGTGCTTGTGGAATAATAAATGCAGTGATTACAGCAAAACAAACGTACGGGAAAAAGCGTACTTATCAATGCTGGCCCGATTTAAATTTGCCTGGATTAACTGTACCCGACATCAAGGCAAAAATAAAAACTATTAAAACACGTTATGGGGCAGAACTTTGCAAGATAAAAAATTCAGAAAGAAGTAGAGCTAGTGCTGATGACGTTTATGAGCCCCGACTAGTCTGGTTTAAACTTGCAGACGTGTTTTCCACGCAACATATGCACTCCAAAAGCAAGTTCTTCAAACTTGAAGGTGAGTACTCTGAAATAAATATACTAACGTAAGTATTTCTTTTTCTAAAAATGACGCATGATTAATTTTTGCTAATAAATAACTCACAAACCAAATGACAAATCAATTTCAAAGCCAAAAACAATATGTTTTTTTTTTTAATTTGTTGATTACTAAATCATTTTCAATTGCCATGGTACAATGTATGTTGTAATAAAACGTTCAGCATAATAATTTCGTACTTCTCCTGCTCCCCTGCTATAATTATTTAATGCACCGTGATGTATTTCCTCAAGACCACTATGTGGATATTGGGTAGCGGTACCTGGTTGAAACCTTCCTTCTTCCCAGTTTTCAACATCCGGCATATCTCTCGGGATGTATGGGAGTTGAAGTCTTTCGCAACCAGTTGTGAAGAGCGCATGTAGTTGTCACCACTTGTTCCGTTGTTTGTATAGAGAGTGGAATAGGTTTCTCAAAGATTCTATATTTCGAAACAAGTAAGCCGAATGTGTTTTCCACAACACGACGGGCCCTTAAAAGTCTGTAATTGAATATTTTTTGTTTTTCCGTTAGCGGACCACATCTGGAATATGGTTTTAAAATATTGGTTTTCAAAGGGAAGGAATCGCCAGCGACGAAAATTCCTTGTTCCGGTATATTCAGTGAATTATTTTGCAAGGCCTCATTAAAAGTTGATTTCGCAAATACTGCAGCGTCATTTACTCTTCCATTGGTTCCATTGGTCTTACATTGGTTTGAACAATTGCGAATAGTATCGTACTGAAATTTTTCTTGTAATAAAAATAGTGTAAACCATTGTTTGGAGGACACCTGATGGTGACGTGCTTACCGTCCATAGCCCCACACACATTTGGAAAATTCCACTAAGTTTCGTAGTCTCGCATCACATTTTCCCAGCTTTCAACTGTGTTAGGCACCTGTAACAAGCAATAATTATTAGACAGTGTACATTATTCAATTTTTAGAGCGTTGTATTTGTGTCAACCTTCAATTGCTTTCGGGAATGACTGATTTCATGTAATGTCATGTTTTTTGTTTCAGGAGTTAGAATCGACGAGAAAGAGCATTTCTGGAGAAGCAACCGATGATAGCCAACATTTGGAACAACGTGAACAGTAAATTGCGCAAACAGCACACATTCAGGACACTGAGGCAATATCTCCAAATATGATTGCAACGTCTTCGGCTGTAATTACGAGTACTCCAAAAAACACAAAGGGGCGTAAACGTTCCCTCAATACTACCGTTTCGGAGGTTCAGGACGTAATAAAACAATTGAAGACACTATCGGAAGAAAATAAGCAGGATTTGAACGAATTCGACGTGTTTTGTGACAGCCTTGCTATACAGTTGAAAAAAATTCCTTTAGATAGGGCTCTTATCTGTCAAGAACAGCTCCAGAAAGTGATGACACAAGAACGACTCTTCCAACTCTCATCACACCCTCAGTCTCACTCATCCATGTCGTCCAGGTCACCTGCTGATTATCAACAGTCGATACCAACTTCAGGCCGGTACTCTGCGATGTCATCAGCGCAAAGCAGCACACATTCACGACAGTCACAAAACCATTACTACCAATCTACCGAAAAAGATGACGATTATGAAAGCACTCAATATAACAGTGATGTTTTGTCCGATGCCCTTTCTTCAGCGGGATTAATAGTTGGTGATGATTTAATGCCTTTATAATAAATTATCTTACGTTATTTTATATATATAAAAAATATTTTCAAAATAACTTAACCATTTGAAACTTTTTCTACTATAAACTTTTTATTCTGTTAACCTATGAATTAATTAAACTACGTTAAATTTCTACTTACCATTATAAAATCTGCCAAAGAGTTGTATATAGCCTTGCATACCTCAGGCAAAAACCGTGAAAATGTGCTTCTTGGAATTCTGTACAGTGCACTTAAGGTACCTATATTATCTCCAGTCGCTAGATATCGTAGCGTCATTTGTAGTTTTATTGTAGGGCTTAAAGCTTCTCGGAACCAAGTATATTTTTTTCTTATAAACGGAGTTACTTTGTCTAGAAGATATGCAATTGCTCCTCGTTCATTCTTAAGTGATTTCTATACACCGTAGGATTTTCCTCTGCCCATTTTCTTAACAGGGTTGACGAAGCTCCCAGATTTGTTCTCCTTGAAACCCATGGCTTCACCCACCAACGTCTTTGAGCACGTTTACGTGTCGATAAAATTGCGTTCACTTCATGTAGCAGTCCACGTGAAATTAAGGCAATGCCTCTGCGTATAATTTTTTGATTCCTTCTTGAACGAGAAGACATCACCACTACTCTAGTAGTTGACCATTAACTTTTCACAGACACTAACACTGTGTACCCGAGAGGTGAAACCAGCAAACTGGATGAAAATATGTAAACGAGGATGATTACCCTGGATGATTTCACTCTGAGTGAGTCACTTTGGATGTACATCAAAAGTGATATAATGTAAACCCTACTTAAGGAAAAATATATCTCATTTACGAAACATGATGATACACGAATTCAGTTCCGATTTATCAATAGTTTTCGGTTCATGGCATTTTATCTTGATAAGCTCTCTTTGTATTTGCCTAAATATCCAAATCTTCGCGCCAAATTTTTATCTCTTCCCGAGGAGCAGTTCAACCTTCTTACTAAAAAGGGCATCATGCCGTATGATTATATTGATTCTTTCGATCGCTTTATTGAAACATGTCTACCGCCTATCGAGTCTTTTTACAATAACCTTGAGAATAAACCATGTCATCGTCGACATTATCGTCGCGCTCAAGAAGTTTGATCATCATTCTCCAGTTCCACTCTTGGCGTTTGTGTAGATCTCTTCATGAAAACAGACATTCTTCTTCTAGAAGATGTCTTTGAGCGGTTCCGCTCCAGCTGCCTCGCTACATATAATCTCGACCCCGCTCACCATTATACTTTGCCTGGTTTCACATGGGATGCCATGCTTAAGCACACAAAACAGGAAGTCTGTTGGGAAGAAGAAGATATTTAATTTGCCATTTTCTTGTTGGTCTGCCAGAGTAGATAACTAAAGCCGATTCTAGAACGGAAGTGACGTCACACGCTGCGTGCTGCGGGGGCTGCCTATCTTTGCTACGTCGGCGTCGGTTCTGACCGGAAGTGATAAGATAAGACCTAATTAGTGTTAATCAACTACACGGAAGTGGTCAAGGTCACACGCCGAGTGCTGCGGGGGCTGGTTATCTTTGCTACGTCGGGGTTCTGGCCGGAAGTGATAAGATAAGACCTAATTAGTGTTAATCAACTACAGGGTGTAAGGAGGTGATAAGGGGGACGACGGTTGGAGTTTGCAGTAAACAGGAAGTGATAAGATAAGACCTAAATTAGTGTTAATCAACTACAGGATGTAAGGAGGTGATAAGGGGACGGTTGGAGTTTGCAGTAAACAGAAAGAATGTAGTAATGGTGTAAACAAAGGATGTGATAAAACTGTGAATGTGTGGAAGTGATAAGGAGGTAATTGGGGGCATAATTATTGAGTTTGTAGTTTGTGTCCGTTGTCCGTTGGTTATCTTGGATCTAATTAGTACACTTTTCGATGCAAATTCTGCAGGGGGATAAAAATCAAAAAAAAGCCAAACTGTCCAGATGGGCCCTCCTGTTACAAGAATTTAACTTTGATGTCGTCCACATACCTGGCAGAGATAATGAACTTCCGGACCACCTATCCCGCAACCCAGTCCATGACGAGCGACCACACCACGACTCCGACGCCGAAGTGGAACGACTCGCCTGGCCTCAATCGTTAGACTCCCAAGATGACAACTTCCCCCTGCTGTGTCTACTGAACGACGACGAAGACGACGCAGCTCACCCCATCCTCGATGACCTATCCGATATGCCGCTTCAAACCAGAATCCAGAGAGACCATCAAGTCCACCCCGGCATGAAGCGGTTCATAAAGCGATGGCATCGAATCTCCCGACGAGGACCTCGAGACGACATCGAAAGAAGCCTCGTCGAGGAGTTCACCGTAGAGAACGAGGCCGCCTTCTACAAGGACAACGAGAACCTCCGACTACTAGTCCCCGAAGGCTTCCGCCCAGAAATCTTGAGAACATACCAAGACAGCGATGAGGCGAACCATCCTGGCCAAGAGGAAACTGCTCGAGCCATCAGAGAGATCTACTACTGGCCTACGCTGTCCAAGGATGTAATCAAGCACGTGAAGTCCTGTCTCACCTGTGCCACTACCAAAGCAGCCCAGAGACAGCCACAAGCCCCTATAATCCCACGAAGCCCGACCGCCCCTTGGGAACGAGTGTCATTCGACGTCCTCGGACCTTACCCTGCAGCCAGAGGCACGAAGAACAAGTATATTCTACTAGCAACCGACTGCCTGAGCAACTGGCTGGAATACCGATGTACACCCGTCGCAAAAAGCAAACAAATTATAAACTTTCTACAGGAAGAGATTTGCAACAGATGGGGCAGACCTTCGACAATCATCACCGACAATGCCGTACAATTCAGAACCGATGCATGGGAACGGTTCTTAACACCTTAACG
>OU898284.1:75085476-75144451 GCA_918026665.1 Diabrotica balteata
AGCGGCTTAGCCTCCGTGCAGCAATTCTTTTTCCCTTCATCTCAAAAGACACCCCCAACTCGAAGAACATACTTTTCAACTCCATTCGTGCCTACGCTCAGATGGTCCTGTCTTGGACAGGGATGACCACCGTCAAGCTTGCGAACTCTTTTGCAGACTCCACCGATACACACGCCCATACACTTAAGACTGTCCGCGATGATATAACCAGACTACAAACTGCGTTTTCAAGAAAGCAAGAACGTTGCAAAGATCTACACTACGAGATCCCGTTTCAGTGGCTTATGGAAGGCCAAGACCCAAATCTTGAAATCTCAAAATTCCCAGATTTGGCCTACTGCACCCTTTACTACCTTAAGATCAATGTAAAAGGTCCGTGGGAGAATTTCAGAGGGAAAATAGAAACAAGAGAATCTAGGAGGTTATTAGAAGAAAAGACAAGAAAAACTGCTCTCCTCCACATCTGACGCAGGGGCGGACGAAGAAGTAACAAGATACTTAGAAGCACGGGGCAAGGTTGTCACAGCTAAGGATAAAGAGATTGAAGAACCGAGATCAGGGGAGATAAAGGGGCTTATATGATTAGTATCATTTAAGTTCAATTTAAATAGGCCTAGGTTAGGAATTAAATTTAGAAAAAAAATGTCAATGTGACTTTTGCTTTTAAAAAAAAATTGGAATTGCTGGAAGTTTTTGAGAATTTATAAGAAGTAGTGGTTAGTGTTTGTGTGAAAATTAAGCAGCTATTGTGGTAAATAAAGACGATTTCCGGTAGAAATAGAGGCATTACTGTAAGTACAAAACAGATATATTTTCGTTGTGTCTGAGAGGAAGTAGTTTGTTTGTATTGGAGTTTGAAGCTTGTGGTAACGACATCACGACATTTTCACATACTGTTGGTCTTATTTCTTTTATTATCAAAGAAACAGTAGGCGAAATAGAAAGCAGAGAATTTGGTAGGATCCAGAAAGAAGTCAAGGAACCAATAATTATTTCTAAAATTTTTGATATTCATAGTTTAGAAATATGTGTATTTAATTTTATTGAGCATTAAGGGATGTGTGATTTGATGGATGATTGAATATTTGTTATTCTATTTATAGTGTATGGTGTAACATTTATCTTCAATGGAAATTTAAATTAATTGGATATATGTTAAAAAAAAAGGACAATTGTTTTAATATCAAAATTGATTATCTATTATTTTTTTTTGTTGATCTTTTTTTAAATAGAACTAGCAGAAGATACTTTGAAGCCACGTTTATAATAAAAAATAAATAAATAAAAATTATTTTTTAGCCCTGAGATATTCTTTACTTTTGATTTGTTTACAATTATAAGCAAATCGCAACAAAATGGCGTTAATAAGATCCCCAAATTTTAAATAAAAATTAAAAATTAAAAGACCATTAAAGAAAATCGAGAACACCCTGTATATAGAAATAGTTTAGTTGTTAAATCATGTTTAGTTGTAAAATCATAAACAATTTATCGAGAACAACGTGAGTGGGTTCCGAATATGTAAATAAGTGAGCTATGAAGTTTTTCTCCAATAAAAAGACAATTTAATTATGACATTTATTAGAAATGTCGAGGTCACTTTTGCTTTTTAAAAAAAATTGGAATTGCTAGAAGTTTTTGGAGAATTTATAAGAAGTAGTGGTTAGTGTTTGTGTAAAAAAATTAAGCAGCCATTGTGGTAAATAAGACGATTTCCAGTAGAAATAGAGGCAGTACTGTAAGTACAAACAGATATATTTTCGTTGTGTCTGAGAGGAAGCAGTTTGTTTGTATTGGAGTTTGAAGCTTGTGGTAACAACATCACGACATTTTCACATACTGTTGGTCTTATTTCTTTTATTATCAAAAGAAACAGTAGGCGAAATAGAAAGCAGAGAAATTGGTAGGATCCAGGAAGAAGTCAAGGAACCAATAATTATTTCTAAAATTTTGATATTCATAGTTTAGAAATATGTGTATTTAATATTATTGAGCATTAAGGGATGTGTGATTTGATGGATGATTGATTATTTGTTATTCTATTTATAGTGTATGGTGTAACATTTATCCTCAATGGAAATTTAAATTAATTGGATATATGTTAAAATAAAGGACAATTGTTTTAATATCAAAATTAATTGTCTATTATTTTTTTTTGTTGATCTTTTTTTAAATAGAACTAGCAGAAGATACTTTGAAGCCACGTTTATAATAAAAAATAAATAAATAAAAATTATTTTTTTAGTCCTGAGATATTCTTTACTTTTGATTTGTTTACAATTATAAGCAAATCGCAACAAAATGGCGCCATAACGTGAGGGCTGATAAAAAAGTATTACTAGTTACATTTGGAAAGAGATACAATTTGAAAAATAAAAACAACAGGTGGTTATAGTTTTTTTTTTGGTCAAGTGAATAATAATTTGGTACAATTTTATGACATTTAAATTTTTATCAAAATTTACAATTTGCAACAATTGATTTAATTTTTCTTTGATTAACGTTTGATAACATTTTGAAAATTTTTGACAAATATTTATATTTGGGTGAACGGAGGATTTACCGTATTTGCAACAAATCAAGGAAATTTAAATTTGCAAGGAAATTTAAACCGATATAAGCCATTACTCAGCCTGGCTCAAAACAAGGTACGAGCCTCTTATGATAAAATTAGGGGCAGCATCAGACATTGACATACAACAGTATGCTTTTGACTTAAACACAGTGTCCCTATTCTGGCAAAAGCGGCTTAGCCTCCGTGCAGCAATTCTTTTTCCCTTCATCTCAAAAGACACCCCAACTCGAAGAACATACTTTTCAACTCCATTCGTGCCTACGCTCAGATGGTCCTGTCTTGGACAGGGATGACCACCGTCAAGCTTGCGAACTCTTTTGCAGACTCCACCGATACACACGCCCATACACTTAAGACTGTCCGCGATGATATAACCAGACTACAAACTGCGTTTTCAAGAAAGCAAGAACGTTGCAAAGATCTACACTACAAGATCCCGTTTCAGTGGCTTATGGAAGGCCAAGACCCAAATCTTGAAATCTCAAAATTCCCAGATTTGGCCTACTGACCCTTTACTACCTTAAGATCAATGTAAAAGGTCCGTGGGAGAATTACAGAGGGAAAATAGAAACAAGAGAATCTAGGAGGTTATTAGAAGAAAAGACAAGAAAAACTGCTCTCCTCCACATCTGACGCAGGGGCGGACGAAGAAGTAACAAGATACTTAGAAGCACGGGGCAAGGTTGTCACAGCTAAGGATAAAGAGATTGAAGAACCGAGATCACGGGAGATAAAGGGGCTTATATGATTAGTATCACTTAAGTTCAATTTAAATAGGCCTAGGTTAGGAATTAAATTTAGAAAAAAAAATGTCAATGTGACTTTTGCTTTTTTAAAAAAATTGGAATTGTCTAAGACTCGAGGTGGAGCCCGCGTAATTTTTATTTATGCGGACCCTTGGTGTTCCGACAGACTCACTCGACGGTATACTAATGGCACCATAACGTGAGGGCTGATAAAAAAGTATTACTAGTTACATTTGGAAAGAGATACAATTTGAAAATAAAAACAACAGGTGGTTATAGTTTTTTTTTTGGTCAAGTGAATAATAATTTGGTACAATTTTATGACATTTAAAATTTTTATCAAAATTTACAATTTGTAACAATTGATTTAATTTTTCTTTGATTGACGTTTGATAACATTTTGAAAATTTTTGACGAATATTTATATTTGGGTGAACGGAGGATTTACCGTATTTGCAACAAATCAAATAAATTTAAATTTGGCATTTGGCAGGGGATAATATTTCAAGAGATAAACAAATGGCTGCAACGAGAAGCAAAAGTAAAGAAAACAAAAAACAGGAAGAACATTTAGAACAAGAAGAACATTTAGAACAAGAAGACATTTTTGAAACAACAATTATGGAGATAGAAAGTCAGGAATTATCAGGATTAGAGAAAATATTACAACTGATGCAAATACAATCACAAAAAATGGATAGAAATCAACAAGAAACCTTGGAATCACAACAAGAAATAAATCAAACAATAATTAAAAATCAACAGGAAACAAAACAAGCCATAGAGGAGAACAACAAAAAAATGGAGGAACGCATAGAAAAGTACGAAAAGGAAATAAAAGGATGTTTGACAATGATAAAGAACGAGATGGGACAGCAAGAAATGAGAATTAAAGATCAAATGAAAGAACAAAGAAACAAAAATTCAAATAAAATGAAGGAGATAAAGAACGATCATAAAAAGGAGCTAGAGAACTTGGAAATCAAATTTAAAAATGCGTTACAAGAAGACAAGCGGGAAATAGAAGAAAAAGTTAAGCAGAACGAAAGACAAATTGCGGAAATCAAGACGCAACAAAATTCTGGAGAAAGAAGGGAAATGTTTATTCCATAGTACAGATGAAGTGAAAATAAGTTTTGACGGGGACGTAAAAAAATTACACCCAGTAACTTTCATAAAGAATTTAAAAAAGAAAGTGCTGTACATCGGTAACTTCGAAACAGCTAAAGAAATGATAAGGAACCATCTTAAAGATGAGGCGAATTTATGGTTTGACAGTAAAGAAGAGGAATTTACCAATTTAGAAAGCTTTGAGAAAAGATTTTTGAACTATTTCTGGGCAAAATACAGCAATTGGAGATCAACAAAGACCTGCAGAACGGAAAATATAATGAAAAGTTGGGCGTATCAGAAAAAACCTATGCTTTACAGATCTACAACAACGCCAAACATTTAGAGTACAATTATTCATCGGAACAATTGGTAGAATTGATTGCCAGACAGTTTGAGGAAACATTAGAAGACCACATCACTTTGCAAAATTACAAAAACATTGATAGTCTCTGTCAATTTTTTACAAATAAGAGAATCACATTTACGAGACAGAAAAACTAGAAACTACAAGAAATGCAAGAAAACAGAGATATGAGACAAAATTATCGTCAAGACCGACCTAAAAGAGAATTTCTCCCTAGAAGAGAATACGAAAATAGAGACAACAGGAGAGAGAGATACGAATCCAGGAACCAGCAAGGAAACCGAGACAGATACAGAGAAAACACAATAGAAATACATACACAGACTATAAAGAAAATAACAATTACGGGAGGAAAAATGAACAAGAATATCGGGACAACAAATACAACGCCGAAAGGCCAGGAGGAGTGAGACGAGGGGTAAATAACACACAAATAGAAGAATACGGGGAAGAGAGACAAGGCGAGGACAGAAGAAGTACAGAAAGGCAACAGGAGGATTTTCGCGAAGGCGCTCAATAAAAACAAAGAAAAATACCGGAATTTTTTGTCACCCAAAGGAATTTATAAAACTCGCAGGACATAAGGACAAAGAAAATGGATCAAATTTAAAATATGTAAACGGGTTTATAAATGAAACACCCATAAAAATTTTGATAGATTCGGGTTCTGAAATCTCGCTGGTAAATAGAAAGTTGATGGGGAGAGAGACAATGCGAGGACAGAAGAAGTACAGAAAGGCAACAGGAGGATTTTCGCGAAGGCGCTCACTAAAAACAAAGAAAAAACACCGGAATTTTTTGTCACCCAAAGGAATTTATAAAACTCGCAGGACACAAGGACAAAGAAAATGGATCAAATTTAAAATATGTAAACGGGTTTATAAATGAAACACCCATAAAAATTTTGACAGATTCGGGTTCTGAAATCTCGCTAGTAAATAGAAAGTTGATAGAAGAAGTTGTGTGTGTGTGTGGAAAGATAATGGCACGGAATCAAGTCCATTTGCCACAGAATGTTGTACGCAGAACTTTCCTTATAATGTAAATAATTCAGAGTTGTGGTTTATGCTGTTTTAAATTTCTATTTTTACTTCTTTAATAAAATTTACTAGAAGTTCTAAGGTGTTTCTATTGGCATTTAATAAAATGTGTGTTAGATTTAATGGAAGAAAATATTTCATTTCAATGAGCTTACGAATCAAATCATCGGATTTTTTTAAATGTTTTTTGCAACCGAAAAATATATGGTTTAGGTCTCCGTAAGAGTTCTGATCACAACTACAGGCCGATGACTGTATAATGCCTAGCTTAGCAAGGTGCGATGGAAATCGCCCATGATTTGTTTTTAAGTCGAAAAAACAGTTGCTGAAAAGAATTTTGAAATGGAATAGTTGAAAATATATTGGGGTGGAGAAGGTAAGGTTGGATGTATTTTAAAATATGTATTTTGTGAGTTTTCTACAACGTTTTCCCACTGTCTTTCCCATTTGGACATTATTTTATTTTTTATCAAATTAGAGGCGTCTGGTATTGTACAAATATTACAATGAACTCCGTTTTGTATCGCCTCCTTGGCCAAACTATCAGCTTTTTCATTACCTAGTATACCTATATGTCCTTTGACCCATACAAATGTTATATTTAAATCTGCTATCAATTTTTTTAAATTGCATAATATAGGACATTTCATTCTTTCAAATTTTATACTTTTTATTGACTCCAAGGCTGACTTAGAATCAGTTAGTATTACCCCCTCTCGTAAATTATTTGATATTAACCACGTAATGCCCTTCAAAATTGCTATAAGTTCAGCAGTATATATGCTACATATTGATGGTAATTTATACATAAATGATTGTTTTGTATTTTGAATAAATACTCCACAACCAACTCCGTGTTTTGTTTTGGATCCATCTGTATATATAAATATGTTATTGATTAATCCATCCAATATAGATTTTAAAAGGGTATGGTTTATATGATTATATTCTGTATAATTGGGTATTATAACTCTGTGTGGTTTTATTAGTGATCTAAAGGGTATAGTATACATAAGTAATTTTTTATTTTTACTATAAGAAATGTGATCACCATTAGTCTCAACAAAAGCTTCTGCAAGTGGGGGAGAATTTTTAAGTTTCCAATATCGATTTGTTAGGTCTTCTTTTGCAATATAACTTAATTTGTTGATCATGTTTGACTCAAGGGATTTTAGTTTTAAGAGATATTTTTGTGATAACATTTGCCTACGCAAGTCCAAAGGTAACTCATTACACTCTGCCAGTATTGCTTTCACCGGTGATGATACCATCCCACCGATGCAAGTTCTAAGACATTTATATTGAACTCTGTTTATTTTGTTTAGATTGGTATTACAAGAGGATCCGTATAAACAACATCCATAGTCAATGATAGAACGCACGTAGGCTCTATAAAACAATAAAGCTATACCAGGAGCTGCACCCCAACTTCGATTTGTTACACACCTAAGTAAATTGTAGCCTTTTTCACATTTGTTTATTAAGTGATTTATGTGGCTCGACCATAGTAATTTGGTGTCAACAATAATACCTAAATACTTATACTCTTTAACTACCGACAGGGTACGTCCACACAGAGTCAATTCCTCTGGAGCACGTAGTCTATGCCTGGTAAAAAACATGATAGAGCATTTGTCTGTTGAAAGAGTCATGCCTGTTTCTTCTGTCCATATACTTACCTTATGCATAATATTCTCGAGAGCTTCCGTGCATGCTTCATAACTGTTTTGGATGGTGTATATACAGATGTCATCTGCATATTGTATGCAATTTACGGAGTTATGAAATAATGAATGAATATTGGCAGAATATATATTAAATAGTATAGGGCTAAGTACTGATCCCTGTGGCAAGCCATGATAAACAATCCTTGGACCATGTAACACATTTCTATGATCTCTAATATAGACATGTCTAGAAAAATATAGATGCAATATATTTAGAGCAGTCGTTTCACTAAGACCAATCCTAATCATTTTTTGTTTAAGTATATTAATATTTACAGAGTCGTAAGCCCCTTTTATATCTAGGAATAAACAAGCTAAATATTTGTTACCAGAAAAAGTAATTTGGATGTCATTTACTAAATGAGTTACTGCATCCAAAGTACCATATCCCCTTCTAAAACCGTATTGAGTATTAGGCAAGATATTGTTATACTCTATGTACCACTCCAGTCTTGTTTTTATCATTCTTTCAAATGTTTTAGTTATACATGACATTAAAGATATAGGGCGATAAGAAGAGGGTATATTTTTATCTTTAGTTGGTTTTAAAATTAAACAAATGGTAATTTGTTTAAGTTGTTCAACATAGTTTGCATTTACCCACCAATCATTGTATATATTTATTATAAATTCTTTAGCAACTTGGGGAAGATTTTTAATAATGTCATATGTAACAAAATCATTACCTGGAGCAGTACATCTAGAGGTCTTAATTGCAGCTTCAAATTCAGTTGTATCAAAAGGTGCATCCATATAGTGGCTGCCAATGTTCTCTTTCGGTCTTTCAAGCATATTTGGCACAAAACTAGGTGCTACAATATCAAAAACTTGGTTTATTAGTTCTTCAGATATAGTATGTTTTTTAAAAGTTGAGTTTTTGTTAGATATTTTTTTTATAAAACTCCAAATTTTTGATATTGGCGTATTTTTATTTAATTTATTAATAAAATTTTTCCAGCATAATTGTTGTTTTTGTTTAAAATGTAGTTTAGCTTTGGCCTGAATATGCTTAAATTTGAGATAATTTTCATAATTCGTGTTATTTTTATAATCCAGATATGCATCTTTCCATATTATTAACAATTGAAGACATGAGTGGATAAAGGTCATATGTCACTTTTTTGAAAAAATTGTTTTATTGGTTTTTTGTGCTGCTAATATGCTGTTTAACCTTTTAAAATTTTAAAATTACTTATTTTTAGCTAATTAAAAAAAATAGGAAGGTATTAAAGCAATATGTCCCACTAAATTTTCGAATTCTAGTGGATAAAGGTATTATGTCTAAAATCGCGGACATATTACCTTTATCCACTCAAATTTTTAGTCGCTCAGCAGTTGGTTTTCTGACATTTGACTTTATAGGTTATGTTATGAAAATCAATGTAATTGTGTAATTTACTTTGTGCAAACATTTTTACAGTTTTTAAGTCAAAAAGTTACGAAAAAATTATGGAGAGTAGAGGAAAAAGAATTTACAGACTATATCTTCAACAGAAAGAAAAGAATACTGTTAAAAAAGGTAATATTACATTATTATATAAAGGTTCATATACATATATTTTTTAATACTTGTTGTTTTATGCAAAGTACCAATTAATGCTTTTTACTGTAGTTTTTATCACATACTTACAATATTGTTGGTTTTAGGTGTATTTCCTCCTAGTTCGTCAGATTTAAATACCCGTAAACTCAACGATTTATCCAATAAACAGTATTGTGCAGACATGCAGATACCATCGACTTCCGGAAATTTTGTCGGTAAGGGAATATTTATTTGACATTTCCAGCCTCGTTGACAAGTTAATATAATAATAATTTAAGATAATATTAAAGTTATCTAGTATTTTCTAATCTGTATTAATAATTATTTTGTAATATCGGTTATTTGGAGTGTTTCAATATCTCATAGACAGATAGACACTATGCATTGTCTAAATTTTAATAAAATTGTTCTCCAACGTTTTTAATATGAAAAAATTTGGTTTTGTGCTTTTGAGATATTTGGTATAAAATGAAAAAACACATGGATACCATACGTAAGCCTGGCTGGAAAGGTTTATAATTTCTTAGTAGTAAATTTATTTTAATTTTACTACATATAGTTTTATATTTTTAGAAAGCAATGAGTCAGGAAGCGAAGCAGACGGATATGTGTCGTCCAGTGATGAATTCGTTCCTTCAGGTACGGGCTATTCGGATGAATCAGACTACTATGAAGAAACCACAAACAAAATGTTTTCCAAAAAAATACATGATGCTAAACGAAACATCTTTTCTGAAAAACTTCCTAACAAAAATTTGTTAAATGAAAAAAAGGAACAAAACATGAAGAATATAGACAACCAAGCAGAAGTGAATGCTGAAAATAAGACAAAGAAATTTCAAATAAAACCCAATATTGAAGACAGTCAAAGTGCGGTACATGTTACCGCAGAAGGACAAGGAGCTGATGTTTCCAAACCTCACAGGACGGCGAAAAAAATTTTTGAGCTTAAAGAGAAGAAAGCTCGTAAAAGAGAACGCAACCCTGTTGAATGGAAGAAAAAAAAGGCAGCAATACAAAAAGAAAAAGGGTTGGAATATGTTTCTCAAAATGGAAAAATTATACCAGCAAAAGAAATTGAGGAAGATTTAGTGTTATGTAAAGCAACATGCAGATTAAAGTGTGGAACCAAATTCAGCTTAGAAGCTAGAAAATCTATATTGAAAAGGTTTTATAATTTAGAAAATAACGCAAAAACCTGTCTTTTGTTTAAAAGCATTGACATAAATCAAGTTTCAAGACACCGAATTCGTTCTGGAGGTAAAAAGCAGAAGTTAAGAGAATGTTCTTTTAAATACTCAGTAACTTACGACAGAGAAAAAATATCTGTCTGTAAGGATGCAATTTGTTCGCTGTACCAAGTTGGCTCAAAGAAAATATTAAATCTTCAAAAACAACTTAAACAAGGTCAATCAGCTCCAAGTCCAAGTAAACAAGGGCAACATACAAATAGACCTCACAAGATCGGTGAAGCGGTAGTAGAATACATTACTGAACATGTTCAAATGTTTCCAGCTGAGAGCTCTCACTATTCTCGAAACAAAAATCAGAATAGAAAGTATTTGTCACCATTATTAAATGTAACAAAAATGCATGAACTATACCTAAAAAGATGCGATGAACAACAAATTGGTGAAAAATACTTAGTTAAACTTTCCATGTATCGCCATGTGTTCGATACTAAATTCAATCTATCATTTGGATATCCAAAAAGTGACACATGTAGCACATGTGATTCTGGAGAAAATACTATAGAGCATAAAGAAAACTGTAGCATTGCATTTGAATCTCAAAAAGTAGATAGGCAAAAGCCAATAAGTGACAATAATATGTGCTACATCACAATGGATCTACAACAAACCATGCCGTTACCTAAGCTTTCAACATCAAGAGCATTCTATTTACGTCAAATGTGGCTGTATAATTTTGGTATACATTGCATAACTTCATCAGGATCAAAATCTTACTTTTTTACGTGGACCGAAGATGTAGCTAATCGAGGTAGTACTGAAATAGCGAGTTGTCTGTTTCGATTTTGTAAGCTTTTAAAAGAAGAAAATCCCCATATTAATCATTTGATCATATGGTCAGATTCATGTTCTGGTCAGAACAAAAACTTTATAATTGTAGGTCTATATCAATATCTCATTTTAAATGGATATTTTAAAATAATAGAGCACAAATTTCCTGAAGTGGGCCACAGTTATTTAGATTCTGACAGGGACTTTGGAAGGATAGAAAAAGTTCTGAGAAAACATCAGTCAATTTTTATTCCAGATCAATATCGTAACATTATCACGTCGGCAAGCACAAAAGGTAGCATTTGTGTAAATATGGAGAATTTTTTCTACGACTTTGAAGATCTGCTAACGAAGCTCTATTTATGTAAAAAGACAACAAACAGTTCAAATGAAAAGATTAATTTTCGTGATAATGTAAAATGGATAAGAGTGGACGAATTTGGATTCTATCTCTATAAGACATGTCTTAATGACTACATGCCATTTCAGCAAGTAGATTTAAGAAAAAAAAGGACAGCACATCTGACCAGAAGTGAATATAGACCAAGAAGACTGGAAAATAAAACTGGTGGTTTGAGTTTGGAAAAACTGGAAAATTTAAGAGACCAAATAAAATTTGTTCCCGAAGAGTACAGATGGTTTTATGAAAACGCGATAGAGGAAAATAAAGAAAATCCTAAAAAGAAAAGAAAAACCTACTAAAAAATTTATTTTTGTTAATTTTTCATTTTGTATTGTAAGTGTTTTTTGAAAATAAATGACCATTTTTTATACTTAACTCTTTTATCCACTGAACCCTAACATTTTTTAATTATTTTTAGTATGTGGATTAAGGCAATATGTCCACAAAATCTGAAATATTTGGCTTAAGGTAACTTTTTTTAAATTCAATTTAAAGTCTAAAAAAAGTACCTTCAGATACCTGTTTAAAAAAGTGCAGCAATGCAAATTTATAAAATAAATAATTAACTTGGAACAAAAGACACTAAAATGGTCATTACTCAAAAATATCATTTTGTGACATATGACCTTTATCCACTTATGTCTTCAATTAAGGTGCATTCATTATCCCACCAAATAGGATTTGGAGGTTTTTTACTTTTACCTGAACGAGATTTCATTGACTTAGAAGCTGCATCATTTATTACTTTCATAAAAAATTCAAAGGAATTATTATCACTGTTATTATTATAAATTTGTGTTTCAATTAGGTTTTGAAAAAGCGTCCAGTCAGCTGAAGATTCAATCCATTTTCTAGAAGGTGTTTTGTTAGTGGGGATATATTCCCGAGATATATTAATATGGATAGGGAGATGGTCGGAACCAAGTGTATCATTTAGAGGATTCCACTCTGAGTAACTTAAAAGACTAGGTGAGATAAAAGTAAGATCTATGGCAGAAGGTCGTTCGTTGGGTCTGACTATCTTAGTAGGTCGTCCGTCGTTTAAAATAATCAGGTTAGTTTCGTCAATAGCCTCTACAAGTCGATTTCCTTGTGAGTTATCTATTGTAGAACCCCAAAGGCTGTGATGACAGTTAAAGTCACCGCATATAATGACATCACCCTGTAATTGTGAAAAAAGATTACTCCAATCAGTCTTAGTTGCTTTTATTTTGGGAGATTTATAAATGGAAGCTAAGGATATCTTAAATTCATCGATATATGCTGTGCATACTTCAATTTTGGAATTAAAGTTTTTACGGATTGAGATTTCATGATAGGTTAGGGAGTCTTTGATAAGTATAGCAGTGCCTCCAAATCCATCAGTTCTGTCTACATGTAGTATATTGTAAGTTGGTAAATGAAATATTTTCTTTTTAGATAACCAAGTTTCATTAAGTATAATTAAATCAAATTTAATAGAGTAATGGTTAAGAAAATTAACAAGATTAGCTTTATTTTTAGTAATGGAATTACAATTCCATTGCAATATATTTATCATCTACTTAATAATAATTTTCATCACTATCACTATCACTATATTGTATTGTACCTAATATTTTTTTGAGTTCTGTTTGTGTTTCCTGAATAACTAGTGGATCTGGGTTTACTAAATTAAATTTTTTAAACATATTTTCAAAAATACAAGGAAGTTTCTGCAGTATCTGTAATTCTAATTTTTCTTTGTATGACTGGAAGGCTTCCCTGTGTGGATTAGGAATAACAGGATCTGAAACGCTATTTTTAAGTTTAAATGAAGGAGGTTTATTGACTGACAGTGGCGAACTTACTTTGCGCTTTTTCGGCTGTTGGAAATGAGGACGTGGTACCCAATTTTTATTACTCGTGGAAGGGGAAATATTCGTATCAATATTACCGTTCAGCTCAGGGAAATTATTTAGGTTATTTAAAACATCGAAATTATTATGTGTTACTATTTTAGCATAAGACGGATTTCTTACAATACCTTCAGCTTCCTTAAATGATACATTTTTTTCAGACATGATTTTTTTAATTTTGAATTGTTCCTGGTATTTCGGGCAATTTTTTGATACAGACTGATGGTCATGCGTTTCACAGTATATGCAATAAGCATTAGCAGTGCAATTGATATCGTCATTTTCATCGTGGTTTTCGCCACATTTTTTACATTTAGTCACAGTGCTTTTGCAGTATTTTGCTGTATGACCATATCGAAGGCACTTATAACACTGTACGACAGGATATATGTATGGCTCAACAGCAAATCTTACCAAATCAATTTTAACAAATTTTGGCAAATTATTTCCTAAAAATGTTAACACTATCATCTGTCTTGGGACAAACTGTGTCTCATTATCGGAATCAATAATCCTACGTTTCATTCTTTTTACTTCTACAACTTTTTGCTCACTTTCAATATTCTCCAAAATATACTTTTCAGCCAAAAAAGTGTCAACCTCTCTAATAATTGCCTTTTTATGGTTAAAAAATATAGGTATATAAGCGATCAAATTATTATCTTTTATTAATTTATGTTCTATAATAGCATTTGCAATATTATAAGTCTTAAAAATAATTTTTACCTTATTTCTTCCAATCAATTTTATATCAATAACATCTTTATTAAAAGTAGAATGTTTAAATAGATAATGACCAACTTTAACCGCTGATAATCGACAATTTTTATCGACTGGTTCTACAACAATATAGTACGGTCCAGTGTCAGTCGAAGCATATTTGTTGTCTAAATTATATATCTTATTATCAATTTCCATTTCGTTTTGCCTACCGTTTCCATCTGGTGGGTCTTTTCCAGACGGGGGAGCACCCCGTCGGAAGAGTTATTCATTATAAAATTATAAACTTGTACTTACCTTATCTATGAGTTTATGAAATAACAAACCAAAACAAACCTGCCTAAATTCGAGCAAAATGTAATTAAGCGCGCTTCACGAGCCAACCTTCTAGTTCGGAAGATACACCAATACTGAATAGAAGAAGTTAATTTGACAAATTTAATTTATAAAATACCTAGGGTAACTTTAGTGGGCGCGAATAAACGAACGTTAGCAACGATAAATGAAGGGATACGAATTAGGATACGATTGGGAAAGAAATTTTTTTCACTACAATGTGTCATAATGCCAAATATGTCGCATGATATGATAGTAGGAGTAGACGAATTATCGGAAAAGCATATAGTGTTGGATTTTAATAATAAAACCATGAAAATCGAGAATGAAGTGATAGAATTAGAAGAAAAATTGGATAAGGACAAGGATGTATGAAACAAGAACTTATTAGTAATTTTTCTATATTCTTCAACAATGTCCAATCAGTATACGCTATCCGCCTTCTTGACTATAATCAATGTGCAGAATACTATACCAGAACACAATGCAATAGCTAATGTGTACTTAGGGTCGTCTATATCCAACAAATTCGACGTACACCCAATCGAAGTCTATGTTAGATCAACATCAGTATGTGATGTAAGAAAAAGTGATCTGGAAAAATTACTCAACATAGCATATGCAATATTTGAAAGCCTCGATATATCTCCGATCACAGAAGAGAATTTGACATTCCTAGAACTAAATAACCTCCCAACCCCTGAGCATGTGTCGACGGAAAACCTCATAAATCTAACAGATGACAGAAAGTATAACATAGCCGCTTCTACTATGAACGCATTAGTTGTAAGTCATAACATGTTTGCCGATACTCCATTTATCAAAGACTCAAGGAAGATCCCAGAACAGATTGACGAGGAAGACACAATATCCTTTTATCTAAACTGCATTCTTTCACTACTCCCCAATGAGGCACTTAAATCAAAGCCTCTGAGCGTTATGTTAAAGTTAATCCAAGAAAAGAAAGCAGGTACAATAGGCTTCTTAACTGTAGATGGAGAGACTATCCAAAATGAAACCTCTCCAGACGTTTGGGATTCTAAGAAGGCATCCAAGATTGTCATATTAGGAATCTATGCCGTCCTTGCTGCCTCTAAAAGTGGGGTTAGAGATTACAACGCAACCGAAATAAGCCATTACTCAGCCTGGCTCAAAACAAGGTACGAGCCTCTTATGATAAAATTAGGGGCAGCATCCGACATTGACATACAACAGTATGCTTTTGACTTAAACACAGTGTCCCTATTCTGGAAAAAGCGGCTTAGCCTCCGTGCAGCAATTCTTTTTCCCTTCATCTCAAAAGACACCCCCAACTCGAAGAACATACTTTTCAACTCCATTCGTGCCTACGGTCAGATGGTCCTGTCTTGGACAGGGATGACCACCGTCAAGCTTGCGAACTCTTTTGCAGACTCCACCGATTCACACGCCCATACACTTAAGACTGTCCGCGATGATATAACCAGACTACAAACTGCGTTTTCAAGAAAGCAAGAACGTTGCAAAGATCTACACTACGAGATCCCGTTTCAGTGGCTTATGGAAGGCCAAGACCCAAATCTTGAAATCTCAAAATTCCCAGAATTGGCCTACTGCACCCTTTACTACCTTAAGATCAATGTAAAAGGTCCGTGGGAGAATTTCAGAGGGAAAATAGAAACAAGAGAATCTAGGAGGTTATTAGAAGAAAAGACAAGAAAAACTGCTCTCCTCCACATCTGACGCAGGGGCGGACGACGAAGTAACAAGATACTTAGAAGCACGGGGCAAGGTTGTCACAGCTAAGGATAAAGAGATTGAAGAACCGAGATCAGGGGAGATAAAGGGGCTTATATGATTAGTATCACTTAAGTTCAATTTAAATAGGCCTAGGTTAGGAATTAAATTTAGAAAAAAAAAATGTCAATGTGACTTTTGCTTTTTAAAAAAAATTGGAATTGCTGGAAGTTTTTGAGAATTTATAAGAAGTAGTGGTTAGTGTTTGTGTGAAAAATTAAGCAGCCATTGTGGTAAATAAAGACGATTTCCAGTAGAAATAGAGGCATTACTGTAAGTACAAACAGATATATTTTCGTTGTGTCTGAGAGGAAGTAGTTTGTTTGTATTGGAGTTTGAAGCTTGTGGTAACGACATCACGACATTTTCACATACTGTTGGTCTTATTTCTTTTATTATCAAAAGAAACAGTAGGCGAAATAGAAAGCAGAGAAATTGGTAGGATCCAGGAAGAAGTCAAGGGACCAATAATTATTTCTAAAATTTTTATATTAATAGTTTAGAAATATGTGTATTTAATTTTATTGAGCATTAAGGGATGTGTGGTTTGATGGATGATTGATTATTTGTTATTCTATTTATAGTGTATGGTGTAACATTTATCCTCAATGGAAATTTAAATTAATTGGATATATGTTAAAATACAGGACAATTGTTTTAATATCAGAATTGATTGTCTATTATTTTTTTTTTGTTGATCTTTTTTAAATAGAACTAGCAGAAGATACTTTGAAGCCACGTTTATAATAAAAAATAAATAAATAAAAATTATTTTTTAGCCCTGAGATATTCTTTGCTTTTGATTTGTTTACAATTATAAGCAAATCGCAACAAAATGGCGCCATAACGTGAGGGCTGATAAAAAAGTATTACTAGTTACATTTGGAAAGAGATACAATTTGAAAAATAAAAACAACAGGTGGTTATAGTTTTTTTTTTTGGTCAAGTGAATAATAATTTGGTACAATTTTAAGACATTTAAAATTTTTATCAAAATTTACAATTTGCAACAATTGATTTAATTTTTCTTTGATTGACGTTTGATAACATTTTGAAAAATTTTGACGAATATTTATATTTGGGTGAACGGAGGATTTACCGTATTTGCAACAAATCAAGGAAATTTAAATTTGGCATTTGGCGGGGATAATATTTCAAGAGATAAACAAATGGCTTCAACGAGAAGCAAAAGTAAAGAAAACAAAAAAACAGGAAGAACAAGAAGAACATTTAGAACAAGAAGACATTTTTGAAACAACAATTATGGAGAGAGAAAATCAGGAATTATCAGGATTAGAGAAAATATTACAACTGATGCAAATACAATCACAAAAAATGGATAGAAATCAACAAGAAACCTTGGAATCACAACAACAAATAAATCAAACAATAATTAAAAATCAACAGGAAACAAAACAAGCCATAGAGAAGAACAACAAAAAAATGGAGGAACGCATAGAAAAGTACGAAAAGGAAATAAAAGGATGTTTGACAATGATAAATAACGAGATGGGACAGCAAGAAATGAGAATTAAAGATCAAATGAAAGAACAAGAAACAAAAATTCAAAATAAAATGAAGGAGATAAAGAACGATCATAAAAAGGAGCTAGAGAACTTATAAATCCAATTTAAAAATGCGTTACAAGAAGACAAGCGGGAAATAGAAGAAAAAGTTAAGCAGAACGAAAGACAAATTGCGGAAATCAAGACGCAACAAAATTCTGGAGAAAGAAGGGAAATGTTTATCCATAGTACAGATGAAGTGAAAATAAGTTTTGGCGGGGACGTAAAAAAATTACACCCAGTAATTTTGATAAAGAATTTAAAAAAGAAAGTGCTGTACATCGGTAACTTCGAAACAGCTAAAGAAATGATAAGGAACCATCTTAAAGATGAGGCGAGTTTATGGTTTGACAGTAAAGAAGAGGAATTTACCAATTGGGAAAGCTTTGAGAAAAGATTTTTGAACTATTTCTGGGGCAAAATAGAGCAATTGGAGATCAACAAAGAACTGCAGAACGGAAAATATAATGAAAAGTTGGGAGTATCAGAAAAAACCTATGCTTTACAGATCTACAACAACGCCAAACATTTAGAGTACAATTATTCATCGGAACAATTGGTAGAATTGATTGCCAGACAGTTTGAGGAAACATTAGAAGACCACATCACTTTGCAAAATTACAAAGACATTGATAGTCTCTGTCAATTTTTACAAATAAAAGAATCACATTTACGAGACAGAAAAACTAGAAAACCACAAGAAATGCAAGAAAACAGAGATATGAGACAAAATTATCGTCAAGACCGACCTAAAAGAGAATTTATCCCTAGAAGAGAATACGAAAATAGAGACAACAGGAGAGAGAGATACGAATCCAGGAACCAGCAAGGAAACCGAGACAGATACAGAGAAAACCACAATAGAAATACATACACAGACTATAAAGAAAATAACAATTACAGGAGGAAAAATGAACAAGAATATCGGGACAACAAATACAACGCCGAAAGGCCAGGAGGAGTGAGACGAGAGGTAAATAACACACAAATAGAAGAATACGGGGAAGAGAGACAAGGCGAGGACAGAAGAAGTACAGAAAGGCATTAGGAGGATTTTCGCGAAGGCGCTCACTAAAAACAAAGAAAAACACCGGAATTTTTTGTCACCCAAAGGAATTTATAAAACTCGCAGGACATAAGGACAAAGAAAATGGATCAAATTTAAAATATGTAAACGGGTTTATAAATGAAACACCCATAAAAATTTTGATAGATTCGGGTTCTGAAATCTCGCTGGTAAATAAAAAGTTGAAAAGAAAAGAGAAAGGAAGAAAAGGAAAGACAGTTAAAGGAAGACAGTCATACATGGGATGTATGGAATTCAGGGAGCATAAACGAAAAGCAAGATGATAAGTTAGAAACAACGGTATTTGAAGAGAAGTGTATGCAAACGAGGACACCGAATACGCGGTAAATATGTGTAAACAAGATACGGAGAACAAAAGAGAGCTAATTTGCGGAGAAGGACAAGAAAAGGAGATGCGTTTAATGTTAAAAAACTACGAAAATTTAATAAACGAAGAAAATAGAGTGGCCAGAAATTACGAGCATATATTTGAGGTGAAAAATTTGATACAATTTTCGTTCCAAAAACATACCCCATCCCGTATAAATATCGACAAGACGTGAGAAGAGAAATCGAGAAAATGTTGGAAGATCAGATTATAGAGAGATGTGATTCACCCTATGTCAATCCAATAGTGATAGTGAAGAAAAGCAGTGGAGATTTAAGGCTATGTTTAGATGCGAGAAACATCAACCAGCATACAGTATCCCAATATGAATCACCATTAAATATTGAGACTATTTTTGGAAGAATAACTGGGTCACATATTTTTTCCAAAATTGATTTAAAACATAGTTTTTGGTTGATTCCATTAGCAGAAAAATGCCGAAATTATACAGCTTTTTCAATTGATGGGATAGTATATCGTTTCAAGGTAGTTCCTTTTGGATTGCAAAGTGCATGCGCAGCACTGGTGAGAGCTTTGCACACCATTCTCAACCGTCATGAAGATTTTATTGTCCACTATATAGACGATTTATTGATTTTTTCTCCGGATACGCAGTCATTTGAAACACATTAAATTGGTGCTGGAAGATTTGGATCAGGCTGGTTTGAAATTAAACATAGAAAAATGCCAATTCTTCCAAAAGGAAGTAGTGTATTTGGGGTTTAAACTGAACACGAGCGGAATTACTCTAGCGGAAGACCGAGTAAATTTAATAAATGATTATCCGAGACCGAAAAATTTGAAAACTTTGAGAGGTTTTCTCGGAATGGTGAATTACTTTAAAAAACTAATCCCAGACATAAGCGAGAAACAAATACCGCTAATTAAATTACTAAAAAAAGGAATTAGATGGAATTGGAAGGAAGAACAAGAAAAACCTTTCGCAAGATTAAAAGAAGAGTTCTCAAAAGAAATCAAGTTGTATCATCCTATTTACCACCAACCATTTATTCTGAGAACCGATGCTTCAATTCAAAAATTTGCTGGGGTTTTATCACAAATACAGAATGAACAGGAAGTCCCGATATGTTTTATTTCTCGAGTAATGAAAACACATGAAAGAAAATATAGCGTTACTGAACTCGAATTCGCGAGTGTACTATTTTGTGTTGAGAAGCTACGATACTACCTATTGGGAGCGAAATTTACAATCGAGACGGATCATGCCGCTTTAGTCCACATCATGAAGAATCGATTAGTAAATAATAGGATACATCGAGGAATTTTGTTACTACAAGAGTACGATTTTGAATTCAAGTACATCCGAGAAAAGGACAACATCATAGCCGATGCTTTAACCGAGATGAAGAACAGGAAAAAAGGATACGATTGAATTGCAGGTAGGTTTAAACCGATTGGCACAAGAAGACGGTATTTTCTCGATCAATGAAATAAGAAGGAATCAACGAGGTTTGGAGGAAAAGGAAAAAAGAAGAGCAGAAAGAGAAGACGATATTTTCTTTAAAAGAATTGAAGGAAAAGAATTATATTTGGTGACACCAACACTGGCCGAGAAACTGATGGAAAACTTACATGTAAATAACGGACATATTGGAGCCCGGAAAGTATGGTTAGTTTTCCGTGAAAATTATATTTGTCGACAAGATTATTGTATAGCTAAGAAGATGACCCAAAAGTGCAGTAAATGTCAAAGATATAAAAGTAAGAATTATAAAAATGAAAATGTCGCCAAAAACATCGTATCCCGAAACAAATTGGACATCGTAGCAATCGATATGTTGAGTGATTTAATCATAACAAATCAACGAAATAAACACATCCTGGTAATGGTAGATGTATTTTCAAAATATGTGAAATTGTATAGTTGTCGCACGACAAAAGGATTCGAAATATTGAGCAAAATCGACGATTTCATAGATTCCGTAGGAACGCCAAGGAGGATTGTATTGGACAACGCGACGTATTTTGGAAACGATCGTTTCAAAGGACAGCTGAGGGAAAGAGGAATAGAGATTTTGTCAGCATTCGTCACCCTCAGAGCAATCCGTCGGAAAGATTCATTTTTGTTGCGATTTGCTTATAATTGTAAACAAATCAAAAGCAAAGAATATCTCAGGGCTAAAAAATAATTTTTATTTATTTATTTTTTATTATAAACGTGGCTTCAAAGTATCTTCTGCTAGTTCTATTTAAAAAAAGATCAACAAAAAAAATAATAGACAATCAATTCTGATATTAAAACAATTGTCCTTTATTTTAACATTTATCCAATTAATTTAAATTTCCATTGAGGATAAATGTTACACCATACACTATAAATAGAATAACAAATAATCAATCATCCATCAAATCACACATCCCTTAATGCTCAAATAAAATTAAATACACATATTTCTAAACTATTAATATAAAAATTTTAGAAATAATTATTGGTTCCTTGACTTCTTCCTGGATCCTACCAATTTCTCTGCTTTCTATTTCGCCTACTTTTTCTTTTGATAATAAAAGAAATAAGATCAACAGTATGTGAAAATGTCGTGATGTCGTTACCACAAGCTTCAAACTCCAATACAAACAAACTGCTTCCTCTCAGACACAACGAAAATATATCTGTTTGTACTTACAGTACTGCCTCTATTTCTACTGGAAATCGTCTTTATTTACCACAATGGCTGCTTAATTTTTTTACACAAACACTAACCACTACTTCTTATAAATTCTCCAAAAACTTCCAGCAATTCCAGTTTTTTTTTTAAAAGCAAAAGTGACATTGACATTTCTAATAAATGTCATAATTAAAATTGTCTTTTTATTGGAGAAAAACTTTATAGCTCACTTATTTACATATTCGGAACCCACTCACGTTGTTCTCGATAAATTGTTTATGATTTTACAACTAAACATGATTTAACAACTAAACTATTTCTATATACAGGGTGTTCTCGATTTTTCTTTAATGGTCTTTTAATTTTTAATTTTATTTAAAATTTGGGGATCTTATTAATATATATATATAATATATATATATATATATATATATATATATATATATATATATATATTTACACGTCCCGGCTATAGCCCCTCTTTTCAAAATGCGGTTATACGTCGTCTTCCAGAAGGAGTGAATATCTTTAAAATTTTATTCGTGTATATTAAATTTTTAACCCTTCTTATAATGTATCGAAAATAAAAACATTAGAATTTTTTATACAATTACCAAATTAATACCAATTGTTCTTCCGTCTAAAATTACTATACATACCTCCTCCAATGTATATTAAACTAACAAAATAAATCTTTCCGCTATTCAAAATATACGTCAAAAACTACATTACGGTGGTTTACTCCTCTTTATCAGAGACTAAACGACGGTGGATACGTAAACCAAATAATATAGTGTGGAAACTCTTCAGGTATGTACTTATACAGGGTGGTCCTTAAGTAATTGTACAAAAAGAAACTGTAGATTCTACACTTTAAAATATTACGATTTAAGTCAAGTTGCTTTAATAAAATGTTGATATTAAGAAAGATACAGGGTGTTAAAATGGAAATTTAAAATTTTATTTTTCGCTACAACTTTTATGTTTGCCAACATTTATGTATGAAAATTTACAACTGGGTAGTACTAAATATCAGAAATTATAATTTGATGTATACTTTGATGTAACTGATACACTGCGTCACATATGCCACATATGTGGCATAAATTTGCAGGTAAATTGTTTGCTCTTCAAGTTACCGGTAAATTTCCACTTTAACACCCTGTATCTTTCTTAATATCAACATTTTATTAAAGCAAGTTGGCTTAAATCGTAATATTTTAAAGTATAGAATTTGCGGTTTCTTTTTGTACAATTACTTAAGGACCACCCTGTATAATTTTTATAAACTCCATCGACAGCTTCTGATGAAATGTTAGATCCCAATTATGTTTCCCTTCGATGATTCTTCAGTAAGTGCAATAACACTTTTAAAAGAATAAAATTCGTTGAGTACTCTGATATTGAAATGGATAACGGAAAAATATAATATTTGTTTTAATTGAGTTTTTGGAAAAAAATCTTCGTTTTCCAGAAATAAATAATTGTTCTTCCCACTCTAGTCCAAAAACAAGTTAACAAAGATGATTTAAATATAGAGATAAGTTTACTTTAAATATTTTAGCAATATATTTCAAAGCACATACTTTTTAGGAACAATCTAATTCACCTTTAAAAAAATCTATTTTTTATTACTTTTGTGAATTAATTGTATTCAATTTTCCAGGCATATAATACGATATTATTAAAGTGAATTAGAAGTTCAAATAATTTTGGTTTACCCTCCAAGAAGTAAAACGAGAATGCAATTGTTATTTGCTTTGAGCAAAAAGGAAAACTATTTATTAGGTTCAGCAAATTTAAAACAAGTTAGGAAAGGATCTGCCTACCGTGTGACCACTGCTTCGGCATGTATTCTGCAAAAAACTTATGGCGTCACAGAAAAATATGTAATCCTGATTCAATAACCAGAAATTCCCAATCACAAGCACAACATTTCTTATTAAGGCACATTAAATTGGTCACATAATTATTTAAAAGAACCTGTTTTTCTGCGAATGCGAGCAGACAATGTATTCCTCGTGGCTGTAAATGATCCCTCATTTGTGCGTTTGGCTCAAGATATTTAAAGATCCATAGAGAACAATATTTTATACCAATAGTGGTTAGAAAAATAGGGAAAGTAGTTAAAATTCTTATCGAACTAAGAAAAAATAGTTTCTCAATTCAATTAAAACGCTCCTTGACTCATTGAAACCAGAACATCACGATTCTTTAGTTTTTCCTACTAAAATAGTTTCAAAACTTAAGCAAAAATTTAAAGCTGGATCATTGGCTAAAAATATTGGCACTATATTAAAACAGTGTTGTGATAATAGCACTTGTGCATAATGTGAAAAAGTCTGAGTTTATTGTTAAAAGTGTCAGTGCTAAAATAAAGACACTAAATACAAATAATATAAGTAAATTGGAAATATGATATTTCCAGTCAAGCTTCAAATGATTTACGACATAAAAAAATTAAACAAAGTGACGTTAATACCACTAGCAAGTGACCTTATGCTACTGAAAAAACTATCTCCTCTGAATGACAAATGAAGGTTGTGATAAATTACAGAAAAATAATAATAATATTAATTTTTACATGTTTCCGTTAGAAACTATATACAGTGGAACCTCGATTATCCGTCTCTCTATTAACCGTCACCTCTGTTAACCGTCAGGATCCATACAAAAGTTATATTGACAACATAAGTAAAAATTTAGTCATCAATTCATATTGTTTGAGAATTGCGATAAGCCAAACGAAATTCGTTGAAATGTACACGTAAAGTTATGCCACAACCGAATTTTTTTATGTAAATAATTATTGTTCTTATTCAGGGCTCTGGATTAAATTTCAATTTAAATAGACACTGATAAATGATACCATGCTTTTAGAGTTTCATTTTTAGAATCGCAAGACGAAAATAAAAACGTAGAGCACAATAATTATTACAGTCAATATCTCTGTGTCAAGATAATTAAGTTTGATTCAAATTCGAACATTGATTGTGTCACTTAGTTGCATTGAGCAAAAGTATGATGTTCCAAGAACAACAATCAATGATTATAGAAAAAGACTGAAGGAACTGAAAAGTATGCTTCGCAAATGGAATTGTTGGATGGCCGGATGAAACATAGACAATGAAATAAAGCCACAAATGAATCATTCTACACGGCACGACATGACACTCTGTAGTTTGTGGTTCGTTCAAAAAAAAACCGAAGGTGTTTCTTTGTCTGGACCAATTGTTGCCGAGAAAGCGTTGTTTTTTAACATGAAATTGAATGGCGATCCTTTATTCAAAGGAAGCAGCGGTTGATTGTAAAAGTTTAAAAATCGACACGGTATACGGCAACTAAAAATCGAAGGTGAAAAATTGAGTGCCGCAAGTATTGAAGTAAGAAAGTTTTAAGAAATGATCGATAAATATGGTTTGACACGGGATAAAATGTTCAATGTGGATGAAACTGGTTTAACCTACAAAGCATTGCTAATACTGAAAACACTCGCTGCACTGTCTGAAAAATATAAACCAAGATTTAAAACGGAAAAGCAACGAATCACAGCAATGATATGTTCAAATGCAAGTAGTGACCATCACCTTGCTATGTTATTGATTGGTACAGCAAAAAAGCACGTTGTTTCAAGGGCATAATAATCGGACAATAAAACATTCAAAACAAGATACAGAAAAAAATGTATTCAAATCCTAGTAATGAAAGAGGAATATTCTTTGCCAGAATACTGGAAAGCATACAATTTAAAACACGCCGTCGACAATGCTGTGGATGCTTGGGCTGATGTTTCGAAAGTAACACTGAAAAGAGCGTGGAATAAATTATGGCCTGAATCAACTCAAGATGAAAATTCCCCCGTGAAAGCCGAGCGTGATGCCGTAACAAATGAAGTTACAGCTGAATCAACTGTTTTGTTTTCGTTGCCTAAAGATGACATAAACGAATGGTGTGATGAGGACGCAAACGGCTATCGATTGCTGACAGATGATGAAATCGTTGAAATGGCAACAGAGGCGGACGAAACTGATTCAGAAGCTGACAGAGACTTTGATGGTGGCGATGTTGATGATGCTATTGCAACTCACAAAGATTTGCGTAAAGAAGCTAGAGAAGCTGCATCGCACATACAGCAATTCATCAAGTTGCTATTCTCAGAAAGAAGAAGCAAATAGGTAGCTTTGATGATTTTACGTCGATTAAGTAATTCAGCCGTTGCAAAATGTGAAGTAACAATAAAACACACAAAGATTTCAGAATATTTTAAATCAAATTGATTCGATTGTACTAACATAAATCCTTCTTATATTGTCAAATAAAACATACAAATAAAATTTGAGAGTTATACTTTGAATTTCTTTTATTGTTCTGTTAACCGTCTTTTCGATTATCCGTCATACCCGTGGTCCAATGCACTGACGGATAATCGAGGTTCCACTGTATTGCCGTATAATCTTATTAAATAGAAGGCACCCTGGTGAATTAGAAAGAATGACTATACAGAGTTACATTAGTGCTAAAGATAATCAATATTATGAAGAATTTTCTGAAGCAATTTCAGAAACCGAAAGAATTTTAATAAAAAGTTTTAAAAGAATAGTAATAAGAAGTAAGAGGGGACGTGGTGTAGCCATCCTAGGAAGTAAAGATGTACAAGAACACTTAGAAATGATTACAAAACATAGAGATTTACTTGTAAAAATACCTAGTTTTTATCTTTTTGGTAATCCAAAATTTGATAAACCAATTCGATGGTATAAAGTGATGCTTAAGTCAAAGTATGCTAAATTATGCGGAGCTAAAAATCCTAGTGCTCTTACATGTACAAGGTTGCGAAAATATCTAGCAACGCTAACCCAGTTGTTTACAATATCGGAAAATGACATGGAGCAACTGGCTTTATTTATGGGACACACATTAGAAATCATCGATCCTCCTATCGACTCCCCGATGACATTTATTAAACTGTAAAGATCTCTAAGTTGCTCTGTTAATGGAGAATGTTAATGTTAATGGAGAAAGGTAGAGCAGGGAAAAGGTTTAGAACAAATAGAGATAAATTTGGAAGAAGACATTATAAAAGATGATAATAGACATAATAACGAAGTATTTAAGGAACAAAAAAAATGAAACCAATGATGTTATTGAATCGAAAGGTCCAGAAAGTTGTAATAATGAAAAATAGGAAATAATGGATATGAAGACAAAAATAAAAAAGAGTTTTAGTTCCGTGGACAGAAACTTAAAAGAAGCTAGCCAAAATATATTTTAAAACCCACATTAAGCAAAAGAGACTCCCAAAAAAATCAGAATGTGACGATCTGATCTATTAAAAAATAAAAATTAGCTCAAAATAAATGTATTCATTCAAAATGAATATAAAAAGTATTGAATGTCTTGAGTTTCCCTTAAATTTTCAGTTTTGTTTGTATTTTCATTTGTGTTTATATTTTCAGTTTTATTCTTATTTGTATTATTTGTTTTTAAAGCTATTAAAATTAAAGATTTATAACGAACATAGATACATGTTTTTTTTTTTTCGTTAGCCCATGTTAGAAATTTACAAATGATTATTAATAGTATATATAGCCCTTAAATAATCAGATTCGATTACAATAAAACAAATAGAATAAATTTGAATTTATTTTTCGTTTTTACCATTAGTTTTATTGTGACCAAAAACCTCTCTACTTTGATTAAGATTTTTTGTTGAAATAGATATATACTTTAAAGTTTAAAGAAAGATTGAAAAACTATTAAGTAGTTTTCGAATCATTATTCTAGAGGAGGACTAAACCACCGTAATATAAAAATAGGAAGAACTAAGGTCGGTAAACTATAATTGGAATATACGTAACGAAATATACGCCGACACTGGCGACACAACAAGTAATGTGGCGATCATATTAAACTAAAATATTCAAACGTACAAAACACGCAATAACTCACCCATTGAAATTTTGCTCAATGGTTTAGAATGATGTTTCGACTTCTTTTATAATAAGTCCGATTTTCGGTCATTTGGGGTTTTTTACGGAAATAATTTAATAAATCCGTCCCGACATAACTGTGAATAGATTCTAAGTCGAGACCAATCGGAACTCGTCCCTAGTGGAAACACGAGGAACTTCTATGTCTCTCAGTCTAAAATAGTTCTGAAAACCTTCTATGTCTGTGAGTGGTCTGTGAAAACGTGCTGACATTAATTTGGAGGTTAGTAAGTAATCGGTCTTAAAAATTGATGGTTTTGGCTTAGAAGTGCTAGCAACAGTTAATGTTTTCCAGTTAAATTTAAACTTAAATAGCTAAGAAGGTATGTACACTGTTTTTATCCCATTTTAATTAACAGTAATTTTTAAATGAAATTCTTAACCTGTTGATGTAGACTTACACGGTTTTCATATTAAAATTAATGTTAAAATATTCACTGCTAGGGACTTACATGGTTTTCAGACTAAAAGTAAAGTTAAAATATTAATTGAAAAAACTTCAAGGAATCAAATTATACATTTTTTATGACTTGTAACGTGTTATTTAAAGAAACTAGATTATGGTTGTTATATTATTTTAGATGGCTTCCTACAAATCTCGGACAGAGCTGATATTAGAATTAGTTGCCGCGCCAGAAGTTTCACCGAGAGAAAATAACAATTTTGATAACATTGATCATAATTGTGGAAATATTTTACCTATTTTACCATTATTTCCAAAACCTATTGATTCAGGACATTGGGAAGATAATATTAATATTAATGATCTGCCCATAGAGTTTATTGACTTACCTACCACTGTTAAAGTCCAGTGCGCACATAATGCAGATGATAATAATTCTATTACTATTCAAAAAAATAGTGGTGAGTAAACGCACAATTTCGTTAGTAGGTTTTTTATATTAATTAATTTATTATTTCAGAAGAGCAGCATGTTTGTTTAGAAAACGCAGTGCAAAATTTTGAGGCTCTCAATGAGTTTTCAATCGACCAAAATAACATTACGAATAATAGTGAACTTGATGCTGAAGAAGAGTCTCTCTATTCTCCTAATTCCGATTCAGTGGACAGTTCTTCAAGTGATTCAGTCTCCTACCAGAATAATGTTACCAACTCAGAAGAAAATAACTTTGAAGATAACGATAATGTAAACATAACTGTTCCTCCCACGGTTTCTCGAAAGAGAAAAAGAAACAGAAAAGCTGATATTTCACAATGGGTCCAATTTCAAAATAAACAAAAAAGGGAACACGGTGAAAAATATCTCGGTAGAAGAAAGATGGACGGCAAAAATGTTTTTGATGTTGACAAACCAGAAAGAAGTATAAAACCGTCATGTAATTGCAAACTTAGTGCAAAGAAAACTGCATTGTTAAAATGTAGGTTGTTCAGCGAACAGCAAAGAGAAAAAATATTTTCCGAATTTTGGAAAAAGACATGGGGAGAGAAAAAAACCATGGTACAAATGTTAGTCCGAGTTGGTGCAGCTCAAGATAAAAAACATCAAATCAACGAAGTCTCTAGAAGAGGCCGATCACTATATTTTCATCTGAAAAATTCATGTGACGAATTACATAGAGTTTGCAAAACAATGTTTCTACATACGTTATGCGTTGGACAATGGACTGTGTCTGAATGGGTTAAAGAAATAAATGATCCAAATATAAATACAGAGGATACTCACGCAACACCCGGTGATACCTCTTCACAAAATCTGAAAAGGTCTAAAATATCTCCGGAAACAAAGGATGACTCTCCTAGGAATATTTTGCGTTCCTTTCTAATAAGTCTGCCAAAGCTCGAGTCGCATTATTGTAGATCATCTACTACGAAAATATACCTAGAACCCGTATGGAGATCAAAGATGGAAGTATTCCGAGAATATGAAAATAAGTGTAATGAAAAATCCCTATCAGTTAAAACATTTATGGAGGAATTCGAAAAGATGAATCTTAGCATACACCAGCCCAAAAAAGACCAATGTGACCTCTGTGTGGGATTTAGGGTTAAAAATGTATCAGAGGATGCTTATAAAAGACACATAGAAAATAAAGAAAATGCTAGGGCAGAAAAGTCCAAAGACAAGGAGCAGGGTAAATTTGTATATACCATGGATTTACAGAGTGTACTTCTTGCACCGAATTTAAAAGCTTCAGCGCTTTACTATAAGACTAAATTGATAGTCCACAATTTTACCATATTTGATCTCAAAAACAAAGATGGTTATTGTTTTGTGTGGCACGAGGGAGAAGGTGGACTGTCCGCGAACGAATTCTCTACAATAATTTCTTATTTTATCCTTAATAAGATACCAACTCTTCAGGATAATGATGAAATAATATTTTACAGTGATGGTTGCGGCTACCAGAATCGAAATAATATTTTATCAAACGCACTTTTGTCTGTGGCTAATGAAAAAAAAATTGTGGTGGTTCATAAGTACCTTGAAAAAGGTCATACACAAATGGAGTGCGATTCAATGCACTCCACAATTGAACGAAAACTCAGAAATCGTGAAATTTATACACCAGGATGCTACGTCGACCTTTTAAAAACTGCAAGACTCACTCCTAAACCATATGAAGTACTGTACCTTGATCATACATTCTGGAAAAATTTTTCCAATTTTAACTTTTATAGTTCAATAAGACCTGGAAATCAATCTGGAGACCCAACTGTCCATGACCTCAGATGTATAAAGTACAATCCAGACCTAAGTCTTGAATACAAAGTAGACTACAAAATGCCCTGGACTTTACTTCCCAGACGTTGCAATAAAAGCAAGATTGGTGCTATTCCGTCTCCTTTATACAATGGCCCATTAAAAATAAAATTACAAAAATATAATCACTTACAAGAATTAAAATCCGTGATACCAAAAGACTTTCATACATTTTATGATAGTTTACTAACTTGTTAACTTTATTTGTTTCACTATTATTTTTTTTCAATTCATATATCTATGGTTAATATCTATTAGACAAATATTTCATATGAGAAATTTGATTTTTTGTGCAATATATTTTTTAAATACAGCGGTTGTCCAACAAACTAATTATATTTAAAGTAAATATCGACTCTTATGTACCTTGTAAGTCTTATTTTGTCCCGAATAAATAAATGAAAAGCACGTAAGTCCTCTTTTAATGCCTAAATAATCAAATATTTATATACTGGATTACTGATTTAACTAAAATTACATTTTAGTGGTGTTTAACAAAATTTTATAAGACAGGGTCCCATAATAACGGTGGTAGCAGTTTTTTGCTTCTCCTGAAAAGTTTTGAAAATTGGACTTAGAAGGTTTTACAAGTAAGCCGACGATATATATATATATATATATTATATATATATATATATATATATATATATATATATATATATATATATATATATATTATATACGGGAAAGCACTCCAACATACTTTCATCTGAGATCAGATGGAGCTTGACACAGCGCTTGAGGATCTTTTTGCTTCTCCACAGCCCCTACGAAACCAACCACTGCCCGTTCAACCTGCAAAACAGCAGGAAAATCAGCGACAACCGAGACCACCCAAACGTCCGACGGTTCAAAGTCCTCCAAAACAGGACTAGAGATAAAGGTCAACAGAATGGCACTGCGCAACAACAACCAGGTCATGACAAAACACCACTGCCCGGAGTCATCCAGATGAGGCAACGCCGTACTCACTACTTAATATTATGTGCAAACACAGGCATTGATCTTATCTGCGAGGAAGTCTTCCGGTCGGTTCAGTTCCGTGATTTTCGCATGGCTCGGAACACTACTTTTTTTTTGGCTTCAAAAATCACTTAGACAAACAAAACGCATTTTGTCCAGTAGCGAGAGACAAACTAATAGCGCTATTTTGCTTGCATTGCTTTTTTACTATTTAACGACTTTATTTTGCTCTGAGACGTTGATTTAGGAATCAACAGTATCTGATATTATTCGTGCTTAATAGGTTGTTTTTATAATAATAATAGGTGATAATAGTATTAAAATGAGTGAAGGTGAGCATATTGTAGGTGATACAAATAGAGGAACGAGAAAAAGAAAAATAAATACTACGGCAAAAGAACGTAAGAGAGAAATAAGGTAAACTACAGGTTATGTTGTGTTTTTGTGGTTTAATTTGTTTTCTTTTAGATATTCAGATTTAGATCCAGAGTTATTGAATTTTAAAAATAATTGTGTTCACAAATCAAAAAAATTTGCATGTACAGATCTTTTGTTGGCCGACATAAAAATTATTAGACAAAATTTCTATGATAATGAAGAAAAGAACAAAAATGCTCAGGATAACAAATTAGCACAGATGATGAATATTAAGGAAATAAAAAGGCAAAGGAAGAGAAAGAATGGTAAATCACATGATTTTCACACAGAATTTTATGTAAGTTTTTATTTAAATAAACCAAGCTTTAGCATCAGTACATATTTATTTTTCGATTACACTTTGTAAGGTCTCTGATTGAGTATTTTTTAGGTTTGGCATAATAGCAAGAAAATCTTTGTTTGCCAAAAATTATTTTCCTCTATTTTTAATTGTGGTCCAAGAAGAATTCATACGATAGTGAGAAAAAAGATGCTTGGCACTAGTATAAAAGACAATCGTGGTGGAGACAGAAAGTCCAAGAAAAATGCGCTTAAATTAGAAAGTGTCATGAAATTTATTTCGTCTTTGAAGGGCCATGAAAGCCACTATGGTAGAGGCAAGTCAAGAAGAATCTATTTGTCATCTGAGTTAAACATAAAAAAGCTGTGGGAGATGTATAATGATCAGATTCCAGATAATTCACTCCAAACAAACTACAAGTACTTTAGTCGAATTTTCAGCAATAAGTTTAATATAGGTAGATATTATTAAAAAAATGTTTTTTATTTTTTACTAAGTTGCCCGTTTGTTTTAGCCTTTGGAAGTCCAGCTACTGATGTTTGTGGCTTTTGCATAAGAACAAACACTGAGATAAATACCACCAAGGATGAAGAGCAAAGATTAAAATTAAAAATGGATTTAACTATTCATAAGACGCGAGCAAAGCAGTTTTTTAAATCAATGAAAGAGGAATCTGCTGATAGCGTGACATATTGCTTTGATCTTCAACAGGTCCAAAATCTTCCAAAGGCGCCTATTACGGAAGCATTCTATTCTCAGCTACTGGCTTTTTATGCATTTTGTGTGACAGATATTTTAACAAAAACTCCTGTTTTTTATACATGGCTTGAGCATGAAGCAGGAAGAGGTGTGGTAGAAATAAGTTCTGCGTTGACTGACTTTCTAAAAAAGACTGATTTTGACCCAGATATTAAACATTTAAGATTGTTTTCGGACGGATGTGGGGTCAAAATAAAAATTCCCACATGGTACATGCACTCACCTTGTGGCTTTTGAATAATGCCCCAAAAACTATTCAAACACTTACGATGACATTTCCCGTTCGTGGCCATTCGTTTATGCCAGCTGATCGAGTTTTTGGTCAAGTTGAGCTAGACTTACGTGCCCATGCTTTTATAAAGTCACCAGAAAAATATTATGAAATCTATTCTAAGAAAGGACAAGTGCGCAAGCTGGGATCTGATTGGACTTTGTATGACATAAAACATGCAGCACTTTCACTCAAAAAAGTTATAGGTATCAGTGAAGCCAAAAGAATAATCATAACTCGAGGCAAACAAACTGCTGGGGAAAGTAAAATCTTGTATAAAACAGAGGTTTTATACAGAAATGATGACAATTCTAAAAAGTTTTCAAGTTTAATTCAACCAAAGAAAAAACTAAGTGACATAGTACTGCCGGAATTGCCAACGAAGCATGCTGTTAAGAAGAAAAAACTGGATAGCTTATCAAAATTTTTAGTTAGTCTATCAGGCAAAGAATGGGCATTAGATCCAGAATTAACTTGGTTAGATCCAATTTTGAAGGATCAGTATGGTGAAAATGTAATTGAAAAGGACCAGACCTGCGATCAATGTGAAGATGGAGAAGAATGCTGCTGTCTTCTGGAGGACGACATACATGTCATATGATTTTTTTTACTACAGATATTGCTTTACAAACACGAATTTTCAGTTCATATTTTGATTTTAATCACTTAGGGAAAATAAAACCACATTTTGTCCTTCAAAGACAATCAAATGGCGTTTTGTCCATCATTAAAATTTTTTTTTGAAAAAACTAATAAAGCTTGTTGTTTCTTATAAATAGGGTAAGTTGATAATAAAAAATTACATTTTTTCATATTTTGTGTTTTATTTTTAACTTTATTAATAATCGAGTAGCAGTTTTTCTCATTTCCTGAAAAATTTTAAAAATGGACAAAGTGCGATATACATTCTGCTCCTCATATATAAAATTATATCTTTGATATTGGTGATATTTACTGTTTTGTGTTTTCATACAGGTGCTACATATCCAGGATAAATCGAAAGAAGTATCAATCAGACCTAATGAATGTTTAAACGCCACAAACATCACAAGATATTCTAGTACATCTTGTGAGTTAACTTTTAAGAAAAGGAAGATAGTATAAAGAATTGTCGTGTCACAGAAATAAGTATGTGGACGAAAAAGAAGATTACAGAAATTTTCGTTGAAAACTACAAAGATATCTGAGAAGCAAGTAGCTAACATAAAGAATGTAATTGAGAAGCTCAAGAAAACAAAGTTGCTTCAAGAGGAAACATTGGATCTTCTTGAAAAATTAGAAGCACCTAAAGAATTTCTTCTAGGCAATTAAAAAAAAATGGAAATAAAGCGCTAACCTAAGCGGTATTCAAAGCAATTGCGAAACATTTTTTTTCTCCATACTGCAATAGCATAATTGCATAAATTGTGGTTATGTTGTGTTTTTACTTAAAAAAAGATTAGTCTGTAGTGAATGTTTAAAGCGCCTTATTAGAGTGTATACTCGGAAACAACTTTTTGATTTTCAGTTTATTGATTAAAAAAAGGATTGTTTGTCCACACCAAGAAATAGTCGTCCGTAAACTACAAAGATGTGTAGAAACCAAGTAGCCAACATATAAGAATGTAATTGATGAAGCTTTCAAGAAAACAAGGTTGCTTTCAGAGGGAAACATTTGATCTTCTGTGAAACAATTAGAAGCACCTAAACCCCGCGTACATACCTGGATACAATCGGTGGAAACATTGTCGGCCGACTGTATTTTTGTTGTTTCTCTCCAGTCGGCCGATTTTGCAGCGACTTCCCGGTAACATCGGGCGGCATTTTATCAAAGGAATCGCCGAGTTGGTTGTTTCCCGCTTTAAATGGAAAACATCGGCAGGTGTGTACGGGTTTCAAATTTAGATATATTTGTTTTCTGTGAAAACGGAATAATTTTTGAGGTTCGTTTTTTTTTAATTTTAAGTAGGTAGTGTTTCTGTTTACTTTAAATTAACAAAAAGTGTGTGTAACATGTGGACAACTGAAAAGACTTTAAATTTAATAGAAAGTTTAAGACAAGTACCATCCTTGTGGAATGTCTCGTGTAAAGAGTACAGAGACCGCAATAAAAAAATGGACGAAGTAACACGGTTATCAGAAGAGTTTTCTACAACTACAGAAGAAATAATAAAAAAAATTAAATCTCTAAAAACACAATTTCGCAGAGAACATAAAAAAATTCTTGACGGTAACAGGAGTGGAGCAGGTACATCATCGCCTTGTACCTGGTTTGGATACGAGCATTTACTGTTCTTAATTGAAAATAATGAGTCCAGAGGAAGTCGAAGTACAATAATTGTAAGTAAAAATAATAATTGCTTTATTATATTAATTGTTAAATATAAAATTATAATACTTATATGTATTATATTATTATACCATTTTATGTTAAGCAAATTTGTCCTGCCATGACACTTTCCCTAAATCTGTACAAAAATATTGCGCAAATTCTTTTCTAATCTGCTTTTCTGAATTTGATGATTTCCTTGGAAGATTTTGAAGGCTGAAAGGACTCGACGCGTTATCAATTTCATTTCTCCATGAACCGTCAATGCTAGTACCTGTATCTAAGTATTCTGTGTCGAACGTTCCAGGGGGAGAATATATGCTTCTGGATTCTTTATTTCGTCGCAAGTAGTTATGCAGATGAACACAAGTTAAAACAATAGATTGCACCTTTTGTGGTTCCAAAGGTATAGATCGCCTAAGTATTCTAAAGACTGCAGCTAAAATTCCGAACACATTTTCGACTATTCGTCTGGCTCGCGATAGTCGATAATTAAATATTCGTTCAGGTGATCCTTTCGGATGATGGCCTGGAAACGGCTTCATTATATTTTCAGCTAACGCAAATGCGTCATCTGCTACAAGTACATATGGTATCAACTTATTTCTTCCTAGTAATGGCGAAGGACATGGTATATTTAATTGATCTCTTGCAAGTTTTTTAAAAAAACTCGTGTTTTGAAAAACTCCACCATCCGATATTCTTCCCTGACAACCTACATCAGCATAAATTATACTATAATTAGCATCCACAATAGCCATAAGAACAATGCTATATGTTCCCTTATAATTGTAGTAAATGCTGCCACTATTTGCTGGAGCATCTATAACAATATGTTTGCCATCCATAGCCCCAAGGCAGTGTGGAAAATTCCATCTTTCATTGTATTCCTTTTCAATGTTTTTCCATTCGGCTTCTGTTTCGGGCATCTGAAAAAAATATAAAGACTGTATTAAACATCCTTAATATTCATAGTGCGAATCGTCCCCTTCCGTAGTAACTTATGTAGAATCGTAGGTTGTAGGGGGGGGGGCTAAATTTAGACACTTTATTTTTCTTGGCAACGTTTCATTGTTTACTTACAATTTTTTCAAGCCCTTAGAGTACAAAACACAAATTAGTTTTAAGTCTCTAATCATTGTGTTTTGTACTCTTGGCTTGAAAAAATTGTAATTAAACAACGAAACGTAAAGTGTCTAAATTCAGCCCTCCCTACAACCCACAATTCTACATAAAATCCTTAATATTATGTTTTAAAATCAAGAGTTCTTTAATGTTGCCTACTACAAATCATCAAACGCATTTGTAATCAGTACGACGACACTACTTAATTTTATTTATTTTTAGGAAAAAGAATCAATTGAAAGTGAAAATATTGTTGACGACGTAGAATCAGTAAATGAGGAAATCATTCCTCCAAGTCCTCCAGCTAGCAAACCTAAGATACAGAAACGCATTTATTCTGAAAATGCACAAACGCCTTCGTCAACACGTTTGACCCAACAAAGAAAAAAGGCTAAATCACTGGAAGACCAAAGAATAGAAGAAGCCTACAAATTTATGACCACTGTGAAAGATCAGATCTCACGCAAGGATCCCTATAGTGTTTATGCCGATTATATTTCAAATAGGTTGAGGAATTGCAGTCAAAGTATTAGAGCCCAAAATATAGCTAAACACCAAATTGAAAATATACTATTTAATCTTGAGATGGGCATATATAATGAAAATGTATCTCAAAATATGCCAGGAAATGTTGAAAGATTTAATTATACCAATAGCAACACTCCTGCCTCAACTGTATTGAATACTCAAACATCACCCAATCTATTTTCGCCATCTCAAGATCCTAGAACTTATTTACATTCTTCAAGAAGCAGCACTCCTGCATCGACTGTATCGAATCCTCATATATCTCCATATCCATTCTCACCGTCTCCAAACTCTATATCTAGCCCCTCACAGATGTCCCAAACTTATGTCACGCAATCCACAATTGTGGATGATTCAGAAAATCTAATGCAAAAATCTAATGTAATGACAGAATTAGGTCAATTTTTACTTCTACCAGAATCCACATAGTATTAGTTTCCAGTTACTTTGTCTATGTATCATAACATAATAAAAAATAAAAATACATAATTGGTATAGATTTACTTACCTTTACAAATCCTGCTAGTGTTTCTATAAGAGCTTCACATACTTCTGGTATTATAGATGATATTAGTTGCTTTGATACTTTAAATAAATACATCAAACTGCAATATGAATCTCCTGTTGACAGAAATCGTAATGTTATGGCTAATCTTATTGATGGTGGAATGGCAGCACGAAAGTTTGTATTAGTTTTTGAAATTTTAGGACCAACCATTAACAGTAGATTTTCAAAATCTGCACTTGACATCCTCATAAAATTTCGGAAACCACTTCCATCTTCTAACTTAAGGTCATTCATTAAACCGTTTCCATAATTCACTCCATCTCGTAAAAGGCTTTTTTGCCACCAACGTCTTTTTTTATTTTTTTTATTTTTCACAATTATTAAATATGCCGCACAAACACCCGCTGCTATTAAATCATCATTTGATGCCATTTTTTTTTCAACAACAAAGTTCCAACTAGATGTGGACAGGACACATTTGTGTTTAAATCATCGGTCCATGTAATCGGCCGACTTAAAAGGGAAAAGATACAGTCGGCCGACAATGTTTCCACCGATTGTATCTCCAGGTATTGTACGGGGCTCTTAAAGAAAGAATTTCTTCTAGGGCAAGTTCAAAAAAGTGGAAGAAAGAAGCGCTACCTAAGCTCGGTATTCAGAGCAATTGCGAATATTTGCTCTGACCCACTACATTATTTACTCGCCCGCGGCTTATAAATATATTAGGCTGTAACTTTTGATGACTTTGTTTATCCACCCTAGGACTCTAATCAGATGGTATAACAGCAATTTGATGGTGAACCCGGTTTTACGAAGGAATCCTTTGATGCGTTAAAATTAAAGTGAGAAACTTCTCTAGTGAGAAAGGAATATGTTGTTTGATATTTGATGAAATGTCTATCCGGCAACAGGAAGAATGGGTTCCACGAAAAAATGTTATGGGTATGTTGACATAGGTACAGATATACAGGAACTAGTGTTAGCCAAAAATGTCCTTGTATTTATGGTTAACTGTATTAATGGTGCCTGGAAAATGCCTGTAGGATATTTTTTGATAGCTGGCTGCACTGGAGAACAGAAAAAAGCTTTGGTTCTGGAGCGTCTGCGAAAGTGCCATGAGGTAGGTGTAGATGTTGTAAGTGTTACTTTTGACGGGGCTCCAGTTAATCTTACAAGCTATTAGAATGTAATTTGAATCAATTATCCCTACAAACTTTTTTTTTAAATCCTTGTACAGATACATATCGTTAAAGTTTTAGATCCTTATCATATGATTAAATTAGTTCGTAACACTAGGTAATAAATTTAGTCTTGTAGATGACAATAATGATTTAGATTGAATGGACGTATTTTAAGGAGTTATATAATCTCCAACAGAGTGAATCTTTTTTCATTTAGTCAATAAATTAAAGGTCCAACATATTTATTTTGGTAGACAAAAAATGAAAGTGCCACTGGCTACTCAGGTATTCAGCAAAAGTGTTGCAGTAGCTTTAGACTTTTGCAATAATAAATTAGATATGTCACAATTTTCTGGAGTTGAAACAACTGTTAGATTTATAACAATCATGAACAAATTGTTTGATATACTTAATTCCAAAAGTTTGTTGCATCACGGCTTTAAAAAGCCTTTAATTTTAAATAATTATAGTAAGACAGAGAAGTTTTTAAATGAGGCAGACAAATATATTAGTCAATTAAAAGCAGCTCTAGAATTGTTTTTCAGTTCAGTTCGGCACAAGGCGGTTATAATAATAACTTAAGTGCTGGACATTTTCAGTCAGCTTATAAAAACATTATGGTACATGTTGAACTGAAAAATAAATTTAGTGGTAGCTGCTTTCCTTTAGAAGATTTAAATATTTTAAAATACAATCCCACCAATCACATGAATATCACTTCCAGAGAATATAGATTGAGTAATAGATACTGATGTGCCAGTAGATATAACTGATCATGATCACAGTTATATCAATCCATTTTCTCAATACTCCAATAGCATAATTGCAATCATTGCTGGTTATGTTGTGTTTTATTTACAAAAAAGATTAGTCTGTAGTGAATGTTTAAGCGCCTTAGTAAGTGTTACTCGAAACAACTTTTTATTTTCATTTATTGATAAAAAAGATAAGAGTGTAATTGATATATATGCTTTATGGCTGAGAAAATTAAAAAAAAATTGCTTTTCCCAACTTTTATGAGTACCAACGATTTAGTTACAAAAGTTTTACGGAGGTATATAAAACAAAGACATCTTTGTAAATTTACTTAGTCATAGCATTGATCAACAATTCTCACGATAATCATAGAATACTAATAATAAAGGCTGTAGCAAGCCGCTATATTGATATTAGGATGTTCTATACGTGCAGGAGTAAGACTGATAAATCTCTCAGTATAAGACCTCTTATTAATAAAGTGGTATTTATTTAGTGGACACTAAATAATTTGTTTTTATTTATTTTAAGGAACTTTCCACCCTCGGTAATTGTTTAGAATTCACAGACAATAAAACAAAGTGGCAACATTGTGCGCTAAACTCTGTACCAGCATTTTTGGAACGACCCAGCTGCGAGGAGGAACGAGAATCAACAACCATAGATGATACATAACGCCTTTCATTTAATTTCAGTGTTAAATAGTTTTTTATATAAATATGTCAGAAATAAAGTTTCTGACATATTCTAAATAAAGAAAAAATGGAAAACCTCCCATTGCACATAGGGAGTGAACTACCGTGTGGGCCAGAAGTTTATTGGCATCAGCCAATAAACCGAAAAAAAACAGAGTCGTTAAAATAGTTTATCCTAAAAATGTCGTCCGACCGCACATTGCGGTCACACAGCCGTGAGGCATTCGATCTTGATATCGAAAATGAAATGGAATTCCCACCTACATCTCCTGCTAGTTCAATAGCATCCTTTCAAACTCGACCATCCTCAGCAGCCTCTGAGACCGTAATCCAGTATCACAGCAAAGTCGATGAAAAGATTCATCTCATAGATAATCGCTTTGATAAAAAAAAATTACATTAATAACCCCTTTGAAAAAGGAACAAAAAAAGCCCACGAACACTCAAAAAGGCATCCAAAAAACCAAAATCCCGTCCAACATCCCCAATAGACACTCAACCCTCTATTCCAGTGAGTAGCCGACCTGTGCGATGCAAGAGAAGCGTCTCACCTACTCCTGGAACCTCCACAAATCCACAACCCGCAAAAAACCACTAAAAACCCTCCCAAATTCGTGAATAGCCCTCCTAGACCGACTACACCGGTTTAAAACACACAAAACACGACAAATACACCGAATGTACCCTCCGCAACCCCTCAAGCGAAGAAAATCTTCACATATAGAATTGAAAACATCTCAGAAGACCTAAATTCTCAGGCATTTCTATTCAGAATCTTACACTCCAATGGGCTGCTCAAAAACTACGACTCGTTGGTAGGAAAGCCCCACCTCAAAATTGCATTTCTAGATAGCAATGCCGCATTAAACACCTCAGAGTTTCAATCAAAAATCCGAATCGTCACTGGCAGAGACCTGACGGTATCGTCCTCTGCTAGATGTAACAGAAATAATAAAAAACATCCATAGCCCTTTCCGGCCGCGCGTATACGATCGTGCGTTCATTTTCGATAGTAAAAATCAAGGTCATCATTCTAATTTTTGGGAACTGAGACAGCAAGCGACGATCATGCGGTTCTTATTTTAAACGAGAAGCATTTCGTCTAATATTGCTTCAGTGTACATCTAGGTGGCGACAAATATGACTGTGTATTTTGACCAGCGACTCGGTAAACGTAAGTAAATATTTTTTACTCTTCCAATGCGAAATAATAAAAACTATTAGATTTGTTTCATTAACTAATGATCAACTATAATGCAGATACCAGATTTTCATAGGTAAACGATTGTTTCTTGAAAATATTGGTGTTTGATTTGGCTACCGCACGATCGTGACGTTTGGGCTAAAAAAAATTATTTATTGTAAAATACATACATTCATGAGTTTTTGTTTTGAGATATCATTTTGTTTTCAGGTGTACTCCTTACTAATGAATTGGCGCTGGAATTAATAAATGATGGCAATAATTCTGAAATAGAAGATACGTTCGATGAGGAGGATGTTGACGACCCGTCTGAATTTTCTTTAGTATCAGATTCTGATCGTGATCGAATGCCCGATACTGAAGATAATACTTTGTTGAATGAAGCGGCTTCTACTAGCAACATTCCTGAACAGTAAAAAAAAGAGAAAAAAGCCTTTAAAATTATGGAAAGAAGGCGCATTTCAACAAAAAGGTCATAGTTTTCCTAATCAAGACCTACAACCCATACGAAAGCAGATAGAATATTTTGAGGACTACCTAAATGATGAGTTTTTTGAGGACGCAGTTAATTGCACAAACAATTATCACATGCGTAAAACGGGCTATCTTCTTAATACTAATATAAGAGAATTAAAGATTTTCGTTGGTGACCATTTGATAATGGGATGTATCCCATATCCCAGATTACATATGTATTGGAGACAAGAAATGCAACTTGACATGATTACAAAACATATTACACGCGAGCGTTTTAAAACTTTACGTACAGCGTTTCATGTAATTGATAGAGACACGGCTGAAGGTGATACCAATATACTCTGGAAGGTACAACCGATTATAACCAGAGCGAAGAGGGCTTGTGATAAACTGCTAAGAGTTCCATCATATTATTCCATCGATGAACAGATAATACCTTTCTGCGGAACATGCCCAAAAAGCTTACGCCAGGTAGTCAAAAATAAACCGCGTCCACAGGGGTTAAAAATGTTTGTAGCAACAACCAGTGACGGCATTATGATAGATTTTGAAGTCTACCAAGGAGTGAGAACACCTTTTCCTGATAAATCACTTGGATTAGGAGCTGCTGTCATACTGCATCTATCCAAGTCAATTCCTCCGGGAAGTTGTATCTATTTCGATAGATATTTTACTTCAATTCCATTATTGGAACGCCTGTCACAATTGGGAATGTATGGTTCTGGAACGTTAATGTTTAACAGATTGGCTGAACGAAAACGTATACCTTTTAAAAAAGATCGCCAGATGAATCGGGGTGAATCACAACAGTTTCTCTGTAATAATATAGTCATCGTTAAATGGATGGACAACAAACCAGTATTGGTACCATCCAACTGCACGTCAGCTGACGAAACAGTTAAAGTGAAACGATGGTATAAAAAGCAGAAACAATACATTGATATTACTATGCCAAAACTTATTAACAACTATAACCAACATATGGGAGGTGTAGATGTGCTTGATCAATGTATGGAATACTACCGTACATACATAAAAACAAAGAAATGGACTTTAAAGGTAATACTTCATTTTATAGATTTATTGGTCGTGAATGCTTGGCGTCTTTACAAATCCCAAGCTATTGCTTCGCATATCCCCAAAAAGAAAATTAAAGATGTACTTGAATTTCGACTTGAAATAGCTGAATGTCTGATAGGAGCACCAGCAAAAAAACGTGTTTTAACGGATGAAACTAACCTACAGATTGAGAATGTACCGGGTGGTCCAATAAGCCGATCTCTCGGCTATATATCAGAAACTATTCATGTTATAACTTTAGGAGAAAAAAATTCTTAGTAAAAGTAGCCAAGAGAAATCGTTGGAAATAACTTTCAAGTTTCTGGGTTAACCGCTAGGGAGCGTAACCTGTAAAGAAAACTTTGAAAACCAGTTTTTTGAGAAATATGCCCAATTATACCAAGTGTTAAATAAGTAAACTAGAAAGAGGCCTTAATTCTTCACAAAGTTGTTCAACTACTTTTTTTTATTTTTTCAAATAAAGGGTGGGCGAGAGTGGAGAAGTATTTGTGAATAAATACCTATAACTTTGGAATTAATTAACTGATTTTAGAAAGAGTGTTGATGAATTAATTTACATCTACTATAAAATAATTGCATTTAGTTTTAATTGTCATAAGTAGAGGGTACTTTCGAATAGAAAAAATTAAAATCCGTTTTTCTTCATAATCTTTAATAGAAACACCTATTTATTGAAAACTATAATGGAAATGGATAAAATTCGTAACAAAATGACGCAAACCGCCTGTTAAAAGCTTTTGTCGAACTTGAGATATGAATAAAAACGCATAAACATGAGTAAGTATAGTATTGACTCACCCTGTATTATAAATTAAATTAAAAAATAAGTAAGTAGGTACTTTCAAATTTTTTTATAGCAAAAGAATCTTAATTTTGATAACTATTTTGTCCACTTGTTATTTTATATGTTTGTATATCGTTGTTTCGAAATACGAAAATTTTGGACGGTGAGTTTTTTCATATTGTTTTTTTACTGTCAGCAGTCAAAACAGTGTTAGAAGGGGGGTTTTGTTATATTATCCGAATTTTATATTGAAGATTTGCATCTCTTGGCGAATGAAAGAGTTTCCGAAGACAATAATGCACAAATCACACAACACACAAGAGTGCACTTGTTTCAAGCGAAGGAATAGGGTTAATCATTAGTAATTAATTATGAGTACTAATAATCCGTGATGAGTATATCAAATGCAGAATTGTATGATATGATTGGAGTTTATTTCGAATGTCACCAAAATGCCGCTATTGCCTCACGTATATATTCTGTAAGATATCCTGACAGGAGACATTATGGCAAACAAGTATTTGAAAGAAAGGTAAGAAGATTAAAAAAAACTGGTAGTTTTCATCGTCCTTGTTTTAAACGATGTAGTAGAGGTATGACAGAAGATAACCCAATCAATGTTCTTGCTTTAATTCAACAGAATCCACATATAAGTAGTCGGCAAATCTCTATAGAATTAAACATACCCAAAACTACTGTTCTAAGGATTTTAAAACATCACAGGTTGGTTTTTCATATTATAAAGTGAACGGTTAGGTCAGAAACTTGGAATTCCTTTTAAACTTTAGATTCAACTGTCATTTTAATATTCCGATAAAAACGGCAACATGGCGCGTTTATCCTTTTATCCGTTTCTTAAAAATACTTATGCACGATTTATCTTGTGAAACAATTGTAGATTTTTAAAGATTTTTGAGTTTTAGTAAATATAGTGGTTTCTTTTTCACCAATATTTGTTGTTCTGTTTTTTAGACTGCATCCTTATCATGTAATTCTCCACCAAGCTTTACATGAGAGAGATTTTGATGCAAGGCTGGATTACTGCAATTCGATGTTAGGTCTGCTAGAAGAACAATCGCGTATCATGTCAAAGATTTTGTGAACAGACGAGGCTACGTTTAATAGTGCGGGTGGTGTTAATCTGCATAATATGCATTATTGGGCTAAAGAAAATCTGTATTGGATACATGAGGTGCAGGTTCAAGGTAGATGGAGTCTTAATGTTTGGTGTGGTATAGTTGATAGAAAGATCGTAGGTCCATATTTCGTTGATATAACTTTAAATGGCGAAAAATATTTGGATTTTCTGGAAAATCAGTTGCTTGTTTTATTGGAAGATATTTCCTTACAAACAAGACGAGATATATTACAACATGACGGGTGTCCTGCGCACTTTTCCAGACGAGTTCGAGATTATTTGTATGCAAGTTATCCAAATAAATGGATTGGAAGGGGAATCTCCAGACTTAACATATCTGGACTTTTATCTGTGGGGAAGATTGAAGGACTTAGTGTACCAAACTTGACCAACCACGCGAGTCGAGATGAAACAGCGCATTATAAACGCAATAAATAGTATATCAACAGCTGAGATTGAAGCAGCTGTTATGTCTACGCGCAAAAGATTACATCTTTGTGTGGACAATGATGGAAAACAATTTGAACATTTAATTGGACATTAAGTTTTAATGATCGAGATGTTTGTATGTTCTTTTACATATTTAATTTTAAGTTATAATAAAGGGTGAGTCACTACTATACTTATTTATGTTTATGCGTTTTTGTTCATATCTTGGGTTCTACAAAAGCTATCAACATACGGTTTGCGCCGTTTTATTACGACTTTAATCTAGTTTCATTATAATTTACAATAAATATGTGTATCCATTAAACATTTTAAAGAAAAATAAATTTTAATTTTTTCTGCTCAAAAGTACCCTCTACCCATGACAATTAAAACTAAATTCAATTGTTTTATAGTAGATATAAATTAAATCATCCATACTCTTTCCAATGACACTAATTTCGTTAAAATCAGTTGATCCAAACCAAAGTTATAGGTATTTATCCACAAATACTTTCCCACTCTCCCCCACCCTTTATTTGAAAAAATAAAAAAAACTGCTTGAACTACTTTGTGCGTAATTTAAGCCTCTTTCTGGTTTACTTATTTAACACTTGGTATAATTGGGCATATTTCACAAAAAACTGGTTTTCAAATTTTTATTCACAGGTTACGCCCCCTAGCGGTTAACCCAGAAACTTGAAAGTTATTTCCAGCGATTTCTCTTGACCACTTTTACTAAGGAATTTTTTCTCCTAAAGTTATAACATAAATAGTTTCTGATATATAGCCGAGAGATCGGCTTATTGGACCACCCGGTACATCCAGATCTAAATCCTAAAAGATACAGACCATGTCTTCAACCATCAGAAACAAGACGATACGACGGATATGAACATTTTCCGCTGTTTGACCAAATTGATAGTCCCAGATCATGCAGGCTTAAAAACTGTGGCAGCAGAACTAAAATAAGATGTAAAAAGTGCGATGTATATCTGTGTTTGTCGCGAGTGAAATCATGTTTCAAAGACTATCACAAGAACTAGCATTTAAAATGTTTACTTAATGTGAAAATAATAAATAAATAAATAATAACGTGAATACCACCTTTAATACTTGAGTTTTGTTAAAATTAACTACTGCTTCTTGCACCAACGCACGATCGTGCGTTCATGTTCTATAAGCTTAGTGACAAGTGTAATGTCCAGTTGCACCAACAAATAAACGATTGATTTTTTTATTTGGATTGCCCGTTTATTTTAGAATGTGTTGCACCAATCATTACTCGATTGGAACCGACTGTTTTTGATCTGTCAAAAGTAACCAACCGATTTGCTACGGTTATTTAAAAAATCGACTGTTTTTAACCTTAACCTCACTTTTACAGTGTTTATATTATTAAAGTGTTTTTAGCAAAGATTTTATTTAAAGTATTATAGTATAGATTATAATTTAAAAAAATGGATTTATCATCATCGTCGTCGTCGAGTTCATCTTCTGACGATTTGGAAGATATAATGCATATGATACCAAATATAAGATATGTAAGAGATCGCAACGATTTGTATAATAAATATAATGAAGCTGAATTTAAAGCAAGGTATATATATCATTATTTATCTGAATGACTAGAAATGCATTTTAATTATTTTTAGATATCGAGTAAGCAAGAAAACAGTGTTGGTCCTTTTAGAACGTTTTCATGAACATTTAAGTTATAGGACAGGAAGGAATAATCCGGTGTCTCCATTAAATCAAATTTTAATAACCCTAAGGTATTATGCAACTGGTTGCTTTCAACAAGTTCTTGGTGATCTTGTAGAGGTAAATAAAAGTACAGTCTGTAGAATTGTTCATCGAGTGGGTCGTCATATAGCACTTCTTCGTGAAGAGTACATAACCATGCCTAAAAATCCCAGAGATATAGCTACGGCAAAGCAAGGATTTTATACACTGGCAAATTTCCCAGGAGTGATAGGAGCTATAGATTGTACTTACATTCGAATTAATTCTCCTGGTGGAGAAAACTCTGAACTATATCGTAACAGAAAGGGTGGTTTTCCATTAATGTACAGATTGTATGTGATTCCAAGTTACGTATCATTGATATAGTTGCTAGATGGCCAGGTAGTGTACATGATAGTACAATTTATAACTCCAGTTTATTGAGAGCCCAATTTGAAGCTGGTGAATATCCTAATTGTTATTTACTTGGGGATAGTGGTTACACATGCACAAATTTTTTATTAACTCCACTTAGTCAAACTACATCTGAAGCTGAAGAACGTTATCAAAATGCCCACATAAAAACCAGAAATGTTATAGAAAGGTTGAATGGGGTTTTGAAAAGAAGATTTCCAGTTTTAGCTACAGGAATGCAAATAGCACTTAATAACGTAGGAAGAGTCATTGTTGCAACATCTGTCTTACATAATATTGCTATTGCAGAAGGAGATGAATGGGAGGAAGAAGCTTTTGCAGAAAATGTTGAAGATGAAATTCCTGTAAGAGGCAATGCAGAAAATGTTGTTAGAAGACATTTAATACAAAATATTTTTAATTAAAAAAAATCTGTTAATTTGTTAACAATGATTTGAATAAAAATTTTGTGAAATATATTTCTTAAAGAATTGTATGAAGTTTATATTGAATTATTAATGATATTGTGCTTAAACCCCACCAAATAAGATAAAAATCAGGTATTATTAAATTTATTTATTAAACAAAAATGATAGTAAAAATTAAAACATATCTATAATATTAAACATTATATTCTTTTCCAAAACGCAGCTTATATTCTTCTAACTTAGTTGCCAATTCAACTTGTTTAATTTTTTTTTCTAATTTCACAACTTCAAGAGCTCCTTTTTTTATTTCTTCATCCAGCTCAAATAATATTTTGTCATTTTTCAATTTTTGGTCTTTTATTTCTTTTTCAATTTTAATTATATTTTCTTTATTTTTATTTTGATCCTTTATGTAGTCTTCCTTTTGTTTTATTTTATTTTTTTTTGTTGCTGTTAAAGATGAAATGTCATCATATAAATCAGAAAGTTTTCGTTTGCTTGCTAAAATAATAAAATTAATGTATTCTAAATATAAAAATAATCCTCATGTCAAATGAAATTACCTGACTTTTTTTCTTTTTGGGTTATCATTTTACTGGGACCTGGGGTATCTTGTACTGAAACCAGATCATGAGTAGTTTGCAACTCGCTGACACTGTGGACCATTTCAGAACAGTTCTGATATTCTGCTGAGTTAGTCATAAACATTTCTGTGTCGTCTAAAATAAATTTGTATTAATTTTTGCTTCAATCTGAATCTACAGAAATGTATTCTCAGAAATTTATAACTACAAATCATACTTAATTACCTAAATATTCTATTTCTTTCTCTTCAATAGGAACTACATCCTGATCGTTATTTGTAGATTCTAAAAAAAAATATTATGAATATATTGTAATGTAAACAAATTTTTACCACCTGCCTTCATAAAACGAAGTACTGGAATCATACACATTTTTGAGGGGTTGAAATTGTTCTCTAAGTGCTCCCAACAATTTTTCCTCACCAGGTAAGAATATGGTTGCAGTTTGTTCTGGACCACCTCCTGTTTTGTATTTTTCTACCTACACAAATTTTATTACATCCATTAAAAATTTATTTAAAATGATTGTTATATCCTTACCTTTTCTACGGCTTGTTTCTTTTTAATCTTTCTTTTGATATTTTCATAAAATGTTTTTATTTGCTTCGAGTTGCGATGCGTATTTATGTTCATGGCATTAAATTCTTTGCTAATGTTTTCCCATGCAATGGCTTTTTGTTTATTTGTCACACCATCCGTTTGCTTATTTTCTATTATAAATTTATATTTAATAGCTAAATCTAAAATAATATCTTTCTCTAAACTAGAGAAGTGGCTTCCTTTATTTTCCATCTTCAAGAAAACAATGTTTTATAATAATTCAATCAAAGAATATAGACCTTTTCAATGTTCAATTGGATTGGTATAACATTACAAAACTTTCTTTGTTGACAATCTTTTTGACAGATCACACTCCGATTCGAATAAATTAAAAAAAGCATCCTATGTAGCATATCTGGAGGATAAAAGTTTTCAATTAAAATATTTTTTAACAAATGAAGATCTTCTTGTAGATAGTCTGGTTGAGAAAGGTTTAAAACACGTTCCTTAATCCTGCTATAAGGTTCATTTTCATCTTATTTGGATGATTAGAGTAATAGCTTATAAATATATTACTACATATGGGTTTTCTGAACATCTAGTTTTCAACATATTGTCTGTATTTCTTACAATTCTCATGTCAAGGAATGGTAGAGAATTATCTACCTCTTCCTCAACTGTAAATTGTATATGTTGATTATGATTGTTGAAATGTTGACTGTTTCAAGAATTTTGTGTTTAGGAAGTGCCTAAGACTGTTTCAGAATTTTGTGTTTAGGAAGTGCCAAAACTAGATCATTACATATCTTTTGATAAATGGAATGAAAAAGTGCAATTATTGATACAATCACTAATAACATCATCCATGGACATAGCTACTTAGAATGGGTGAAAGACTAGATCCCATAGGGCTACCAAAAATTTGTTTATGAAAAACACCATTAAATATAAAAATATTATAATCAAAAACAAAGTTGATGAGTGTTTTAAAATGTAATAAGTCAATATTAGTATGTTGCGAAATCTCATTCAATGTTTTTCAACACTACTTATGATTAAATTTAAAGGTAAATTGGTAAAAAGAGATGTTACATCAAAACTAACTAAAACATGAATTTTGTGGTAATTGGAAATTATTAATGAAAGAACTAAAATCAAATGAATCTTTTATGTAAAAATTGTTGTTTAAATTATAAGCATTGGTTAAGATGTCAGTATTATTATTTATTCAATATCAGAAAGTAAATTAGGAACTCTAATATCAGATTTGGAAGGACATAAAGAAAATTTAGGTCCTAATGCTAAAAATTTTTTAATTTCAAAAGGAAACTGAATAGATGTTATATTTTTAAACATTTTTCTTGAAATTTTATCTTATCAAAAGCTTCTATTTTTAATTTATTGAACTTATTAATTTGTATTTTTTTGATTTTATGAAATTCTGTGTTGTATTTAATTCTTTGTCTACGATAAATTCATTAAATGTGTGGAAATTTAAAATATTGTAAGCCTTGGTACGTAATTGGGCCTCTTATGATAAAATTAGGGGCAGCATCAGACATTGATATACAACAGTATGCTTTTGACTTAAACACAGTGTCCCTATTCTGGCAAAAGCTGCTTAGCCTCCGTGCAGCAATTCTTTTTCCCTTCATCTCAAAAGACACCCCCAACTCGAAGAACATACTTTTCAACTCCATTCGTGCCTACGCTCAGATGGTCCTGTCTTGGACAGGGATGACCACCGTCAAGCTTGCGAACTCTTTTGCAGACTCCACTACACTCATAACCAGACTACAAACTGCGTTTTCAAGAAAGCAAGAACGTTGCAAAGATCTACACTACGAGATCCCGTTTTAGTGGCTTATGGAAGGCCAAGACCCAAATCTTGAAATCTCAAAATTCCCAGATTTGGCCTACTGCACCCTTTACTACCTTAAGATCAATGTAAAAGGTCCGTGGGAGAATTACAGAGGGAAAATAGAAACAAGAGAATCTAGGAGGTTATTAGAAGAAAAGACAAGAAAAACTGCTCTCCTCCACATCTGACGCAGGGGCGGACGAAGAAGTAACAAGATACTTAGAAGCACGGGGCAAGGTTGTCACAGCTAAGGATAAAGAGCTTGAAGAACGAGATCAGGGGAGATAAAGGGGCTTATATGATTAGTATCACTTAAGTTCAATTTAAATAGGCCTAGGTTAGGAATTAAATTTAGAAAAAAAAATGTCAATGTGACTTTTGCTTTTTAAAAAAAAATTGGAATTGCTGGAAGTTTTTGAGAATTTATAAGAAGTAGTGGTTAGTGTTTATGTGAAAAATTAAGCAGCCATTGTGGTAAATTAAGACGATTTCCAGTAGAAATAGAGGCATTACTGTAAGTACAAACAGATATATTTTCGTTGTGTCTGAGAGGAAGTAGTTTGTTTGTATTGGAGTTTGAAGCTTGTGGTAACGACATCACGACATTTTCACATACTGTTGGTCTTATTTCTTTTATTATCAAAAGAAACAGTAGGCGAAATAGAAAGCAGAGAAATTGGTAGGATCCAGAAAGAAGTCAAGGAACCAATAATTATTTCTAAAATTTTGATATTCATAGTTTAGAAATATGTGTATTTAATTTTATTGAGCATTAAGGGATGTGTGATTTGATGGATGATTGATTATTTGTTATTCTATTTATAGTGTATGGTGTAACATTTATCCTCAATGGAAATTTAAATTAATTGGATATATGTTAAAAAAAAGGACAATGGTTTTAATATCAAAATTGATTATCTATTATTTTTTTTTGTTGATCTTTTTTTAAATAGAACTAGCAGAAGATACTTTGAAGCCACGTTTATAATAAAAAATAAATAAATAAAAATTATTTTTTAGCCCTGAGATATTCTTTACTTTTGATTTGTTTACAATTATAAGCAAATCGCAACAAAATGGCGTTAATAAGATCCCCAAATTTTAAATAAAAATTAAAAATTAAAAGACCATTAAAGAAAAATCGAGAACACCCTGTATATAGAAATAGTTTAGTTGTTAAATCATGTTTAGTTGTAAAATCATAAACAATTTATCGAGAACAACGTGATTGGGTTCCGAATATGTAAATAAGTGAGCTATGAAGTTTTTCTCCAATAAAAAGACAATTTAATTATGACATTTATTAGAAATGTCGAGGTCACTTTTGCTTTTTAAAAAAAATTGGAATTGACAGAAGTTTTTGGAGAATTTATAAGAAGTAGTGGTTAGTGTTGGTGTGAAAAATTAAGCAGCCATTGTGGTAAATAAAGACGATTTTCAGTAGAAATAGAGGCATTACTGTAAGTACAAACAGATATATTTTCGTTGTGTCTGAGAGGAAGCAGTTTGTTTGTATTGGAGTTTGAAGCTTGTGGTAACGACATCACGACATTTTCACATACTGTTGGTCTTATTTCTTTTATTATCAAAAGAAACAGTAGGCGAAATAGAAAGCAGAGAAATTGGTAGGATCCAGGAAGAAGTCAAGGAACCAATAATTATTTCTAAAATTTTTATATTAATAGTTTAGAAATATGTGTATTTAATTATATTGAGCATTAAGGGATGTGTGATTTGATGGATGATTGATTATTTGTTATTCTATTTATAGTGTATGGTGTAACATTTATCCTCAATGGAATTTAAATTAATTGGATATATGTTAAAATAAAGGACAATTGTTTTAATATCAAAATTAATTGTCTATTATTTTTTTGTTGTTGATCTTTTTTTAAATAGAACTAGCAGAAGATACTTTGAAGCCACGTTTATAATAAAAAAATAAATAAATAAAAATTATTTTTTAGCCCTGAGATATTCTTTACTTTTGATTTGTTTACAATTATAAGCAAATCGCAACAAAATGGCGCCATAACGTGAGGGCTGATAAAAAAGTATTACTAGTTACATTTGGAAAGAGATACAATTTGAAAAATAAAAACAACAGGTGGTTATAGTTTATTTTTGGTCAAGTGAATAATAATTTGGTACAATTTTATGACATTTAAAATTTTTATCAAAATTTACAATTTGCAACAATTGATTTAATTTTTCTTTGATTGACGTTTGATAACATTTTGAAAATTTTTGACGAATATTTATATTTGGGTGAACGGAGGATTTACCGTATTTGCAACAAATCAAGGAAATTTAAATTTGCAAGGAAATTTAAACTGCAAGGAAATTTAAACCGATATAAGCCATTACTCAGCCTGGCTCAAAACAAGGTACGAGCCTCTTATGATAAAATTAGGGGCAGCATCAGACATTGACATACAACAGTATGCTTTTGACTTAAACACAGTGTCCCTATTCTGGCAAAAGCGGCTTAGCCTCCGTGCAGCAATTCTTTTTCCCTTCATCTCAAAAGACACCCCAACTCGAAGAACATACTTTTCAACTCCATTCGTGCCTACGCTCAGATGGTCCTGTCTTGGACAGGGATGACCACCGTCAAGCTTGCGAACTCTTTTGCAGACTCCACCGATACACACGCCCATACACTTAAGACTGTCTGCGATGATATAACCCGACTACAAACTGCGTTTTCAAGAAAGCAAGAACGTTGCAAAGATCTACATTACGAGATCCCGTTTCAGTGGCTTATGGAAGGCCAAGACCCAAATCTTGAAATCTCAAAATTCCCAGATTTGGCCTACTGCACCCTTTACTACCTTAAGATCAATGTAAAAGGTCCGTGGGAGAATTACAGAGGGAAAATAGAAACAAGAGAATCTAGGAGGTTATTAGAAGAAAAGACAAGAAAAACTGCTCTCCTCCACATCTGACGCAGGGGCGGACGAAGAAGTAACAAGATACTTAGAAGCACGGGGCAAGGTTGTCACAGCTAAGGATAAAGAGATTGAAGAACCGAGATCAGGGGAGATAAAGGGGCTTATATGATTAGTATCACTTAAGTTCAATTTACATAGGCCTAGGTTAGGAATTAAATTTAGAAAAAAAAATGTCAATGTGAATTTTTGCTTATTAAAAAAATTGGAATTGTCTAAGACTCGAGGTGGAGCCCGCGTAATTTTTAATTATGAGGACCCTTGGTGTTCCGACAGACTCACTCGACGGTATACTAATGGCGCCATAACGTGAGGGCTGATAAAAAAGTATTACTAGTTAAATTTGGAAAGAGATACAATTTGAAAAATAAAAACAACAGGTGGTTATAGTTTTTTTTTGGTCCAAGTGAATAATAATTTGGTACAATTTTATGACATTTAAAATTTGATCAAAAATTTACATTTGTAACAATTGATTTAATTTTTCTTTGATTGACGTTTGATAACATTTTGAAAATTTTGACGAATATTTATATTTGGGTGAACGGAGGATTTACCGTATTTGCAACAAATCAAGGAAATTTAAATTTGGCATTTGGCGGGGATAATATTTCAAGAGATAAACAAATGGCTGCAACGAGAAGCAAAAGTAAAGAAAACAAAAAAAACAGGAAGAACAAGAAGAACATTTAGAACAAGAAGACATTTTTGAAAACAACAATTATGGAGAGAGAAAATCAGGAATTATCAGGATTAGAGAAAATATTACAACTGATGCAAATACAATCACAAAAAATGGATAGAAATCAACAAGAAACCTTGGAATCACAACAACAAATAAATCAAACAATAATTAAAAATCAACAGGAAAACAAACAAGCCATAGAGAAAGAACAACAAAAAAATGGAGGAACGCATAGAAAAGTACGAAAAGGAAATAAAAGGATGTTTGACAATGATAAAGAACGAGATGGGACAGCAAGAAATGAGAATTAAAGATCAAATGAAAGAACAAGAAACAAAAATTCAAAATAAAATGAAGGAGATAAAGAACGATCATAAAAAGGAGCTAGAGAACTTGGAAATCAAATTTAAAAATGCGTTACAAGAAGACAAGCGGGCAATAGAAGAAAAAGTTAAGCAGAACGAAAGACAAATTGCGGAAATCAAGACGCAACAAAATTCTGGAGAAAGAAGGAAAATGTTTATCCATAGTACAGATGAAGTGAAAATAAGTTTTGGCGGGGACGTAAAAAAAATTACACCCAGTAATTTTGCATAAAGAATTTAAAAAAGAAAGTGCTGTACATCGGTAACTTCGAAACAGCTAAAGAAATGATAAGGAACCATCTTAAAGATGAGGCGAGTTTATGGTTTGACACTAAAGAAGAGGAATTTACCAATTGGGAAAGCTTTGAGAAAAGATTTTTGAACTATTTCTGGGGCAAAATACAGCAATTGGAGATCAACAAAGACCTGCAGAACGGAAAAATATAATGAAAAGTTGGGAGTATCAGAAAAACCTATGCTTTACAGATCTACAACAACGCCAAACATTTAGAGTACAATTATTCATCGGAACAATTGTAGAATTGATTGCCAGACAGTTTGAGGAAACATTAGAAGACCACATCACTTTGCAAAATTACAAAGACATTGATAGTCTCTGTCAATTTTTACAAATAAGAGAATCACATTTACGAGACAGAAAACTAGAAAACCACAAGAAATGCAAGAAAACAGAGATATGAGACAAAATTATCGTCAAGACCGACCTAAAAAAGAATTTATCCCTAGAAGAGAATACGAAAATAGAGACAACAGGAGAGAGATACGAATCCAGGAACCAGCAAGGAAACCGAGACAGATACAGAGAAAACCACAATAGAAATACATACACAGACTATAAAGAAAATAACAATTACGGGAGGAAAAATGAACAAGAATATCGGGACAACAAATACAACGCCGAAAGGCCAGGAGGAGTGAGACGAGAGGTAAATAACACACAAATAGAAGAATACGGGGAAGAGAGACAAGGCGAGGACAGAAGAAGTACAGAAAGGCATTAGGAGGATTTTCGCGAAGGCGCTTACTAAAAACAAAGAAAAACACAGGAATTTTTTGTCAACCAAAGGAATTTATAAAACTCGCAGGACATAAGGACAAAGAAAATGGATCAAATTTAAAATATGTAAACGGGTTTATAAATGAAACACCCATAAAAATTTTGATAGATTCGGGTTCTGAAATCTCGCTGGTAAATAAAAAGTTGAAAGAAAAGAGAAAGGAAGAAAAGGAAAGAAAGTTAAAGCAAGACAGTCATACATGGGATGTATGGAATTCAGGGAGCATAAACGAAAAGCAAGATGATAAGTTAGAAACAACGGTATTTGAAGAAGAAGTGTATGCAAACGAGGACACCGAATACGCGGTAAATATGTGTAAACAAGATACGGAGAACAAAAGAGAGCTAATTTGCGGAGAAGGACAAGAAAAGGAGATGCGTTTAATGTTAAAAAACTACGAAAATTTAATAAACGAAGAAAATAGAGTGGCCAGAAATTACGAGCATATATTTGAGGTGAAAAATTTGATAAATTTTCGTTCAAAAACATACCCCATCCCGTATAAATATCGACAAGACGTGAGAAGAGAAATCGAGAAAATGTTGGAAGATCAGATTATAGAGAGATGTGATTCACCCTATGTCAATCCAATAGTGATAGTGAAGAAAAGCAGTGGAGATTTAAGGCTATGTTTAGATGCGAGAAACATCAACCAGCATACAGTATCCCAATATGAATCACCATTAAATATTGAGGCTATTTTTGGAAGAATAACTGGGTCACATATTTTTTCCAAAATTGATTTAAAACATAGTTTTTTGTTGATTCCATTAGCAGAAAAATGCCGAAATTATACAGCTTTTTCAATTGATGGGATAGTATATCGTTTCAAGGTAGTTCCTTTTGGATTGCAAAGTGCATGCGCAGCACTGGTGAGAGCTTTGCACACCATTCTCAACCGTCATGAAGATTTTATTGTCCACTATATAGACGATTTATTGATTTTTTCTCCGGATACGCAAAGTCATTTGAAACACATTAAATTGGTGCTGGAAGATTTGGATCAGGCTGGTTTGAAATTAAACATAGAAAAATGCCAATTCTTCCAAAAGGAAGTAGTGTATTTGGGGTTTAAACTGAACACGAGCGGAATTACTCTAGCGGAAGACCGAGTAAATTTAATAAATGATTATCCGAGACCGAAAAATTTGAAAACTTTGAGAGGTTTTCTCGGAATGGTGAATTACTTTAAAAAACTAATCCCAGACATAAGCGAGAAACAAATACGCTAATTAAATTACTAAAAAAAGGAATTAGATGGAATTGGAAGGAAGAACAAGAAAAGCTTTCGCAAGATTAAAAGAAGAGTTCTCAAAAGAAATCAAGGTGTATCATCCTATTTACCACCAACCATTTATTCTGAGAACCGATGCTTCAATTCAAAAATTTGCTGGGGTTTTATCACAAATACAGAATGAACAGGAAGTCCCGATATGTTTTATTTCTCGAGTAATGAAAACACATGAAAGAAAATATAGCGTTACTGAACTCGAATTCGCGAGTGTACTATTTTGTGTTGAGAAGCTACGATACTACCTATTGGGAGCGAAAATTTACAATCGAGACGGATCATGCCGCTTTAGTCCACATCATGAAGAATCGATTAGTAAATAATAGGATACATCGAGAAATTTTGTTACTACAAGAGTACGATTTTGAATTCAAGTACATCCGAGGAAAGGACAACATCATAGCCGATGCTTTAACCCGAGATGAAGAAACAGGAAAAAAGGATACGATTGAATTGCAGGTAGGTTTAAACCGATTGGCACAAGAAGACGGTATTTTCTCGATCAATGAAATAAGAAGGAATCAGTGACAGATAATGACAGTTTTTTAACAAAAACTCCTGTTTTTTATACATGTCTTGAGCATGAAGCAGGAAGAGGTGTGGTAGAAATAAGTTCTGCGTTGACTGACTTTCTAAAAAAGACTGATTTGACCCAGATATTAAACATTTAAGATTGTTTTCGGACGGATGTGGGGGTCAAAATAAAAATTCCCACATGGTACATGCACTCACCTTGTGGCTTTTGAATAATGCCCCAAAAACTATTCAAACACTTACGATGACATTTCCCGTTCGTGGCCATTCGTTTATGCCAGCTGATCGAGTTTTGGTCAAGTTGAGCTAGACTTACGTGCCCATGCTTTTATAAAGTCACCAGAAAAAATATTATGAAATCTATTCTAAGAAAGGACAAGTGCGCAAGCTGGGATCTGATTGGACCTTGTATGACATAAAACATGCAGCACTTTCACTCAAAAAAGTTATAGGTATCAGTGAAGCCAAAAGAATAATCATAACTCGAGGCAAACAAACTGCTGGGGAAAATAAAATCTTGTATAAAACATAGGTTTTATACAGAAATGATGACAATTCTAAAAAGTTTTCAAGTTTAATTCAACCAAAGAAAAAACTAAGTGACATAGTACTGCCGGAATTGCCAACGAAGCATGCTGTTAAGACGAAAAAACTAGATAGCTTATCAAAATTTTTAGTTAGTCTATCAGGCAAAGAATGGGCATTAGATCCAGAATTAACTTGGTTAGATCCAATTTTGAAGGATCAGTATGGTGAAAATGTAATTGAAAAGGACCAGACCTGCGATCAATGTGAAGATGGAGAAGAACGCTGCCTTCTGGAGGACGACATACATGTCATATGATTTTTTTTTACTACAGATATTGCTTTACAAACACGAATTTTCAGTTCATATTTTGATTTTAATTACTTGGGGAAAATAAAACCACATTTTGTCCTTCAAAGACAATCAAATGGCGTTTTGTCCATCATTAAAAACTTTTTTTTGAAAAAACTAA
>OU898284.1:75144951-75213322 GCA_918026665.1 Diabrotica balteata
GTGAAGCCCTCCCTTTAGTCAGATTCTCGAAAATTGTGAGTAACACTATTCCTGATTTAGATAGAAAGATTTTGAGTACTGATCAGCAATAGTTGTATGATATGTTGCATGCAGTATCATCTGGAGAATGCAGCGAAGACCTTGCGAGGGTTAAACCAGGACCAGTCGTACATTCAAGATGGGTGACAACGGCGAGTAGAATCCTTCGGTTATATGTCGCATCGGAGCATCCCTCCGAAAATCTGGTACACTTAGCTAAATTTATCATGAAAGTATATGGTCCATTATGGTTCAGTATCAAATGTAAGCCATTGTGTACTGAAGGTCCATGACATTTGTGGAGATTGATTGCATATTCAAGATATATGCCGACTGATTTAAGGAAGATAGTAGATGGGGTAATACAAAGGAATGGCTATTTTGGCCACTCAGAGAACCTGCTTCTAGCGATGTTGGCAGATACCAGAGAGCACATCCGCAAGTTAGCCTGCCGCAGAATAATTGCTTCTAGAAAAGAGAACAAAAATTAAACATCTGTCAGACAATTTCGCGTACCTCCTTTAAACATGCAGGCAGAGGATTATACAGGTATAATTTACTGGTATGAAACAGATAGGTCAGAACCACCAATAATAAAGCACGTCTCCGACGAAGACCTGGAAAGTTTTGTATCTGGTCAAGAAACTGCAGCACCCTTTCTAGATTTGTCCAAGTTCCCCTACCACACTCAGGCCACTGAAAGATGTGTACATTTAGTTACAGAGGCATCATCTAAAGTTTGTGGAGAGGAAAAACGAGATGGTTTCATAAAATCTCGAATCGAGTCCAGGAAGCTAATGAAATCATTTAATTCTAAGTCAGAATTTAAGTTTAAATAACCTTTTGTTCCTTTTAATAATAATATACGTTATAAGTTAAATATTTGTTAATAATAACATATTTTTTGTAAATCGGTACACGTTCCTTTTAAGGTAAATACGTTTTGGCAGCTTAAGTGTTTTGTTGAATTGTTAGTTTTATTTTTCTTACCTACATTATTATTCCTACACTCACTTTTAATATACTTACTATACCTTATAGAAATGTAACGAGTCGTATTACCGTCAATAAATGTATTATTTCGTTAATTTGTTTAGATTTCAGCTAAAATTGTATTATCTACATGAAATAGGATTTTTTTATTTTCCGTTAGGTCTTTGGGACACCTCCAAAAATGTTCCGAGAGCCTCCAAATTTTGAACACAAACTTTTTAAACATTCAAGAAGAGTTTACATATAGAGCCGTATCGAAAAATTAAAAAAAAAATATTTTTTTAGGAGGTTGGGGCACCTGAAGGGGTTGATGTACAAAAAAATTTTTTTGGCAAAAAACTTACTTTTATGAATGGCAACTTTTGCCACAAGGGCCATTATCAAATTCGAAAAAAAGTTTTTTCGACACCCTTGGTTATCTTCAAAAATCTTATTTGTTTCACTTCAATATTTAAATCAATTAATAATTTTCCCATAAATAAATTTTCTGTTACACAAGCACATAAAGCTTCTAGTTCAGCTTCAGTTGTTGATAAAGTTATACAGTTTTGTTTTCTTCTTACCCATGATACTACATTTTCAAATATCTTTATTACATAACCAGTAACTGATTTTCGATCAATTCGATCACTTCCCCAATCGGAATCTACAAAACTTACCATTGGCTGTTCATTTTCCCTACAATATTCCAAACCCACATTTTCAGACCCCTTTAAATATCTCAATACTCTTTTTAAATAAATCCATATTTGATCTGATGCATTGTCTTGGTATCTAGAGAAATAATTAAGATCGAAACATATCGTCCATTTGCGACGACACTGTGATATTTCGAAAATTGCATTTTTTTAATAGAAATTCGAAATCTCCGTATCGCCATCTATTTACCAGCAAACCCGTGGTATTTTTACTTTAAAATTGGCGCCACAATGAGAGAAAGACAACAAATATCACGATGTAGCGCTTTCTCATTAAGCGATCTAGGGTGGCGACGACAAAGGAACAGCTCAGTTATTACCTGTTAGTGTTAAGAGGAAGTGCTCGCAGTTTTTTTAAATAACGTGATATTTGAATATATCACGTTTTTGGTGAAAAGGTAAGTGTAGTTTCATATAATTTGTTCTTTTTCGACAATGTGATATATAATTTTATCACATTTTTGTTGTAAAATTTAGATTAAAAAAATGGGTTAGGTTTTTGTTATCACGTTTTTAATGTAAAAATAATGAATTTATCTGTGATAACTCAAATAGTAACGTTGAAGATGATAAAGCATTTGCTGTTTACTGAGTTAGTTATAATGTGGGATGCATTTCAATTACTCGTATTGTTACATTTAAATTTAATTAATTAAAGATTGTTAAAGTATGCCAATATTAAACACATCAATTTACTTTTGATATCTTAATTGAAACAATTTATAGTTATTCATTAATATCAGCATATTTCATAAAACTAGATAACTTAACTTGCAGTATTGAGAAACAGAAGAAGAACTGTCACATGCTAACCTACATCTGTCAAATTTACCACTAAAATCTAATAAATAACACATAAAAAACTCATTGTGCCCAAGACTGAGATGTAGTGCATAAAAGTCCTTCCCCCTTTTAAATTTAATGTTTGTTTCGTCCCTTCTAAGTGTTTTCTGTTTTAGTGTGTTTTAAATTGTCTTTAATTGTTTTAATTCTAATATTTTATTTACTTGACTTTGCAATAATCTACTATTTTGCCAATAGAACTTTATCAAAGAAATTTGATAACTACAAGTTGAAAAATAATTGCACACCCACACAATTTGTACATCTAAACTTATTCATTGTCATAAAACTGTCACCTTCATAAAACAATTACTCAATAAATAACACACATTTCATAAATATATCTCTCGAATAAGTATAAATAACTTTTAATAATACAATGGTATATTACATCACTTTCATTTAACAAACAATCACACACATATCTCTGCCTCATTGGATCAAATCTATCTCCTCAAGAACTTCCCGTTTACTGTCAAACAACTAGAATAGCAGAATTGAGTTCTCCATTCAACAATACATAGTAGTTTCAACAATGTTCTACCATCCATCAATTAATAGATTACCGGCATGTAAGTAATGTTTATTTATTTGCTCATTTATTAATTTATTACAATCTAATAGACTATTTTATAACAATTTGTGGGCCTTACCTTGTCTGTTTTAAACTTTTAAAACTTTTTATACCTTTTTATTCAACTTACTCTTTTTGAAATAAAACCACAGACATGTAATATTGGCATAATTATTGTAATTTACAACATCTACTTTGTTTATCTTTATTAGACAACACCCTAATATGGGTTTTTATCATTTCAGCATTTATTTAACTTTGTATCGAGACCTGAAGATGCTTTGCATATTGTAGAAAGCGAAACCGGTCGTCTGATAGTTAAATTAAATTGATTGTGAGTAAGTCTTATTTATTATTTCTTTACCTATTTGAAATGGACTCACACAAGCAACACAGTCATGATCTAATGTAATATTTTTAGATGCATTTATAAAACATAAAGCGATTAAAATTGTGATTGATTCTGGACCGGAGATATCGCTAATCAATAAAAAACTAGTAAAAGAATTAAATTTGGACAAATTTGTGTATAATATTCCTAGGGTTGATTTACTGGGTGCAAACAATAAAAATTTGACGACAGTAAACGAAGGTTTGGGAGTACGGATCAGAGTGGGAGACAAATTCCATATTATGGAATGTGTGGTGATTGAAGATTTAAATCATGATATGATAGCGGGAATTGACGAATTGAGGAAAAAACATATCACCATAAATTTTTCGGAAAATAAACTGGAAATCAGAGCAGAACCAGACAACACAGAAGAAGAAAAGGAAACAGATAGGAAAACAAATTCTGGAAGGATCAATGCACAGGAAAAACGTAAAGAAATCAATATGACTGTAGAGGATAAACCGAAAGTACAAGAAAAAAATCAAACAGAAGAGAAAAGGAGAAGGAAGAAAAAGAAGAAGAGTTCGAGAAGATAGCAAGAAAACAAGATGAAGACAAGAAAAAAACAGGAAATAGCAGGTACAGAAGAATTGTTGGCAACCGACGATAAAACAGGAAGGAAGCAGGAAGAAAAGGAAGTTATCATCAGAGAAATGAGAGGAATAGAAACATGGTGCTCGGAATACCAAAGGAAATTAGAGGATAGAAAGAAAACAGAAGAAGAAATGGCAATGATGGACGAGAATCCAGAATTTTGTGAAGAAATATTATGGACAGTGAACACATGTGAACAAAATGAGGATGAAAGAAAAATAAATTGTGGAGAAAACAGGGGAAAGAAAATAGAGAAGATTTTAGAAAATTATGGAGATCTTATTAATGAAGAAAGCCGAGTGGCTAAAAATTATGAACATTCTTTTAAGGTCAAATACTTGGAAAAATTAAATCGAAAACATATCCAATCCCGTATAAAGACAGGCAATATACGGGGTATTTTAACATTCACGACATCTATCAGTATCATGATTAGATTTTAATAACATAGTGAAATAATTTGATCCTGGAAAACTTTTGTCATTTTAAAATTTAACAAAGAGTTTTCGGCAGATCAAATGGCGGGAATTTGTTATGATATGTAAAATCGAGAAAAATATTGGTTGGCTTAAAATATTTCAAAGTTCAAAAAATTAAAATAATTCAGATAAGTCGAATAATAAACTACAAACATTTCGAAGAATGAAAGTCCTTTATCTTTGGATTACCTATATTGAACAAAACGTAAGATATGCATAAATTATTTTCTTTGTTAAAATATATTTGAGTGACGTGAGGAGCTTAAGTGAACTCTTAGATAATGGAAGTGGGTTTTCCAAATAAATTTATGCAGTAATTAGGACAATAGAATAGATTTTAGAAAGATATGTTTTTGTTAGTTCATAAGAATTGGTAGAAAAGGATTAGTTTGTAAATAATGTTCGGAAATTTTATAATTGTAGGTAAAAATTTCTTTGTGTTATCGAAATGAAGAAATGGGAGATGTATGGCGCGTTTTGATTGGATGAGATTGAAAAAGGTGGGATGGTTGGTTCAAGAATGAGACTTTAGTTAGTTTTTTAAAAAGAAAAAAAAAAGGATAGTCAGTTGGTTTCCAAGGGTGCAAGGCGAACGGCCGTTGTTCTCGGGTAGTTTCCCAGAGGTAGGAAACAGGAGCAGTAAAAGTTTGTGAGTTTTCGTGTAGTTAGTGTATCTGACAGAAGCTGATCCAGTAAAAGATTGTAAGTCATATTTTTCTACTTATATTCCAAGAGTCACTGTTCAGGCCAACGAGAGATTCAGTTTATCGTAAAGAGAAGATATTCCAAGAGTCATTTTTCACTCAGGCCAACGAGAGATTCAGTTTATCGAGAGGAGAAGAGGCTAGCATAATTTGAACGATTCGTGCATTTGAAGGAGATCATTAAGGACGATAAACTTGCAACAATTTGTTGTAAGATTGCTGATTACCTAGGGAGCTGCTAAGAATAGATAGTGTAGGCTACAGGGAACAAGGATTGGGACCACTCATCATCATAGAGAAATAGTTTTGTTTTTGTGCAGTTTTTCTTTTATTGATAACACAATTTTACAATTACTTTAGAAAAGATATAAATATTTTGATTAGGAGATTTGGAATATTAATTGGGATTTTGAGATTTTAATGACTAATATTGTTTGTACCATTAATTTTGAAGGTTCACGTACGTAGAACAAAATTTTGAGAATCATTATGAGATATTGTTTATGAAAACATTTGAGTGTGAATTTTATTTCATTATTTTTATTTCAATATATAATGTTATATCATATATGTTTTTTATTATTCCGGTGTTCTTTGGACCTTACCTTTCACATGTAAAGCATAGATATTGAAGCACGAATATAACCCTGAGATAAGAGAATTAAAAAGTGTGATAGAATCACAATCATATCATTTAAATAATTTTAATTAATTAGCTAATTAATTGCTTGGCGCACTAAGATTTTGAATATCACAATAATATATATATATATATATATATATATATATATATATATATATATATATATATAATATATATATATATATATATAATAAACTAAAAAAAATCATAGAATTCCGAAAATTAAGTCAACTGTAACCTAAAAACCAAAAATATTTGCTTCACTGCGGGAGACGTCTATTACCGCCGCAGCGACGGGATGCAGATCCTCTCAGTCGCTTAGCAGCGAAAAGGTTAAGTGAGCCATGTGCATAGGCAACCAAATATACAGTGTCTATGACATAACTATGCCTATTTATGACAGATGTGAAATGGGGTTATTTATTAGTTTGGGATGTTTAATTTAAATATAATTACGGATGTAAAATAGTGATATGGATTAATTTAAAATGTTTAGTTTATATATAAGTGTGTATTCTGATCTAAAAGCCTAAATGTCCATTAAATTATCCATAGAAGAGCTAAGAATTTTCTAGAAAAAATGTGAATAAGAGGAGGTTGACCTATTTGCGTGGTAGACTATTCCAGAACATTCATATGTCTAGGAATTGAACAAATTAGAACATGATTTATTTCCCGATCATTCTGGAAGGATGAAAAGATGTAAATACGATGTAATGTGGAGCAAGATTCATTCATTAAGTTAGTGACAGTATGAGAGTAAATTAGATTCATCAAGACAGTTAGTTCAAGACGATTATAATTAAGTCAGATACAGTTGGAGTGTATGAGAGTAAATTAAGACAGTTAGTTCAATACAGTGATAGTTAATTATTAGTACAGTAATACAGTGACAGTATGGAGTTAATTTATTAAGAAGTTAAACAGGAGACAGTTCGACAGTTAGTGAATTTATTAAGAAGTTAAGAAGTCAATAGTGCAAGCAGATAGTATACAGTGTATTTGAAGTATATTATATGAGATTAGAAGAATTTAAAATTATAATATCTATATGGTGATTAGAGATTATTAAGAAGAAAAAATAAGATTATAGGAAAAAGCAATTTCACAAATACAAGGATAACCGAGGCTGATTAAGAAGATATTCAGTGGTGACTTTTATTTTGAAAAACAGTTTCATTTAGGCATTCAGTGATAGAAAGGTACCAAATTTTGTTAACCCTTTCCGACACGGCGTACACTGTAGTGTACATACTTCAAATGCTAGTAATGGGCTATTTCCGAATCAACTCTCTGTAAGTCATGCGGCACACTGTAAGTCATGTAGTGTCGTATGACAAATTGCATATAAAATCGACGCATCACATCAAAACGTTAACCTTCTACTGTTTTGTGTAAAATCACCATTCTTAGTACAGTGAATGTCACGTTGGCGTATAACCTCAAATTAGTTATTAGTGTTTCTGGTGTTTTTGTGTGTTCATCAAACTGTTATATTTTTCTCGAGTCTATTGTAATTTGAGGTAAGTTATGAATTATTGGTTTCTTAGTCATTTACCGACTTTCTGTGACAAAATCGCTCGTTGTAAAGGAAGCAACTGTGGATCAAGAACGTATATTCGTTGCACAAAATGTCAAGTATCATTATGTATTGCTCGAAATCAAAACTGTTTTACAGATTTTCATACCAAATAAATAGTTTTTGTCAATTACAGTCTTATAAATAAAAATAATTTCATATTGATATGTGTCTGTTAATCATTGTGTACACTGCAGTGTACATGACGTAACTTCAGAATGTCAAATTTGACAAATTTTCTGAGCTTAAAAATTGTAGAAAAATATTTCTAATAATCGCTAAAACTTAAAAAAAATTATATATCGTTTTAAAAAATTCGTGTCGGAAAGGGTTAATATAATTTAATTATTGTAAAAATTTCAAATTTTAGATAGGTTTTTCTAAATTTATATTGTTTATATTTAGATATATACATGTGTGTTTCATAATAGTTATAACAAAAATAATTTAAAAAAGTACTTACAAACTAATTCTTTGAGAACCGCGATAAAAACCCTATATTTACATATATCATTCAAATTTACTCATAGCTCATACAGAAACAAGAAACAACACATCATAACAATATATATATAAATATATATATATATATATATATATATATATATATATAATATATATATATATATATATTAATTACTATTAAACTGGAATAAGCCACAATTAAAGATAAAAATACGTTTATTGCCGTTTCAATTTCACTTCGGAAATCGTTCTCAAAATACAAACAGTAAATTTACTGTTTGTATTTTGAGAACGATTTCCGAAGTGGAAAATTGAAACGACGCCAATGCAACGTATTTTTATCATTTAATTGGTGGCCATGATCCCAGTTTAAATAGTAATTAATTTACAATTATCCATGCCACAAGAAAATAGCCTTCAGAACAAGATATAAATATATTTATATATATGACTAGGTAGATATATAATAAATATATCATATATATATAATATATATAGCTATAAATAAAGATATATATGCATCCTACTGGACAGGTCTATATTGGGCATCGTGTGATACATTTATGCTTTTACCATCAATTTAGCATCGTCTTGCAAAGTAGCATCTGTATATCGACGCTACTTTACAAGACCTTAATAACTTTTTTCCTGTACTTGTTACAAGAATTTTAACCATCTCAATGATTAGAGATTTGATACCGTGTTGGTATTTTAAAATGTCCGCTTTCTCTTTTTATCCCTTACTGAGTTATATAAGTTTATTCCAGGAAATGTTTGAGTCTAAAATGATGGTACAGTGAAAATATTATATATATTTAGTTCAGGGTTTTACCGTTTACTCGCTGCCATTATATACATGAAAATGTATATCGCACTTTCATTATCAATCATTTTGGCATCAGAAATTTGGCATCGCTGTTTGAATATAATATTACCCACAACGAAATGGTAAATTTAAGAATTTATATATATTTTTTTCATCCATAAATCATTCTAGCATCTTGTTTGATTAAAAATAACGGGTTATATATTGGGTATATATAACGGGGTATATATTGCATATTTTTGCTCCAATTGGTCCAGTCGTGATGTACAGCACCTCAAATGATAGGATTTAACCAATAAAATACAATAAGACAGAAAAGCAGCATGTCAAAAAGGCCTTAGTTATATACCTTCGTTTCTATAAGTCCAATCGTGACGTACAGTATCTCAAATGATAGGATTTAACCAATCGAAAACAATGAAATAGAAAAATCAAATACAGCAACATGTCAAAAGGGCCGTAGTCACGTATTTTTGATCCTATTAGTCCAATCGTGACGTATAGTACCTCTAATGATAAGATTTACCGTAAGGAATACAATGGGATAGAAAAATGAAATACAGCACAATGTCAAAAGGGCCTTAGTTGTGTATCTTCGGTTCTGTTAGTCCAATCATGACGTGCAGTACCTCAAATGAAAGGATTTAACAAATAAAATACAATGAGATACAATGAGGTAATGGAGTTGCATGTCAAAAGGGCCTTAGTTATGTACCTTTGGTCCTATTAGGCCAATAGTGACGTACGATATCTCAAATGATAGCACTTAACCAATCTTCTTCTTACGGTGCCTTATCCTTAAGGACGTTGGCCATTACATTTGCCCATTTAATCTTATTTGTAGCAGTTCTGAATAGTTCTATGGAGGTCATGTTCGTCCATTGCCGTAAGTTTTTAGAAAGAGTTGCAAGAGTTTTTTTGCAAGAGTTGCGAGAGTTTTTTTGCAAGAGTTGCGTCTTCTTCCTGGTCCTCCTTTTGCTATTGACTTTGCCTTCGATTATAAGTTGGAGCAGTTCATACTTTTGACTTCTTATGATGTGACCAAAATATTGTGTTTTCCGTTCTTTTATTATAAGCATAAGCTCTCTTTCCTTATTCATTCTCCGCAAGACTTCCGCATTCGTCGTATGGCTCATGTAGGATATTCTGAGCATTTTACGGTAACACCAGAGTTTCGAATGCTTGGATTCTTTTTTGTGTTGCTTCTGTCATTGTCCAGGCTTCAACACCATAGAGCAGGGTGGAGAAAACATAGCACTTAAGTATTCTAGTTCTCAATGAGATGCCCAGCTGGCGGATGATAGAACTTTTTGCATTTTGTAAAACATTGTACGTGCCTTTTTCAGGCGTATTCTTATCTCTAGTGAGTGGTCCCAAGTTTCATCAAGATTACTTCCAAGGTACGTTGTTCTTGTTACTCTATCCAGATCTGTTCCGTCGACATTGACCTTCACCCTTCTGTTTTGGTGCTTGCTGATGATCGTCGTTTTTGTCTTCTTTGTATTCAATTTCATTCCAAATTCTCTACAGGCTGTCATTACTCGGTCCATTAAGCGTTGCAGGGCTTCAGCATTATTTGCCAGTATGACAGTGTCATCAGCATATCGCAGGTTATTTATACATTGCCCGTTTATAATTATACCATCCGAGGTGCCTTCCAAAGCTTTCTGAAATATCTTCTCAGAGTAAACATTGAACAGCAAAGGTGATAGGACACATCCCTGTCTTACTCCCTTCTCGATATTGATTTTTCCAGATGTTTCGCTTGTTATTCTGATTTTAGCCTTTTGTTCTTGGTAAAGGTTTGAAATGATCCTTAAGTCTTTATCGTCGATATTACATGACCTTAAAATATCTATTAGTTTATAATGTTTCACCAGGTCAAACGCCTTCTGAAAGTATATAAAACACAAGTATACATCAGAATCGACATCTCTACATCTTTCAACTAGCACACGTATTGAAAAAAGTGCTTCTCTTGTTCCGTACCCATTCTTAAAACCAAACTGAGTTTGACCAGTGTGTTAGTCTAGTTTATTGTATACTCTATTGTGTATTACTCGTAGGAAAAGTTTCAATATATGATTCATCAGGCTAATAATCCTATGGTCTTCACATTTCTTGGCGTTTTTCTTCTTTGGTAGTGGTATAAACACCGATGTCAGCCAATCATTTGGTATTATGCCTGTTTCGTATATTTTGTTAAATATATCTTCCATTACTTCGATGTGTTCGTCTAGTAATATCTTTATTATTTCAATTGGGATATTATCTTCCCCAACAGCTTTTCCGTTCTTTATCTGATTTGCCGCTTTGATAATTTCTTGCTTTGTGATATAAGGTCCAGTCGATGCCTCCTGCATGTAAATGTTCGTCCTCTCTCGGTCTTGAAACATCTCTTCCACGTATTCTCTCCATCTACCTATTTAATCTTCTCTGTTCAGTAGCGGGTTCCCATGTTTATCTTCGATGAAAGACGTAGGAGTTTGTTTAAATATTCCAGCGGCTTCTTTTACTTTTTTATGTAGATTGAAAGTATCATGTCTTTGTTCCAACTCTTCAATTTCTTGGCATCTTTCACTTAGCCAGGTTTCTTTGGCTTGTTGGATCTTTATTCTGATATTCTTGTGTATTTGCTTGTATGTTGTTTTCATTTTTACCTCTGTATTTTCTTCTTTCGTCCATCATGTTTAGAATTTCTTCTGTCATCCATGGTTTGTTACTCTTGTAAGTGTTTTCTCAATATAGTGCCAGTCTTCCTCGGGAGTTTGTGTCGATTGTACTGTTCTGTTACTCAAGTGTCTATGTATTTCTTCCCGTATTTTATTACTAGTGGATTCTTCTTTAAGCTTATCTGGGTTAATAGCTATTATTTGCTTATTTCTTTTTGTTCTTTTAAATTCTATCCTAATTGTTGTAAGAAGAAGATTGTGGTCGGTGGGGATGTCCCTAGTATTTTTAAAATATACCAATTAGATAATAATAATCAAGCAATAGAACACTGAAAACTTTTGTTTTTAACTGTCCGCCCGTGAATGACTTGCCATTTTTTAAATAACACTTCATATTGCACTTTTTTATTGTATTTTTCTCATTTTTTAAGATAATTCTTGTAGGAATATATTTATTTATAACATACGGTCTTATGGTCTCACGACAAGTATTACGGCTTGATTATACAACCTAAATATATCTTGTACCGCACTGTTAATTGAGAATTATGTTTGTAATGCGATAAGAGGACCGTATATACGAGACACCAGTGACTTATGCCACACATAAAACTTCGACAGGAAATTCTATTTCTACATTTCTATAAAAAAAATAGATTACTTGTTTTGTGTAATAATTTAGTTTAGGTCGAACAAGAGTTGCAGTAAAAATTTTTTCTGAAATAGAATTTAAATCATATTTCGAATGCTTTGTGAAAGATAACCAATTTATAATATTCCCGACAACGTAAAAACACATTTCTTTTAGAATATGGGTCGATGAATTCAAATCATAGTTCAAGAAACGAATTTATGTGCAGATGTTCTATTACAAAAAATTCAAAACCAAAATCTAGATTAAAAAAGTCGCAACTACTTATATACTGAAACTTCACCCCATTATTGATTTCACAAGTGATAAAAAGGGTCGACAAAGAACCAGTTTTAATTATTACAACATTTAAACATAATAGTTGTATCTTGGTTTATTCAGGTGGAAAGAAAAATTAGACACAAGTGCTAAAACCACAAACTATTCTAAATTATAACGTTGTGAAAAAAGAGTTGATTTTAGCGATCAAATGGCTTTTTACAAAAGCCCAATACGCAAAATACTAAAGTGGTACCGGAAAGTGGCAGTGGAATTAATATTTAATACCGCAGTAGTCAATACTTAGTTGCTAAATAATAGAAAACGCGAAAAAAGCGACAACCTATCCTTGAGTTCAGACTGGAATTAGCGAAGGCGTTTGCAAATAAAGAAATGTTGAAACCCTAATGACTAATTACACCCAAAAAATACCATCTCAGGCAAAGCGATGTAGATAATAAAAAGAGAAGGAAGTGTACAAGAGGTTACAAAATTTTAAGAATAAGCGTGACTAGTAGAAAGGCCGATAGAAAAATTAAAAAAATTAAAACATACTGTGAAGAATGTGATAGCAAAACTGCAATATGTCTAGTGTGCTTCAATGAAGCAAATTAAAAAGCAATTTTACTTATACAGGAATTATTATTGAGTAAAAACGTGTTGTGCCTCAAGTGCCCTTATAGTATTGGAAAACGTAAATTGATAGTTTCTAGTAGTATGTTTTTCATTGTTAATTACGTATGTTAAAGTAAGTTATAGTATTTGTAAAAAAATGGATGTAAATAATATTATGTGTTCGACGTCTAAAAAAGCTAGACGTAAACATAAACGTAGATTGACCACTGCTGAATTACAATCATTTTTAGAAGCATCTGGCGAGGATGATGTAGATTAAATGAATGGTGGAAGTGACTCTGACGAAATATTTGCAGAAAGTCGTTTAGAAAAATCGAGGATTGCGTTTTGGAAACAGACAACACAAACAGAATTTAAAACTTTTCTCGGGCTTATATTCCAAATGAGGACAATTAAGATGAACCGTCTAAATGACTACTGGAAAAGTATGGGTAACTTCTATAATAGATCTATCAGTAATTGACTTTACTAAACAATTACTGATAGTCCATATTAAGAAATAACCGAATAGACAATCCCCACTTGTCAAAGAAACTAAAAAAAAAAACGTAAAGTGGTCAGTATTTACAGTCCTGAAGGAATATGTGTGACCAAGTGCAGAGATAAACAAGACATAATTACTAATTAAATGGGAATAAGCCACAATTAAAGGTTAAAGTACGTTTATTGGCATTTCAATTTCCAATTCGGAAATCGTTCTCAAAATAGAAACGTACTTTCGTATTTTGCCGAAAAACCCTCAATTATTTTGCAGTAATTTATAAATGTTAATACCTTCGTTTGTACATAATGGCATTTAATATAACTAATTTAAATTGGGGCAGATAATACGTTATTAATATATATAATAACGTTAATACGTTATAAACATCGAGGTATTGAACAAATTTAACACCGGCAGTGACCATAGACTAGTTCGTGCTGATATACGTATTAACGTAAAGAGAGAAAGACGAAAACTATTAACAACAAACCCTTTACCGACGGCAGACATCCTAGCCAGTAATAAAGAGAAATACCAAGAGGAATTAGCACGAAAACTAGTAGCAAATACCTTTGAGCACAAGAATATAGATGAACTAGCTGAGAAAATAACTAAAGACATACAAACAGTCACTAAGAAACTCTGTTGCAGAATAAGAAAACAAAAGGAAGCTAAACTAAAACCCGAAACTCTAGAACAGATAGAGAAAAGAAGAAGAACGAACAGAGATAACCCGGACTATAAAGCGCTCAACAGAAGCGTTAAGAAAAATATTAAGACCTCAGAGTTTATAGAACAAACCAGATTCTTGAAACCATAGAAAATAATAAGAACATGAAAGTACTAAAAACATGTAAATCCGCTGGCAGGAATAAAATCATAAAGATAAAAGACGACCGTGGAACATTGTGAAGGAAGAGATCGTTAGAGAAATTCGAAAATTTTATGAGAAGCTGTATAGTTCTACTATTCCGAACCCCGGTATACCAAAAAAACATATCTTAAATGTGGGCTCAGAGGACTTCCCTGAAATAATAACATCAGAAATTAGAGCCGCCCTAAAACAAATGAAAAATGGGAAAACACCAGGAGAAGATAAAATGACTTCAGAGATGCTAAAAATGGGAGGCACTGCATTAGAAGAGGCAATAAGAGCATTACTTAATAAACGCCTATTGGAAGGACAAATACCGAACACATGGAAAAATGCGGAAGTCATTCTACTCCATAAAAAAGGGGACGCCGCAAATATAGAAAACTACCGACCAATAAGCTTATTGTCACACCTTTACAAACTACTAACCGAATAATAACAAATAGATTGACAGCTAAACTAGATGCATACCAACCAGTGGAGCAAGCAGGCTTTCGTAAGGGTTTTAGCACTATCGATCACTTGCAAACAATTCGGACCATTATTAAAAAAACAATAGAGTACAACATACCACTACATCTGGCATTTGTCGATTATCACAAAGCATTCGACAGTATCGAGAATTGGGCTTTCTTAACAGCATTGGACGACGCCAGAGTAGATTCAAGATATGCTGCCCTCCTTAAGAATATATACGATGATGCTACTTTTCACGTAAAAATAGATGATGATCTGGAAACTAGAAAAATAGACCTTGGCAAAGGTGTGAGACAGGGCGACACCATCTCACCCAAGTTATTTACTTTGGCACTAGAAAATGTTTTCAAACAACTAAATTGGGCCGAAAATGGATTAAAAATAGATGGAGAATATCTTAACCATTTGCGTTTTGCAGACGACATAGTACTAATAAGCACAGATATCCATGAACTAAAATCAATGCTACAAGATTTAAATCACAAATCGAATCAAATAGGATTAAAAATGAATCTCGACAAAACAAAGATATTAAGCAACAGCCTAGAAAACATCACGATAGATAACATCAATATAGAAAAGGTAGAACAATATATTATACCTAGGACATGCAATTAAAAACGAAAAGGAAAATCAAACCCTAGAAATTAAAAGAAGGACACAAATATCATGGGCTGCTTTTGGTAAGTTGAGCTTCATTTTAAAAGACAGAAAAATCCCAATTCACTTAAAACGAAAAACCTATGACACTTGTATACTACCAGTTGCAACTTATGGATTGGAAACTATGGCAATAACAAGAAAAATGGCAGAACAATTAAGAGTAACTCAACGGGCCATGGAGAGGGCCATGTTAAATATAAGCCTCAGAGACAAAATTCCTAACACCGAAATACGTCAAAGAACTAAAGTAACCGACATCATGGAAAAAATAGCGACATTGAGATGGCAATGGGTAGCACATGTAGCAAGACAAGACACCAACAGATGGTCTCATAAAGTGACATTCTGGAGACCTCGAGAAACAAAAAGAAGCGTGGGAAGACCTAAAAAGAGATGGATAGACGATATAACTGCTGTAGCTGGAAAGCAGTGGATGAGAATTGCAAAAGATAGGGAAGCGTGGAAGCAATTGGAGGAGGCCTATGTCCAACATTGGATAAATGAAGGCTGAAGAAGAGAAGAAGAATACATTATTAAAGTGTGGTATATTTCACATAGATCACAAAGTTATCCAATTTGTTTATCCCAAAGAGCGATTATCTAAACGACTGTACTTGACCAGATAGTCACTCTGTACTCTCTATACACACGTGTATTCTGTAAATCGAACTCGCTTTTATAAGAGTTCGTACTTTCAACGGAAAAATTTAGTAAGATAGGTCAAAATAGCACAATTCTTATTATTTGGTTGAGCTACCCTAGTAAAGAAATGAAGGTTCTACGTGCCACAGAAGCCGAGATATTAAATATTTTGCAAGCGTGCTTCAATTTAAAGTCCGAATCTAAAAAAAAACAAGCTCAGTCAGTTCTTACCTCCATGGTACTTTTCCGTGGCGGTAATTTACGAATACCATTATTTTAATGGGTTATAACATTTTACTCCTTTACTGTGTAAGCCATCTATAACTTCGATCATATATTATAGATCTTAATTCAAAATCTTTTCAATTTTTAGATCTTGTATTAATAAACAATAAAAATATGATTTTAAGAATTAAATGTTATCTTAGTTCTTATTGGTTAAATATGGTTCTGTTTTTGTCTCTTTGTTTTCTTATAAGCCATTAAGATTGCAAATTACAAAATACTTGTACATACAAGTATTGGACAAGTATTTGGACAAGTTCAAAGTGATTTGCTTACTATTTAGCACACCTTAAAAACCCATTAATTGCGATAATTTGAAGTAGCTATATTATCTGCCGTTGGGCAAAAAAATTCAATTATTATCATTATAAATTACTAAAAACATAATATTTTAGAGTTTAGGGTTTTTTGCAATTACCTTGCTCAATTAATTATATATTTTAATTTGGTATCTCTCAACATAAAAAACCTTTTATGGTCTACAACTTTTATTTTAATCATTTTTCTTTAGAATGTAAAAAAAACGTTTTACAAGCAAACATTTTTTTTTTGTATCTTTTAAGATTGTTAAAAAAAAAGAACAAAGCATAATCAACTGTACATCTTAGAGTATAGATACATATAGATACATATTAGAGTATAGATATAGTACAATAGTATCTCTCATACTATTTAGAATTTAAATAACCGTAGATTTTTGAAAACTATTTACCGAGGTTCTGTGAAATACTTTCTTGTTGCATGGTTAAGTTAAATATTATTTTTTTATGTATATTATGTATATAAAAATGTAATATTAATTACATTTTTAATTAACTAATATTTATTGTTTATTGTACAAATTAATCTAAAAATGGTAGTATACACCATTTTGTATACAAAAAAACGAACGTTTGAAGTAGACGGAATTTCCGTGGACTGTGTAAATCAAAATGGTTGGCAGGGCGGGGGGGGGGCGGGGGGGGTTTGTGGTGTGTTGGTTACAAACACACGTTAATTGAAAAATGTGATTCATTATCAACAATTAGCATCAACCATATAATTGAGGCGTAAATCCCATCAAAACATAATATAATACCTCTTGACCAATCACCGAATAAGCTTGGATATCCCACCGATTAGCTTGGAAATTGGAAACAGGTAATGTCAAGATAAACCACGACACAATTCTCTGTGGAAAAATATCAACCCTTACATAACAATACCTAACATCTATGGTGAAGAAAAATACCAGATAAGGACCGCAACGTGTTTAGCAGGTCGTTAGCACGTTGACCGTAACGGATCGTTAGTATACGACCTAGAATAATCCAGTTTAAGTATTATACCGGTCAACGGTCTATCTGGCTCGTTAGCACTTTGACCGCTAATACGAGTCGATATTTACGTACCTATGATCGATGTATAATAAGCGTAGTAATGCAGGCCACAACTATTGGCTTTAAATGATAAGCTAAATACAGTCATTTTGAATGATCGATTGTTAAAACCGTACGTACTGCTGCAAAGCCAACAGAGGTATGCACTAAACGAATCAGAATATTGACATAACCGTACAACGCTGCTATGCCAACAGAGGTGCACTAAACGAACATACTCGATCTTAGTGATAGCTAAATTACTGCAACGAGATTTTCATCGTGATGCTAAAATGGACTTGGCGACGTGAATCGTCGAGTATAGAATGATGGCGGATAGTATAGTATATATATGATAGTATCTATAATATATATAGCTACTATATATAATATGATATATTATATATATTAATATTATTATTGTGATAATTAAAGTCCTTAGAGCTAGCCAAGTACAACATAATTCGCTAATTAATTAATTGATTAATTAAAATTATTTAAATGATATGATTATGACTCTATCACACTTTTTAATTCTCTTATCTCAGGGTTAAATTCGTGCTTCAATATCTATGCTATTACATGTGAAAGGTAAGGTCCAAAGAATACCGGAATAATAAAAAACACATATGATATAACACTATATATTGAAATAAAAATAATGAAATAATATTCACACTCAAATGTTTTCGATAAACAAAATCTCATATAATGATTCTCAAAATTTTGTTCTACGTACGTGAACCTTCAAAATTAATGGTACAAACAATATTAGTTGAAATCTCAAAATCCAAATATTACTCTAAATCTCCTAATCAAAATATTTATATCCTTTCTAAATTAAGTGTAAAAATTGTGTTATCAATGAAAGAAAAACTGCAGAAAACAAAACTATCTCTCTCTGATGATGAGTGGTCCAAATCCTTGTTATTTGTAGACTATACTATTTACTCGTGGCCGCTCCCTAAGTAATCAGCAATCTTACAACAAATTATTGCAAGTATATCGTCCTTAATGATCTCCTTCAAATGCACGAATCGTTCAAATTATGCTAGCTTCTTCTTCTCTCAATAAACTGAATCTCTCGTTGGCCTGAGTGAAAAATGACTCTTGGAATATCTTTTCTTTACGATAAACTGAATCTCTCGTTGGCCTGAACAGTGACTCTTGGAATATAAGTAGAAAAATATGACTTACAATATTTTACTGGATCAGCTTCTGTCAGATACACTAACTACACGAAAACTCACAAACTTTCACTGCTACTGCTTCCTACCTCTGGGAAACTACCCGAGAACAACGTCACTGTTCGTCTTACAGACTTGGAAACCAACTGATTATCTTTTCTCTCTCCAAAATCTAGCTAAACTTTCATTCCTACATACCTATCCCACCTTTTTCAATCTCCGCCAATCAAAGCTCGTCACAATTCCCCCATTTTTTCATTTCGATAACAAACAAATTTTTACCTATAATTATAAAATTTCCTAAAACTTATTTACAAATAATATTTTTCTACAATTCTTAAAAACTAACAAAAACCTCTTTCTAAAATCTATTCTATTGTCCTTAATCACTGCATTAATGTATTTGGAAAACCCGGTTCAATTGTCTTTGGATTTCACTTAAAATTATGCGGGTCACTCAAGTATAGTATAACAAAGAAATAATTTATGCATAGCTTACATTTTGTTTAATACAGGTAATCCAAAAATTTAAAAACTTTCCTTCTTCGAAATGTTTGTTGGTTATTATCCTACTTATCTGAATTATTTTAATGTTTTTGAACTTTGAAATATTTTAAACAAACCAATATTTTCTTCGATTTTACATATCATAACAAATCCCCGCCATTTGATCTGCCGAAAACTCTTTGTTAAATTTTAAAAAATGACAAAAGTTTTCCAGGATCAAATTATTTCACTATGTTATTAAAATCTACTCATGATACTGATAAATGTCGTGAATATTAAAACACCCCGTATATTGCCTGTCTTTATACGGGATTGGATATGCTTTTCGTTTAAATTTTTCCAAGTTTTTAATTTAAAAAATGTTCATCATTTTTCCCACATGGCTTTCTTCAGATATTCCCATTTCTCGTGATATTTTCCATTCTGTAGCTCTTGGTTTATTTTCCTCTGTTTATTTTTTAACCATAAATAGTTGAGAAATTTATTTTCGAAATCTGTCCAAATTTTAAACTCATCTTCTTTGCTTTCATACCATAATGCTGCTCCTTCTTTCAGATGGTTTCTAATAGTTTCTTTGCAATCGTCAACATATCTCACATGTTGCAATTTGGTTTTCAAATTTTTAACAAACAGTACTGGGTGTGTTTTTCTAATATCCCCGCCAAATTGTATTTTCGCCTTGCTTGTTCCATAGGTAAACATTTCCCTTTTTTCCCCGGAATTTTGTTCCTTCTTGATTTCCTCCATTTTTCTTTCTATTTCTCGCAAGTCTTCTTGTAACGCGTTTTCAAATTTTGTTTCTAATTTTTCTAATTCCTTTTTCTGGACAGTCTTATTATTTTTCATTTTAGTTTCTATTTCTTCTCTCTGCATCTCTGGTTTCCTCTCTGTTTCTTCTCTAACTTTTTCTTCATTTTCATATTTGTCCAAACGCTTTTCCATTTTCCTATCATTTTCTTCTAATTTCTGTTCTATTGCTTGTCTTGTTTCCCGTTGGTTTTCTTCCATTTTTAGTGATGTTTCTTTTTGGTTTTTCGCTGCTGTTTCATTCATTGTTTGTTTTGTCTTTTCTTGGTTTCTATCCATTTTCTTTGATGTTTCATTTATTGTTTGTGAAAATTCATCCATTTTTCGTAACGTTTCTTTGTGGATTTTATCCATTTTCTCGTAATGGAGTTGCATTAGTTGTAATATTTTATCTATTTCTGATGATTCATTTCTCTCCTTAATTATTGTAACATTTCCTTCGTTATCCGATCCTTCTTCAACAATTGTTTCCTCTTCTCTGTTATCCTCCTTCCTTTCTTGCATTTTGCTTTGACTCCTTGTGGTCGACATGTTTATTTTCGTTACTGTTTTTGTCCCCGCCAAATGTGAAATTTTACAACACTCTATATGTTGCAGAACACGACAAATATTTCTCTCCAATTGTAATAAATTTTCACGACAAATATCAAATATGCAATCAGTAAAATTCAAATAATTCAAAATAAATATCAAATGTACGATTGGTAAAGAAATAAAATCAAATAATTCAATAGCAGTAAATATCAACTAACTACGATCAATCAATAAATCAAATTTTTATCCACTGGAAAAAATTGTCAAAATACTTTCAAATTCAAATTCCCTCAATGTTATATGTTTTTATCTCTGGATCACCTGTACTTATTCCAGATCTCTTTCCCTTCCTTCAAATGTAAAGCTGCGATATTTTCAAGCCCCACGTTTTGGAAGCCAGTAATTGTGATATTTCAAGTCTTGGTGCGCCAAGCAATAATTAGCTAATTAATTTTTGATTAATTAAAATTATTTAAATGATATATTATGACTCTATCACACTTTTTAATTCTCTTATCTCAGGGTTAAATTCGTGCTTCAATATCTATGCTATTACATGTGAAAGGTAAGGTCCAAAGAATACCGGAATAATAAAAAACACATATGATATAACACTATATATTGAAATAAAAATAATGAAATAATATTCACACTCAAATGTTTTCGATAAACAAAATCTCATATAATGATTCTCAAAATTTTGTTCTAGGTACGTGAACCTTCAAAATTAATGGTACAAACAATATTAGTTGAAATCTCAAAATCCAAATATTACTCTAAATCTCCTAATCAAAATATTTATATCCTTTCTAAATTAAGTGTAAAAATTGTGTTATCAATGAAAGAAAAACTGCAGAAAACAAAACTATCTCTCTCTGATGATGAGTGGTCCAAATCCTTGTTATTTGTAGACTATACCATTTACTCGTGGCCGCTCCCTAAGTAATCAGCAATCTTACAACAAATTATTGCAAGTATCTCGTCCTTAATGATCTCCTTCAAATGCACGAATCGTTCAAATTATGCTAGCTTCTTCTTCTCTCAATAAACTGAATCTCTCGTTGGCCTGAGTGAAAAATGACTCTTGGAATATCTTTTCTTTACGATAAACTGAATCTCTCGTTGGCCTGAACAGTGACTCTTGGAATATAAGTAGAAAAATATGACTTACAATATTTTACTGCTATCAGCTTCTGTCAGATACACTAACTACACAAAACTCACAAACATTCACTGCTACTGCTTGCTACCTCTCGGGAACTACGCCGAGAACAACAGCCGTTCGCCTTGCAGACTTGGAAAACCAACTGATTATCTTTTCTCTCTCATAAATCTAGCTAAACTTTCATTCCTACATACCTATCCCACCTTTTTCAATCTCCGCCAATCAAAGCTCGTCACAATTCCCCCATTTTTTCATTTCGATAACAAACAAATTTTTACCTATAATTATAAAATTTCCTAAAACTTATTTACAAATAATACTTTTTCTACAATTCTTAAAAACTAACAAAAACCTCTTTCTAAAATCTATTCTATTGTCCTTAATCGCTGCATTAATGTATTTGGAAAACCCGGTTCAATTGTCTTTGGATTTCACTTAAAATTATGCGGGTCACTCAAGTATAACAAAGAAATAATTTATGCATAGCTTACATTTTGTTTAATACAGGTGATCCAAAAATTTAAAAACTTTCCTTCTTCGAAATGTTTGTTGTTTATTATCCTACTTATCTGAATTATTTTAATGTTTTTGAACTTTGAAATATTTTAAACAGACCAATATTTTTCTCTGATTTTACATATCATAACAATATATATATATATATATATAATATATATATATATATATAAATATATATATATATATATAATATATATATATATATATATATATATATATATGCGGGAAAGCACTCCAACATACTTTCATCTGAGATCAGATGGAGCTTGACACAGCTCTTGAGGATCTTTTTGCTTCTCCACAGCCCCTACGAAACCAACCACTCCCCGTTCAACCTGCAAAACAGCAGAAAAATCAGCGACAACCGAGACCACCCAATCATCCGACGGTTCAAAGTCCTCCAAAACACGTGGAACCTAAACCTAAGCGTCGGCGCGGTAGAGATAAATGTCAACAGAATGGCACTGCGCAACAACAACCAGGTCATGACAAAACACCACAAGAGTCATCCAGATGAGGCAACGCCGTATTCACTACTTAATATTATATGCAAACACAGGCATTGATCTTATCTGCGATGAAGTCTTCCGGTCGGTCCAGTTCCGGGATTTTCGCATGGCTCGGAACACTACTTTACCGCAATTCAAATATTGTGTTGTAATAGCACACTGGGCAAGGCTCGCGAGTGTAGCAATAGAACTTAGTTATGTCTCAGAAGATATTCCTGAGATCTCACAACTGCTAAAATCGGTGGTAGGTCTACAACTACCTGACGTAGTGGCAAAATACCTAATATTAATATATATATATATATATATATATATATATATATATATATACATATATAATATATATAATATATATATATATATATATATATATATATATATATATATATATATATATATATATATATATGAACTAGAAGTATTTGCTGACAACAAGGAAGTAAATTTTCAATATTGGGTTTGCAGCAATAAAAATGATACGTGTACTCTTTTAAATTTTTATTCCGAGCTTTCGGACATGGTTATGTCCTTCATCAGGGAGCTACAAATATGATGAATAGTTTGTTACAAGTTTGTATAATTAATTAAAGATTCGCTACTTACAAACTTAATGAGGTTGGATCATCAATGATTTTCTACCATGTCGATAAAACTTATTAAAAAGATTTAAAAATATGACAGACTGTGATAAGTTTTATCGACATGGTAGAAAATCATTGATGATCCAACCTCATTAAGTTTGTAAGTAGCGAATCTTTAATTAATTATACAAACTTGTAACAAACTATTCATCATATTTGTAGCTCCCTGATGAAGGACATAACCATGTCCGAAAGCTCGGAATAAAAATTTAAAAGAGTACACGTATCATTTTTATTGCTGCAAACCCAATATTGAAAATTTATATATATATATATATATATATAATATAATATATATATATATATATATATATATATATATATATATATATATATATATATATATAAGAAGCAGACTTTCAAACAAATCGCACTTTGTCCATATTTTCACTTTTTGACTTGAGGTGGCGTTGGATTAGTCAAAACATCATTTATTAATTTACATACTCCTAGATATTCTAAACGTAATATTTCACGTATATTTTTGGCTTCAAAAATCACTTAGACAAACAAAACGCATTTTGTCCAGTAGCGAGAGACAAACAAATAGCGCTATTTTGCTTGCATTGCTTTTTTACTATTTAACGACTTTATTTTGCTCTGAGACGTTGATTTAGCAATCAACAGTATCTGATATTATTCGTGCTTAATAGGTTGTTTTTATAATAATAATAGGTGATAATAGTATTAAAATGAGTGAAGGTGAGCATATTGTTGGTGATATAAATAGAGGAACGAGAAAAAGAAAAAGAAATACTATGGCAAAAGAACGTAAGAGAGAAATAAGGTAAACTACAGGTTATGTTGTGTTTTTGTGGTTTAATTTGTTTTCTTTTAGATATTCAGATTTAGATCCAGAGTTATTGAATTTTAAAAATAATTGTGTTCACAAATCAAAAAAATTTGCATGTACAGATCTTTTGTTGGCCGACATAAAAATTATTAGACAAAATTTCTATGATAATAAAGAAAAGAACAAAAATGCTTAGGACAAACAAATTAGCACAGATGATAAATATTAAGGAAATAAAAAGGCAAAGGAAGAGAAAGAATGGTAAATCACATGATTTTCACACAGAATTTTATGTAAGTTTTTATTTAAATAAACCAAGCTTTAGCATCAGTACATATTTATTTTTCGATTACACTTTGTAAGGTCTCTGATTGAGTATTTTTTAGGTTTGGCATAATAGCAAGAAAATCTTTGTGTGCCAAAAATTATTTTCCTCTATTTTTAATTGTGGTCCAAGAAGAATGCATACGATAGTGAGAAAAAAGATGCTTGGCACTAGTATAAAAGACAATCGTGGTGGAGACAGAAAGTCCAAGAAAAATGCGCTTAAATTAGAAAGTGTCATGAAATTTATTTCGTCTCTGAAGGGTCATGAAAGCCACTATGGTAGAGGCAAGTCAAAAAGAATCTATTTATCATCTGAGTTAAACATAAAAAAGCTGTGGGAGATGTATAATGATCAGATTCCAGATAATTCACTCCAAACAAACTACAAGTACTTTAGTCGAATTTTCAGCAATAAGTTTAATATAGGTAGATATTATTAAAAAAATGTTTTTTATTTTTTACTAAGTTGCCCGTTTGTTTTAGCCTTTGGAAGTCCAGCTACTAATGTTTGTGGCTTTTGCATAAGAACAAACTGAGATAAATACCACCAAGGATGAAGAGCAAAGATTAAAATTAAAAAATGGATTTAACTATTCATAAGACGCGAGAAAAGCAGTTTTTTAAATCAATGAAAGAGGAATCTGCTGATAGCGTGACATATTGCTTTGATCTTCAACAGGTCCAAAATCTTCCAAAGGCGCCTATTACGGAAGCATTCTATTCTCAGCAACTGGCTTTTTATACTAATATAAGCAGCAACTAATAAAGCTTGTTGTTTCTTATAAATAGGGTAAGTTGATAATGAAAAATTACATTTTTTCATATTTTGTGTTTTATTTTTATCTTTATTAATAATCGAGTAGCAGTTTTTCTCATTTCCTGAAAAATTTTAAAAATGGACAAAGTGCGATATGACAGTCTGCTCCTCATATATAAAATTATATCTTTGATATTGTGATATTTACTGTTTTGTTTTTTCATACAGGTGCTACATATCCAGGATAAATCGAAAGAAGTATCATCAGACATGATGGATGTTTAAACGCCACAAACATCACAAGATATTCCTAGTACATCTTGTGAGTTAACTTTTAAGAAAAGGAAGATGTATAAAGAATTGGTTCGTTCACAGAAAATAAGTAGTGGACGAAAAGAAGATTCAGAAATTTTCGACGAAAACTACAAAGATCTGAGAAACAAGTAGCCAACATAAAGAATGTAATTGAGAAGCTCAAGAAAACAAAGTTTCTTCAAGAGGAAACATTGGATCTTCTTGAAAAATTAGAAGCACCTAAAGAATTTCTTCTAAGGCAATTAAAAAAAGTGGGAAATAAAGCGCTACCTAAGCGGTATTCAAAGCAATTGCAAACATTTTTTTTTTCTCAATACTGCAATAGCATAATTGCATACATTGCTGGTTATGTTGTGTTTTACTTACAAAAAAGATTAGTCTGTAGTGAATGTTTAAGCGCTTTATTAAGTGTTACTCGGAACAACTTTTTATTTTCATTTATTGATAAAAAAAGGATTGTTCGTCGCAACAAAGAAATAGTCGTCGAAAACTACAAAGACGTGAGAAACAAGTAGCCAACATAAAGAATGTAATTGAGAAGCTCAAGAAAACAAGGTTGCTTCAAGAGGAAACATTTGATCTTCTTGAAAAATTAGAAGCACCTAAAGAATTTCTTCTAAGGCAATTAAAAAAAGTGGGAAATAAAGCGCTACCTAAGCGGTATTCAGAGCAATTGCGAATATTTGCTCTGACACTACATTATTACTCGCCCGCGGCTTATAAATATATTAGGCGAACATTTGATACTTGTTTACCCATCCCAGGACTCTAATCAGATGGTATACAGCAATTTATGGTGAACCCGGTTTTACGAAGGAATCCTTTGATGCGTTAAAATTAAAAGTGAGAAACTTCTCTAGTGAGAAAGGAATATGTTGTTTGATATTTGATGAAATGTCTATCCGGCAACAGGAAGAATGGGTTCCAAGAAAAAAATGTTATGGGTATGTTGACATAGGTACAGATATACAGGAACTAGTGTTAGCCAAAAATGTCCTTGTATTTATGGTTAACTGTATTAATGGTGCCTGGAAAATGCCTGTAGGATATTTTTTGATAGCTGGCTGCACTGGAGAACAGAAAAAAGCTTTGGTTCTGGAGCGTCTGCGAAAGTGCCATGAGGTAGGTGTAGATGTTGTAAGCGTTACTTTTGACGGGGCTCCAGTTAATCTTACAAGCTGTTAGAATGTAATTTGAATCAATTATCCCTACAAACTTTTTTTAAAAATCCTTGTACAGATACATATCGTTAAAGTTTTAGATTCTAATCATATGATTAAATTAGTTCGTAACACTAGGTAATAAATTTAGTCTTGTAGATGACAATAATGATTTAGTTGAATGGACGTATTTTAAGGAGTTATATAATCTCCAACAGAGTGAATCTTTTCATTTAGCCAATAAATTAAAGGTCCAACATATTTATTTTGGTAGACAAAAAATGAAAGTGCCACTGGCTACTCAGGTATTCAGCAAAAGTGTTGCAGTAGCTTTAGACTTTTACAATAATAAATTAGATATGTCACAATTTTCTGGAGTTGAAACAACTGTTAGATTTATAACAATCATGAACAAATTGTTTGATATACTTAATTCCAAAAGTTTGTTGCATCATGGCTTTAAAAAGCCTTTAATTTTAAATAATTATAGTAAGACAGAGAAGTTTTTAAATGAAGCAGACAAATATATTAGTCAATTAACACATTCATTGCCGATTACACCTATAGGTGTATTCCGTGGTGTCAATAGAGGCGCCGGCTACACCTATAGGTGATTAATATACATTCAATTCAATCTCACTCTTGTGCGATTGGCACTTTAAGTAAACATTTTAATAGCTATAAGGCATGTTGACTGAAACCTATATTATTGATGTGTAATGTTGGTTGCTTGCAGCAAGTCATGGAATTTCGACTTTGAACGATTGAATGCAGGTGACGTCATTTTGACAGTCTTTATAAATATTATATTTCATATTATATTTGGTTATATTTCATTAGATAAACGTCAGGTAAACGATTATTTTGTTATTTTTGACAAGTTTGTTGTGTTTTATTGTTAAATAGTGGTCATTTTAAAATGGAAAGTCAATCGGGACCTTCTGGAATTAAAAGAAAATTAACAAATAGGGAGCTGACTCGTCCACTAACGGTAGAAGAGATGCGACATATTTTAGAGTCGGACGACAATGAAAGTGATGATAACTTTTCTGTACACAGTGATGAAGGACATACAACAGACAGCGCGAGTGATACTAGTGACGAGCATGGAATTAATTATATACAGAACGCAATTACAGCAACAAATACGTCCAATGGTCAAAACACGACGTGGAGTGATAAAGGAGCTCTAAAGAAAATTAAGTTTGCGGGAACTCAATCATTTGTCCCAAATATGATTGGAAAACATTTTGTTGACTTTTTTAATTTATTTTTTGATCAAGAAATAATGAATTTAATTGTAGAGCAAACTAACGAGTAAGCCGTCAATCTTTTTTTTGGAGAACAGACACGTGAACAATCACGTATTACATACTGGAAACATCTGACAGTTGATGAATTGAGGACATTTATTGGCTTGCTGCTGCTTACAGGGACAGCTCAATATTCTAGATTAACCGACTACTTGAAGACACATCGATTCTACAGAAGTTGTTTTGGCGAGTATATGTCCAAAAATAGATTTTTACTGATATTGAGATGTTTGCACTTCTCACCTGTTGGAGAAAATAACGAAGATCGTTTAGCAAGAGTACGCCCCATCATGAACCACTTACAACCCTGGAAAGCAACTTTCTCTTGATGAGTCAATGGTGTCATGGCGACTATGTTTAATCTTCCCGCCAGTATATTAACCCTTAACTGTATGGCAGGGTCAAATTTGACCCTATTGGAAATTCTTTTGTAATTTTCGGAAAAACTAGGCGATATGGCAACATACCATTTGAGGTATTCTTTCAAGGCGTGCAACTGCTTCAGTTCCGCTATCAGTCGCCCGCAAGCAATTAGTGGCTCCACGTGAATATTGTGAATTGGGTCAGATTTGACCCTGCCATACCGTTAAAGGATAATTTCTCGTTTTCGGGTAAGAAGCACAATACTGTTATTTTTTCCAGAAAAAAATACAATTTTGTTTGTTCTTTCAATTTAGAGTTGTGATCGAAGTATAATATGTCGAACGTGCGTGACAAAAGGGCGCCTTTGACACAAAAGGAAATTGAACATATTGCTGAAACTTTATGGGATACCGACAACGACCTTTCCGATGCAGAGACGATTGTTAGTGATCACGATACGGATAGTGACTACAATGCTGATAGTGAGAGTGAAGATGAAGCTGTTGATGGCAGTGATAGGCACTCTGTCGAAGAAGTTAGCTTATCTGTTGAAAGTGAAATTGTTGGGGATGAAAGTGGCTATTTCTACGGAAAAAAAATAGAAAAAAGTGGGCGAAAACGCCACCTGCGTCTAGCCGTACTCGCGTCACCAACATAGTGTCGCATATTCCTGGCCTTTCGGGACCATGTCGGACCAATAAGCCAACTACACCCTTGCAGGCGCTCAGTTTATTTTCTCGATGGATACATTATAAATGAAGTTATCGCAAGAACGAATGAGAAAATAACTGAACTGCAGGCAACCTATGGCGATCAGGCCTTGTCATGTCAGTTTATTAATCATGTCGATGAAGTAGAAATGCGAGCATTTCTCGGTCTTCTCTATCTAGCTGGAGTGTTCAAGTCGAGTCACGAGGACATAAATTCGCTTTTTGCAACAGATGGAACAGGTCGTGACATTTTTCGTGCAACAATGACTCTAAAGAGATTCAGTTTCCTGCTAACAGCCTTAAGATTTGACAATCCAGCCACTAGACGACAACGTATTGAAGACGGAGATAAACTTGCTGCAATTTCAAATTTGTTTTACAGATTTATTGGAAACTGTAAGATAAACTATTCTTGTGGGGAATACGTAACCGTGGACGAAATGTTGGTTGGATTTCGGGGAAAGTGTAGGTTCCGTATGTTTATAAAAAGCAAGCCTGTGAAATACGGACTAAAAATATTGTGTTTGTGTGACGCTCGTACACATTATTTGATCAATGCTTTTGTATATACGGGCAAAGATGAAAATAGGGCAAATCCAAAGAAGCTATCTATTCCAACCCAAACTGTGCTAACTTTGATTGAACCAATAGCAAATTCGAACCGTAATATTACAGGGGACAATTGGTTCACGTCACTAGAGCGGTTGAAGAATTGCAACGCCAAAACTTGACATACGTAGGTACTATTAGACGGAATAAAAGGGAGTTACCTAAAGAGTTCCTAGCTAGTAAGCAACGTGAACCACTTTCCTCGCTTTTTGGATTTACTAAGGATATAACAATTGCGTCATAACGTTCCAAAAAGAAATCGCTCAGTTTGCATGATGTCTACAATGCACCATAATAACATGGTCGAAGAAGGAGCAAAGAAATTACCAGACATCATCTCCTTTTATAACCTAACGAAAGTTGGCGTTGATGTACTGGACCAAATTTGTGCCAATTACAAAGTAGGAAGACGTACTCGGCGTTGGCCTCTAACTTTGTGGTACCGAATGATGGACATCTCCGCCGCAAATGCAGGCATAATTTATAATGCTGCTAATCCAAATAATGAGATGGTTCGTAACCGTTTCCTTATTGATTTAGGGAGAGAAATGATCAACGAACACTTAGTTCGAAGAAGTCAAATGAAAAACATTCCTCGGGAATTGAAGGTAACCATAAGGCGAATCAGCAATATCCCAGATGAGGCCCCACGAAGCATAGATAACCCTCAACGTCGACAACCTAAGCGTGCCAGATGCTTCTTATGCCCTTACAGTGACAACAAACATCCAATTGTATGTGACGAGTGTAGCAGGCATATTTGCAAAGACCATTGCAAAAACGTCCAACATGTGTACAAATTGCTCCGAACAATAAAATACTGCGCAAAATGTAGTTGTCAGAATTTTTGTTTATTATGTTTTTTCATGTTTTTAAGTATTTTTTCCCTAGGTTTAGGTTTGTTTTGATTAAAACAATTCCGTTTAAAATTATTTTTAATTTTTTCTCTATTTTTTTTTACAGATAAGAAAAGCCATGTTAATTTTTATAAGTTTAGCCAGAAGTAGGCCAGATATTATTAAAAAGTATATGTAAACATTATTATTTATAATAAAAAGGATTTATATTCGATCTGAATGAAAATTTTTCTGTTTTCTATTTGCTGCATGCAAAAAAAGGCACAGGGTCAAATCTGACCCCGCCATACTTTAAGTGTAATTTTAAATCACCATACCCAGTTAAGGGTTAAGAATAAGACACATAAATATGGGGTGAAACTTTACGTGCTAATTATAACTTACGTGAAAAATTTACAATTTATAGTCGATCAAAGGATGCATTGGGCGGAACTATTCATACCTCAAAAGTAGTTAAATATTTGTTACAAGAAAGGCTACACCAGGGACATTCGGTTTATATGGATCGTTATTATAACAGCTATGAATTGGCTTCAGACCTTTTACAAAAAGAGACTTACTGCACTGGGACCTTAAATATAAAAAGAAAAAGTAATCCACGAGTTATTCAGCAAGTAAAACTTAAACCAGGAGAGACTAAGTCCTTATTTCGTAATGGTGTGCACATTGGTAAATGGAGATCCAAACGCGATGTGATGTATATAACGAGTGAATACGGAAACGAAATGACTGAATCTCGAAATACAAGAGACCAGGTAATGTCATCAGGTGCCACCAATCACGCACCTCGATGTTCATCGCCCTTCCTTCTGGAGTTTTATTCAAATTTTAATTGGTTAAAAATCGAAAAGGTTTCATATAAAAGTTAATTTTACTTTAAATATGGGACATTTTCGGATTTACAGTCAGTCTGGTTTTACCCTTAGAGGGTAGCCCCAGGGCTCTTCACTTTGAAGGGCTCTGAAAAGTTCTAAAGACTCTGACGCTGAGTTTTTTTTCTACTTAGAGATACTGTGTTTCATTTCTAAGGTACCTACACCACCTGTAGCATTGTCTTTTTCAAGACAATGCCCAAATCAGAGCGTTCCGGCTAACTACGCAATATTGCACAATCTTGCGCTATAGTTACAGATATTAGTAAACATGGTTATGGCACCGAGATGCATTTCAATTTCCTACGTTTACTAATAATCGCCCGGAGACGACATGGCGCCCAACAAAATCGAGCGCACCACGACTCAGAGTCAGAGAGTCTCGTGCTCAAAGTGATCGAACATCACACCAGTTCCAACACGAGGCCTGCATCAAAACCACTCAAGAAAACAGCGGGGAGATGCATCGGATGTTAGTACATTACACACTAACATGCCGATATCCACCTTCTGCAGCCTGAAACCGTCGATGTGTTTTGTTTTTTCTTAAGGTTGTTAATAAAAATCAGCTTTTTTATCAGCCTCAGAGTCTCCAAGCAGGGGGGATGTCATGGGGGATGGCAGGTGCCACCAATCACGCACCTCGATGTTCATCGCCCTTCCTTCTGGAGTTTTATTCAAATTTTAATTGGTTATAAATCGAAAAGGTTTCATATAAAAGTGAATTTTACTTTAAATATGGGACATTTTCAGATTTACAGTCAGTCTGGTTTTACCCTTAGAGGGTAGCCCAGGGCTCTTCACTTTGAAGGGCTCTGAAAAGTTCTAAAGACTCTGACGCTGAGTTTTTTTTCTACTTAGAAATACTGTGTTTCATTTCTAAGGTACCTACACCACCTGTAGCATTGTCTTTTTCAAGACAATGCCCAAATCAAAGCGTTCCGGCTAACTACGTAATATTGCACAATATTGCGCAATATTTAGAGATATTAGTAAACATGGTTATGGCACCGAGATGCATTTCAATTTCCTACGTTTACTGCCCGGAGATGACAGTAACATTGAAACCACTCGCAATTATTAATTATAATAAATACATGTCAGGCATTGACCAGCATGATCAAATGCAGTCATACTATCCATGTATCCGAAAAACATTGCGCTGGTATAAAAAATATTTGTCCATATATTACAAATGAGTGTAATAAATTCGGCTATTCTGTTCAACAAGTACTCAGGGCAAACAAAGAAGAACATGTACGATTTTAGATTAGCCCTTTTAGAAACACTGTTACCACCAAAAGTTGACCCCAAGGCTACTGCAACCCTACACGAATTACAAAAAATTGATAAAATTACCGAGAAAGAATATAAAGCATCTGATCAAACATTGAAGATGAAAAGAGTAGCAAGAAAAGAGTGTAAAGTTTGTAGAACTCAAAAGAAGAGAACAGCAACTATGTACGTGTGTAATGCCTGTGATGGTTCACCAGGATTTTGCGTTGAATGTTTTTTTTATTTTCCATAAAGAATAATACATGTTCGTATGAATTCAAAATCACCTATAGGTGTAATTGGCACTGGCAATGAAATTTTCATTAGAGGAACCATCTAAGCCAATAGGTGTTTTTTCTTATATAACGAAAACATATTTTTTTAATAAAGTATAAGAATAAACAGTGTTTTTATAGTAGTTAAACAACATTTTTTCGATTTTATTCTAACCGGCACCGCTATTGCGACTTTACTATAGTCGTAGGCAGTGAATGTGTTAAAAGCAGCTCTAGAATTGTTTTTCAGTTCAGTTCGAGCACAAGGCGGTTATAATATTAACCGCCAAAGTGCTAGACATTTTCTTGTGCTAGACTTTCAAAGTGTTAGACTAAAAAGTGGATATTGGCAAGTAGACATGGAGCCAGCTGATCGAAAAAAAAACCGCATTCTCGATAGGATCAGGGCTTTGGCAGTTCACAGTTAAGCCCTTTGGTTTATGTAATGGCCCTGCCACATTTGAAAGATTAATGGAAGCACTTTTAAGAGGTCTTACATGGAAAACATGCCTGGTTTATTTGGATGATGTAATTGTGGTTGGAAGATCCTTCGATGAACATGAAAACAATCTGAAAGAAGTCTTTCAACGATTGCGGACAGCGAATTTGAAGTTAAGTCCGAAGAAATGTCATATGTTTCGACGAGAAGTGAAGTACTTGGGACATATTGTAGCAATAATGGTGTAACTGCTGATCCTGAAAAACTTTCAGCCACTATCAAGAGATAAACACGAAATTAGAAGTTTTCTTGGTCTATGTACATATTACCTACGTTTTGTCAAATGATTTGCCAAAATCTCCAAGCCATTAACAAATTTGACAGAAGAAGGCAAAGAATATACACGAAGCGAAGAGTGTCAAAAAGCTTTCGAACAATTACAAATGGCTCTGATCAGTGGACCGATTTTAGGTTGGCGTTCTATTGCCTGACGCTTCAAGCGGTAATCAAAGAACGAAGAAGTTTTCTTGTTCAAGACGTTTTAAGAAGAAGTTTTACAATTAAGACTTGTTGTTTGTAAGATATGTTGTTCAATTTTACATAAACAGATTTAATAAATGGTAGCTATGTTTACCAGTGATTTCTTGTATCCCCGGTAGCTAAGTTTACCATTACTTTAAGTAAACTACACGAAGCTAGGGGTTAGTTGGATTTTTTAAAGTATTTTCCTTATACTATTTATATCTATTACAATAAGTTTTACCTATGAAATTTAAAAAACACAAAAAAAAGTTCTGCTACTTAAAGGGTTAAAAATATTATTTTATATATTTTTTTATTACAGATCCTGTAAGATCAACTTTTAGCAGAATCACCGTTCACCAATCCGGCGAAAATGACACAAGTGAAGTTTAATAAACCCATTGTACAACCCACATCTGATGAAGAATTGGCGCAAGAGCCTGGGCAGAATGAAGAAACCCCTTCCTTCCTTTTAGTTAAAATAATTCAGAAATCGCAAAAGCTCTACAAGTAAAGGAACAAAGAAGGGGGATGATTTTTTAGATAAGTCTGTAAAAGCTTTTAAAGAAGTGGCATCCCAAAAATCGTCTGTTTCCCTTAATGAATTGGCGTATTTGGTCAACATGCTTCTAGTAAACTCAAGCTTCTTCCCTTAAAAAAAGCAATAATACTACAGGCCAATATCCAGAGATTCATAACCACTGTTCGGCTACGTCATTTGCAAGATCCTGATTTAAAAAAATACTGTATCTGACAATGAAATAGATCAACAACACAATAGTGAACCGTCAACTTCTTCAGAGGGACAGATATAGATTGTGAGTAAGTCTTCTTATTACTTTTACCTATTTGAAATTGACACACACAGGCCACATATTCAAGATTTGAATAATGCTAGACTAGCTTTTTTGCTACACCGGTATAAGGAACTCAACATCAAAAAAATGCTGCAAAAATCTAAGATACTTTTTAACATTAAATGCCCAAAGTTCAATTTATTACCCAGTTATGCTTAAGGTAGACTTGGAGAAATCAACTTCAGTACTGCAACAAATAAACATTTTGGGAAAATCCATCATCAGGGATTAGATTAGAAGACTTTACCAAAATATCTATGACAGCTTATGATATTTTAGGATAAGACAATACAGAAAACTAAGTGTGAAACGAAAATAAAATCAATAATGTGAAATATAGAACACACCAATATAATAATAATGCAATTTTAAATACACCATATAATACTAACCTACTATCAACTAATCAAAATCGCAAGAATTCATACATACATAATTCTCCTAATGATTCCACAGATGTTTCTTTATTTAATTCAGAACAATTGTTAAATAATTTTTCTGTTTCCAGTCTGAACAACACACCTAATCAAATTCCTAGTTTCAACTTAACTTTCTTTTCTGACCCAGGCGAATGTTTCGACAGCTCTACACAATATTTGTTCTATAATCCTTTTATTAACTATTCACAGTATTTTCAATTGACGAGATCAACCTACTCCAGAAGGGATTTAAATTTAACCCCCCTCTACGTTCTAGAAAACAACACCTACAAAATCTAGGATTACTTGGAGCAGAATGTGAAGGTATTTTACAATCAATCCCATTCGACAACACTGAAGAAATCAGGAATAAATTAAAGGTTTTACTCAGAAAGGATATGGAAAATAAGAACAATAATCATATTCATAGAACTGTTTTCAGATACCACAACCATTTCAAAGAGGTTATAAAATCTATAAACCATAAAATAATGAAGACAACTTAACAGTAACTAAAGCGGATAAAGGAAACACAGTAGTTGTTTTAGAATCCTCCGATTACATCCAAAAAGTACGGGTACTGATATTGAAATATTAGATGTTAAGAGACTTAACAAAAAAGTGTACAAAAATGACACTGTTACTTATGAACCAACAGGCACAGCGCTTTTCATTTTTAAATGTGTGATAATGCCTAAAACAATAAACTTTTACGGCATGTCCAAATTAGTTAATGTTTATATTGCACCAGTTACACAGTGTTTTAATTGTTTTAGGTTCTTTCATACGAAAACAAATTGTAAAAGTAAATATGGCGGCATTAACTGCGATGAACTTGCACATTTCGAAGTATGTAAAGTCAAATGCTTCATCTGTAAGGGACCACATAAAGCCACAGACAAGAATTTCCCAGAATTCCTTAGGCAGAAAAATATCAAAGAGTTAATGGCTTTCGAAAACATGACTTTTTACGATGTAAATGAAGCTACTCCAAAAACATACGTAGAAATAGATAACTTTGTTATGTATGCAGGTGACTTCCCAGCTCTTAGGATCAGAAAGTCCAATGACAACCAAAACTCTAATGCTAACATTAACGTCTCTGTCATGCCCTCCCAAAGAGCTCATAACTTTAAATCCTTCACTAGTAAGCGTTCATTCCAACAGGTGGTCTCTAATTCAAACAGCAGAAGAAAAGTCATTCAAAAAGGATACGACAAAAAAGCGCACGAAGAAAACCTTCTTTTCTCTAATTTACGACCTGAAAAATTGTCATACTCTCTCAACAACAACCCTCAACATCCCATAACACAAAAATACCAGAAAAATCTTTTAACTCTCAATAAAACTTAGCCTGGCATTCCAGTGCATTGCAACATATCCAAACTTCTGATTCAGATCCTTTATATAACACCAGAAACGTTTTTCGCTACATTTTCTCAATTATGCAACAATTGATAATTTAAATATTCTTAAAAATATATTATCCCACACAAACTTGGACTATATGGACCAAGATTCAATCTCAGACTTTGACACGTACTAACTTCCCACACACCACAATGTCTCACAATTCAAAACTAAAAATAATACAATGGAATATCAGAAGTACTAATGCTAATAGGGATAACATGATTAACCTAATATCCGAAATAGATCCAGATATCATTTTTATCACAGACCAACTTGGTTGTGTCGTTTTAACTGAAAAGAACCACGTGTTCAAGTCGAGCAAAGAAACATATTGCTCTTTAAGTATAAAAATCTTTATCCAATGTCATCGACCTAAGGTCGCACTAGAATTTACAACCATATTATTTATTATATTGATGTCACCGCTACTATTTTAGTGTTAGCTTCAAGTACAAATAGAAAGCATTGAGGATTATCTGAACTAAATCGAAAACATCACGTTATGCACCTGTAAATTTTCGACGACACTTTTAAAAAGATTTAAATTAAATGTTTTATACCAAGATACAAATTTTAAGTGTAACTTCTGTATAATTTTTTTAAGGGGACATTTTGCTTTGAAATTGAAAAATCGATTTTGAGATTTTTACATACTTTGATTCTATATACGTTCAAAAGTTCCCTCCCAAAATTTCAGTAATAAATTCGTAATAGAAAAAAATTACTCCCGGTGTAAACATTTTTTGTATACATATATGTGATATTATACTGTTCGGCAGTTGCTCTGTGTTATTTTTTGAGTAAGCACGTGTATTATTTGCGTGAAATTTGTTAAAAATTAGCTGAAAAATTGTAAAAAATGTCTAAATCTGGCGGTCATTTTAAAGGTAATCGGAATAATTCTCGTTTTAGACATAAAAACAAACAAAGAAAATTTACAGTGAATTGCAACCTCCTACGGACAGCTCTATACAGTATGTGATTTTGTGCTTTAATTTAGTTTTTTTTTCGGCTCTTTCTCAATATATTCTCAATATATAAGTGCAAAGAATGTAATGGTGAAATTTCATTTACCCAACAAAAAGGAAGAGGCCTTGGATTTAAAATATGTGTGTAACGTTCGTGTGGTAGAAAATGTATTCAATCTTCCCCATGTATATCTCGAAATTTGTACAAAATAAATCAGAGACTCATATTTGTCTTGAGAATTCTCGGCGTAGGGTACAATGGCATGAAAATATTTTTGATTTTGATGGATATTCCTGTAACATTATCGGAAACGCTTTATTATTCTGCAATTTCAAGAATACATAAAGCTTGTAAACAATGTTTTGATTTTGTTACTAATAAAGCAGTCGAAGAAGAAATACAATTAAATGAGGAGGCTGGCAATGAAGCTAACGTTTTGACTGTATAAGGCGACGGTACTTGGGCTCAGAGAGGTTTTACATCGTTAATGGGTGTTTTCTCAATCATAGGAAAATTTACAGGCAAAATTTTGGATGTGGACGTTAAATCGTCATATTGTCAAGCGTGTAATATACATAAATCTCAGTTTAGTGGGACAGACTTTGCTATGTGGTACGACGAACATCAATCTGAATGCTTAGCTAATCACGAAGGATCTGCTGGAAAAATGGAAAGTGACTCAGTCGAAAGCATTTTTTATATATTAAAAGAACTTTATGTCTTTTACAGTAATTATATTAGTAGTATAGCTAAAGTGGTTCTGGGCCCAAAAATTCGAGCCCAGAATTCCTAGGACTTTTCAATGTAAATTTTCGGGCCCAGAATTCCTAGTACTTTTCAATGTAAATTTTTGGGCCCAGAATTCCTAGGTATTTTCAACGCTTTTTAGCTGTCGTACATGTCGTTAAAGCTCGGTGAGACTCGGTAAATAACATTAGGGTAGGTATAAATTTGTTACAATATTGCAGTTGAATTGATTCTTTGTCAGTGTTGACATTGTATGTTTGGTGGAAATATTTAAAAATGCCTAGACGTGTGTTAGATGTAGATAGTCTAATTTGTAGTGTACATAAGTATTTTACGGATGAAAAAGAAAATGGCGGTCCTTTAAAATCGGTAATGTCTGTTCAACAACGCGTATGTGATTCTCTAGGAATTAGTGAAACCAAACTAAGAGGAGTATTACAAAATCGCAATAATGAACGGCCGAAAGAAGATCACCGAAAAACTTGCCTATCATTGAAAACGAAAGATATTCCAGATGGAAAAAAAATTGAAATTCGTGATACCATTTATCGAATGCGAGCCAACAAGGAACATGTGACCTTAAATATAATTCTCTCGGAATTAAAAGATAGAAAATTTGACGAAATTGGCGGAACAAGTCTATGGCAAGTGATACATAATTTGGGTTTCAAATTTCAAAAGAAGGATAACAGAAAGCCCATTGTGAAAGAAGTTCTCTTGTGCATAAAAGAATTAACTTTCTAAGAAAATATTCTAAATTAAAAGAAGAAAGGGCAAATTTTATATCCTCTTCACTCCTTTTGTACACATGTGTGTACTAATTCAGTTACATTTATATCGTGGAAATAATGAAAAAGAAACCTGTATTTGGTAATGTATCTACTACAGGACACTACCCTCGACCGTTCTATAGTGAAGTTCGGTAAATCACTCATAGATGGAAGCAGTAGTAACATCATGGAGAATCGTAGAAAAATGGTTCCATACCGTGACTTAAATAAACGTGGTAAGTACTGTTATTATAACATCATTTTAAGCTGTAAATAGTATTTGGTCTTCTATTAGTATTACTCCGTGTTGTCGAAGTTCCCAAATGTATACAAAATTTGCATTATCAGAAATTTGGAGACATAAAGAGATTTGTACACATTTGTGTAATCGAGTACCCAGCACTGATTCTACTATTAATTATTATGGCTACATATGTGTACACTAGTTCCAGCCCTAGTTGTACTGTTGATTATTATGGCTACATACAGGGTGATTGTTTGGGTTGGAAACCTTAAAATATCTCAATTAAGTACCATTTAAGCAAAAAACGTCGAGACAGATCTATTTTTATTTTGGATAACTGCAACTGTGACCATGTCATTCATTTAATTTTTGCTTAAATGGTATTTACTCAATAGAGATATTTTAAGGTTCCAACCCAAACAATTACATTCTATGTGTACACTAGTTCGTAGTTAGTAGTAAATATTAATCAACTTCTAAAAACGCGTTATTTTTTTACAGATCGAAAAAAACCTTTAACTCAAGAAGAACTTTTATCTCTGCTTGATGAAAGTGACATAGATGAATTTGATGACTCTATAGCAGACGAAAATTACACACCTGATTTGAGTGATTTAAGTGATCTCGAATCAGACAGTGATGCTGGAGAGAATGAAGAGACAACTCAAAATTTTCAACAGGAGAATACTCTTAACGGAGGTGAACATTTAAGTGATTCCGAATCAAACGGAGATGAACAGGAGATTAGTCCGACAGAAAGTATTTATGACAAACAAGAAACTGGAGATGTAATTCAAAGTGCACACACAGATGAAGTCAAGACGGAGGGTGAAAACTCAGCAGAAAATAGAACTGTTAATGATGTCCAAAAAAATACTAGCGCGGAAGCTCCTAAAAAACAGAATTTGAAAAAAATTAATTTTAAATGGGACAAAAAATTTAAACTGAAAACTAAATTTCCAGAATTTGAAACTAACTTATCAGATTCAAGCAGCGAGTTTGAGCCATTACCATTAAAATACTTTGACGATTATTATAACAATGATTTTTTTGAGTTAGTTGCTACACAAACTAATATTAATTTTCACCAAGTTCGTGGAAAAGTACTAAACACAACTGCTTCTGAGATTCGAAATTTTATAGGAATCACTTTAATTATGAGTACATTAAAGTATCCAAGAATAAATATGTATTGGGCTACCCATTACCGAGTTCCTTTAATAGCGGATTGTATGACAAGGGACAGATATTTTTTATTGCGAAACACAATTCACTTTGTCGACAATAATTCATTTTCTGAAAATGACAAGAAAGAAAATAGATTATGGAAAGTAATGCCCGTAATCCAAAGATTTCAGCAAGCAGTTTTAAATCTACCAAGAGAAAAACATGTTTGTATAGATGAGCAAATTATTCCTTTCGCTGGTCATGTTAGAATTAGGCAGTATGTACCTAGAAAACCCAATCCAACTGGACTTAAACTCTATGTGTTATCATCTCCAAAGGGACTCATTTTAGATTCATTCATTTATCAAGGAGCTACCACAAATTTTCCGATCGATCCTAATTCGAAATTAGGTACAGGAGGTCGAGCTGTCTTAAAATTAATAGAAACATGCCCAGCAGGTACAAATGTTTACTTTGACAGGTATTTTACTGGAGTTGCACTCTTAGAAATTCTTCACGAAAAAGGGATTTCTGCAACAGGAACAATAATGACAAATCGATTTCCAAAAATCGGATTAAAATCAGATGCCGAAATGAAAAAGATGAGAAGAGGGTGTATAGATTCAAGAACTAGAGAGGACGGCAAAATATGCATTGTCAAATGGATGGATAACCGATCTGTACTACTGGCTTCAACAATACATAGTGATCGACCTTTGGATGAGGCAAAAAGATATTCCAAAGACGATAAAGGTTACATTTATGTTCAAAGACCCAATATTGTTAAAAACTACAATACCAATATGGGAGGTGTAGACTTGGTAAATCGGATGATATCAACCTATCGTTCCTATCACAGGACAAAGAAATGGACAGTCCGGCTCATGGAACACTTCATGGATATGAGTGTAGTGAACTCCTGGATAAAATACAGAAATGAGTGCAGTAATCATCAGGTTCCTCGTCGAAAAGTTATGGACTTATTGGATTTTAAAACAGAAATCGCACAGGAACTGATTTTAAATAATAAGACTAAAAGAACTTTATCTGATGAGGATGAAGATGGGCCTACTGCAAAAAAGAAATGCCGTGGTAGACCTGGATTTGTTGCTATTCCTCTTCAACAAATGCGATGTAATGAAGCTAAGCATTTACCTGTAGCAGAAGATCTGACAACTGCCCAGAGATGCCGAAAAGAAGGTTGTAAGGGTCGATCTAGAATAAAGTGCACCAAATGTAATGTATATTTGTGTATTCTTAAAGATAGAAATTGTTTTAAAGACTTTCATTGTTCAAAATAAAAAAATATTTTAATTTGTTTTTATAACTTTCATTTACTGTTTGGTCCCTGTATACACATATGTGTACAAATTAGTTGAGAGAATATTCTACGTACAATACTAGAGTGCACATTTGTGTACAAATTGATAACGGCGACTGTTATCAATTAGAGCTTTGTTAACACAATCATAGTCTTATTTAGGCCTAAAACACTCCGTAAAATAATAAATTATTATTAAATAATACATTCTGCAATGTCGGGACTGAAGAGGATATATTTAGACGAAACATGGATATTTTCTAGGGGTGCAACTATGTATATATGGTTGCACCATATATGGTTGCAAGAACATGGCAAGATGATAACGTAAAGTCTATCAAACATACTGATGGAGAAGGGAAGCGACACATAATTTTACATGCAGGAGGGAAATCGAGTTTTATAGAAGGTGCTGATTTAATATTTCATCAAAATCAAGTGACTATCACGATAATATGAACACAGAAATGTTTGTAAAATGGTTATATGAAAAACTTCTCCCAGGTTTAAGTGAGCCCAGCGTAATTATTTTAGACAATGCATCTTACATTCTGAAGTATTAAACAAAGTCCAACGAATTCTTGGACTGTTAATAAAATTAAAGAATGGTTGACAAAGGAACATATACCATTTACACAACATATTTTAAGATCAGAATTATTACGCTTGGCAAATATCCACGCAAAACCAAAAACCTTTGTTGTGGATCAGATTATTGAAAGTTGCGGTCATCAAGTTTTACGTCTGCCACCGTATCATTGCCAGTTTAATCCCATCGAATATATATATATATATATATATATATATATATATATATATAATATATATATATATATATATATATATATATATATATGGGGAATAACAAAACAATATTATGACAACCATATTGGGTCTAACGGCCTAGCGACGACGCAGTTCGGGAAACTTAGCGAAAGGCACTTTCAATTGTAACTCCAGAAGTGTGGTGCAACTGTATATTCAAGTGCGAGAAACTAATAGAAGATTGGTGGACTCGTGAAAATAAAATAAACGAAATAAGTCCAATCATAATAACAATTAATAGTGATGACAATGATGATGAAAATATACATAGACCATATTTTCTGTGTGAAGTGTAATATAAAAATATTATTAGGTTTATATTAGCCACATTAGACTCCATTAATGAAGTAATTCTCCTTGTTATACTGTCAATTATATAAAAGATTTCAATTATATAAACGAAGGTAATTAAAACGGGTAAAATTTTTAATCCGAAACCCGCGTAAATATAGCGAACCGACTATAGTCACAATTCTCTTAAAGATTTTTGTTTCTTTGAAAACTAACCTGATATTGGTTTCTCGAAAATCTTTAGGTATGCTAAGGGTAATAAATTAAACTCCTTCAATACAAGACTGTAGGTAGGTACCTGTAATTTGAGTAAGCTGGTTTTGCCCATACTGACTTTTTAATTACCTACTTATTTGCATAACAGTCAAATATTGTACCTGGTCACAATGCTGTTTAATATTAGGATTTTCATTTCGCTTGTTGAAACTCCATCCGATATTAATTTCTTGGAAATTTTTATAAGACTGAGAGTAGATCTCAGCCTGTAGATCCTTGTTATTTGATGTTTGTCTGTTATGTTGTGACGTTGTGTTTAGGCTGCCGAACAGAAAGCATTTTATTGTAATATCCTCGCCCACGAGTGCTAGTGCAAGGTCAATATTTTTTAAAAGTAAATTTAATTTATATTTTAAAATGAGTGCTATTGTTGCGTATACAAGGGAGGACAAATAAATTTTAATAGGAATTTTAAAGAAGTATCCGATAATTGAGAATAAAAAAACGGATGCTATCACCATAAAGAAAAAAACAGAAGTTTGGAATGCAGTTATGAATGATTATAATGCTGTGAGAACTGAAATAGTAAGTAAAAACAATAACCTGTATAATAATTTAACTTGAAAAATAAATTATTTACTGTAGTAAATGATAACTATAATAAGTACATGTATATTTTGACTCATAGTTACCTACATAAATATATAATAACGCAAAATCGCATGTCTACAGGTGGAGGAGGAGGAATTCTTGATATAAATATTTTGCCGGGTGTGGAGGTAATTGCCACCCATTTGTCAAAGGAAGTCAGAAATTTAGTGGATAGCGATGCCCAGTATATGGAAAATAAACTTCGTAAGCAAATTGTAAATAAAACTTAATTAGTTATTTATAAAAATAAGAATTGTAGGTTCAAGAAGTAGAAGTCCTGTGTTTCGGAATAATCCTGTTGCAAGCTATGATATGGTTGCGGTAAAAGGTAATTTACAATACGATGCTTAAAATGAGAATCTAATTTTATTATGTTTTTAGAAACTCCCTTGACAAGTATTCTAAACGAGGAAATTTTGTCTCTTAGAAGTCTTATCCTGGACAATAAAAAGAGTAATGTTTAACTAACGATGTTTAAAATTGGTAACTAGATTATTTTTGTTTTTAGCAACCACTAGTGGAACATCCCAAAGAAAAAAAATCTGCTATGGACAGGCTCTTGGAGATAAGGATTGACAATGCCTTACTAGAACGTAAGCAGATGATAGAATTGCATGAAGCTAGGATGCTGGTTGAAAAAGCCAATTTAGAAAAAGTAGAATTAGAAAAAAAATTGTTATCTTCCAAAACAGTCGACTAATACGTGTTTTTCATTTTTTTTTTATTAGTTTAATTTCGGTAAGGCCATTATTATTTGACTAATATTTATATTTGTAGGTTATTATTACTTGTAATTACATTTATAGTTTATTATTACTTTTATTTTATACACATTCATATGTTATAATTACTTATATTAGTATAGTACATACATTTATTTTTCTTGATTTGTTTTTTATTTATTGATATTTTAATGGGAAAAGTGATAGGTTTGTATGGAATTTTGAGTAGTATTGAGCAGGAAAATTTGGAATTTTAAAAAGGGAGAATTGTAGATATTTATTAATTACTTCAACCCATCTAAGTGAAAGAGCGCCAAAAGGTGTAACATAACATTGAAATCATTTAAAATGTTGTTCAATATAGACGCATATGCATCTATATTCTTTGGTGTTTGTGTGCCATTTCAAATTCGAGTTGCGCCGGAGCCATTTTCAGTAGAAGTACCACGTGGATGTGTTGATGAGCTAGCTGTATTAGTGAAATTGGAATCTTGTAAACAAATTAAAAAGAAATGGATTTACTGTCATCGCCTGCTAACTTGGCGCTGCGCACAAACCCAAAATTGTTTAGTGGCTTAGGTGGTGGTCTTTAGTCTCCTCCCAGTTATCAGGTGCGTAACACTTAAGTGATTTGCGGCTATTACTGTTCAGACTTTTTAATATTTCGGATATTTAACCCTTTGACGGCCAGAGAATATAAATTTACCCGACTCTTAACATCCAGAGGTACATTTGAGTACCATCAACTTTAAATGTCGTTTAAACAACATTACATTCAGTTCACGCGAATTTAGGTAACGGTACATTAACCTATGTTTAGTTCGTATTTTTACGATTAAAAGTAACGGCAACGCTGCTTTGTCTCTCGCTATTCTCTGTGATACGGTTAGTGTGCACTGATGTTTTTGATAGTGAAGGTCGTGCTGTGTTTATTATTTGTAACGGACAAATTGTTTGAAAATACAGGTGCTAAGGATACAAATTTCTAAATGTAAGTACTTTTCTTGTAATTTTGGGTAATTTACAAACTGTGCAATGTAATGTGAGCTTTCATATAGGCCGTTTTTTAAATGGTACGTATAAGTACCTTTGGCTAGTAATGCATGATTTTTTTTTTACATTTACAGATGGCATGGAATCGAAATAAAATTCCTCTAACCGATGCCCAGCTACTTGAAATCATTGAAAATGATGATTTCGATGATCTTCCTTTAGACAATAATGATGATACAGATATTGAATTTGACTTGGAAGAGAACGTTGTGGATTTATTTTCCGCTGCTCAAATGACACGAATTGATGGAAGATCACCTGAAGTAGAAGAGCATCAATCTGAAGAGGAATCGCAGATCGCTGAAGGAGAAGATACAGAAATTCAAGGTCCATCATCCAGAGACGCCAATTTCGAAAGAATATGGAAGAAAGAGGAGAGAGATATTCAAATACCAGATTATAATTTAGCTGAAAATGATTGGGAACCAAACTTTGCCGAATGCCAAACCTCTTTAGATATTTTTTTAAAATTATTGGGAGATTCCATAGACCATATCGTTTTTCAGACGAATGTATACGCAACCCAAAAAGGAAAAAATTTGCAAATGACGAAAAATGAATTTCTAGTATTTGTAGGTCTGAATTTTTTTATGGGGTACCACATCTTGCCCAGTATCGAAAGTTATTGGTCCACTTCCCCTGATCTCCAAATACCACTTGTGGCAAAAACTATGACAAGAAAGAGATTCAAAGAAATTCTCTCTAATTTGCACTTAAACGACAACTCAATGATACCAAAGAACAATAAAGACAAATTGTATAAAGTAAGACCTCTGACAAAGATATTGAATAAACAATTTGGAAATTTATATACTGGTACAAGAACACTATGTGTAGATGAATCCATTGTTAAATTCACAATTTGACATACTTAATAATGTTGACAGCTTACCACACTTACAAAAAATTTAAATTATTCGTTATTTCACAAAAAATGATCCAGAGTTCAGCAAAATTCTATTACACATAAAATACAAAAAAATTAATCACGTGGATAGTTTCTTAGGTTTTTTGCTGGATACACACCTCACAGCAAGCTACAATATGATACATGTACAGTTGCGGTCACGGCATAGTTTACAGCTTACTTTTTATATTGTAATACTGTAAAATTGCAGTGTCGTACGGATTTGATAAATGTCAAAGTCAAAAAATTTCAAAACGTCAATGCTTTCGCGAGTGTTCAACAATAAAGTAAAAGTATATTAAACTCTTCCAAAATGGTTAGAATACATTTGAATTATGCGCAAAAAGCAAGACCAATTGCCAAACTCGAAGAAGGTTGGTCACTAAGGCAAGTTGCTGCTGATTTGAACGTGAGTCATATGTGCATATGGAAGATTAAACAAAGATGGGATAATTTTCACTCTATAGCACGGTTGGGCGGTTCAGGAGGGCAGAAGATTTCCACAGATCAACAGGATGAGATGTTAGTAGATTATTTGAGAGAATCTCCTTTTGCCACAGCTCAAAAGGCAAGAGAAGAGGCAGCGTTTCCAGGCAGTATTCGCACTGCACGTCGAAGAATTAAAGCAAGTGGACTGCTAAATTGTGTAGCTGCACGGAAACCTTTTTTGACTGAGGATCACAAGAGGAGACGAGTTGAATTTTGTAATGAATTTATAAACCGCGATGAGAATTTTTGGTCTAGGGTTGTATTTTCCGATGAAAAAGTATTTCAGTCGTATAATAATGGTCGAATAAGAGTTTATAGGCCGAGAAATCATAGGTATGATGAACAGTATACGCATCATTTAAGAAGTAGTGGAGGATTCTCTGTCAACGTATGGGGATGGATAAGTGCCGAAGGCCCGGGCGTTTGTTATCATGTAGAGGAGAAGTTAACAGGATTATATTACAAACATATTATTGAGCACACAATGTTGCCATCGGTGATCCAGAGATTCCCCAACAACGACTTTATCTTCCAACATGACAATTGCCCGGTGCATACGAGTAGAATTGTTCGAGAATGGCTAGAAGAAACTGATGTTAATGTTCTTCCGTGGCCTTCCCGTAGTGCAGACTTTAACCACGTCGAAAATGTGTGGGCAGAGTTAACAAAGAAACTAAATGAAAGAAACCTTAGACCACGGAATAGAATTGAATTATGGGAAGCAATTGAGCAGGCATGGGAAGAGCTTGTTAACTATAACATAAGGGGATTGGTGCTATCTATGAACAGAAGACTGCAAAATTGTATTGACAAGAATGGGGCTTCCACCAAATATTAATTATTATTTATCATTGTTTATCGTTATTTAATATAAAATAGATTTAAAATAAAATGCATATTAAAAAAAAGACTTCTTTATTTTCGTTATTAAGATCATAATCCATTTTATTCAAAAAACTGTTTTCTATATTTTTCATTTTGTAAAATATTTTGATATTTTAATTTTAATCTACCTATTCTAGCTAGTACACCACTGGCAACGTCACTTTGACGTAAAAGGTGCGTTTAAAACGAAGTAAAAATTTAAAAAATGGGCTCCTAGATACGTGAACCTGTAAACTATTCCGTGACCGCAACTGTACATTTGCACAATTTCGGGTTTCCCTTTTCGTACAGTATTTTCAATGCCCTCTTTTACCTATGAAAAAAAACCTATGACAAACAAACAAACCTATGATTTGTTGACAAACCTATGTATGTATGCCAAACCTATAGACAACTACGGAAAGTGGTTACAAGAACATTTATTACCTAATTTACCTGCTAACTCGGTATTAGTTTTTGATAACACTATCACAGCATTCAGTTGGAGCGGGCGCCTACATCAAACTCAAACAAAAATCAAATGATAGAATGATTAATGCAGAAAAATATTTCATTTACACCTAGTGCTTTAAAACCTGAACTGTATGAAATAATTAAATATCATAAACCTCATCATGTAAAATACAAATTCGACGAAATTCTACGTGCGCATGGCCGTATTCCTTTACGTTTACCTCCTTACCATCCTGACCTACACCAATTGAACTAATATGGGCTACAGTCAAAAATAATATAAGGCAGAAAAACGTTACATTTAAGCTAGCTGACGTACAAAAACTCGCCGAGGAAGAATTCACTAATATTGAGGCAAGTGAGTGGAGAAAACGATGTTACCATGTCATTAAGAAGGAAGATGAGTATATGGACAGCGAGATAGTTGCTGATAACGCCACGCAAATAGCTCCAATTATTATAAGTCTTGACAGTGACTCTTCCAGTACAGAGTTTTCTTCTTCCGAAAATGAAGATGAAGAAAATTATTAACAATCAATTTATTTTCAAATAGATATCACTTTTCAACACGGGTACTTGTTTTAGTGTTATAATAAAACCAAAATATTAAAATTAAATAATTACTGTGTTGCATTTATTTATACAATATCCTCCATTTAATTTGAAACACAATATCAACGTAGATTTGTGAATTAAATTCAGTCATTATTGTATAATTTGTTTACTAAGTTACTAAACTACTAATAAATATAATAAACCAACGGCTTACTATTTAAATTGAATAAAACAAAATTACAATTTCATCTTTCTAATAATATATTAAAGCTTGCGAAAAATATTACTTTTTTAATTGTGTAATAATTATTTGACCTGTACCGCTACGCTACTGAATATACTTATCAGAAATAGTAAACCAATAGGATGAATCATAGGGCGTAAACATAATTTATTTCTCTGTGACGTTGTGCGTACTTTCTCGCCAAGTTAGCTGGCGATGATTGTAAATAATCTTAAGTGAATATCATATAACCTTATCACCTGTAGCTTATCTTAATTATTTTCTACTAATAAATTAAACTTTGTGAGCATGTTAAAAGATGCAATTTATTTATTCACATGTTTTATTAAACTCACGGTTCGTCACGGTAAACTCATCTTAATGTACAAATAATTTTTCAAAATTATAACAGAAATATTTTATATTTTAAATTATTTTGGAGTGTCAGACATGTTGCTGTCGGATTTGAATGTCATACAGAAAACACGCACAAGCAGAGAAATTCATCACTTTCTTAAAACGATGCAGGGAAATTCCCACATCGTTTGAGGTTACCATCTTAAATCAATATATGATGACTTATTCCCAACATTCTCTATAAAATTATATAAAAAGACTGTACACATTTTAATGTTTTGCTTATTTTTATTGCAGAACTTCAATCCTACCTATTTCTACAGACGCCTACAGTGACAATAGAATACAAATGAAGGGAGAATGCATCTAAACTTCTAAACTCTATAAAGAATAGATTTATATATATATATATATATATATATATATATATATATATATATATACCCGGTATTTAGGCGGCATACGCCCTTCCGGTAGGGATCTATGGAGGAGTATCACCGAGCCGCAAGCCCTTATCTCTTGCCGTACTGCTCCACCATAGGCCGATCAGATACCAGCATATTCTAGACTAAGCCGCAGATTCATTTAGAATTTTAAACTGCTGCGTTAGCCTTTTTGTTTTCTGTACACCGAGCTGGGGATTGAACTGACATCTCTCGCATTGAAGCGAAGGAGAAGCCGGCCGCCCAGCCCGCTTGGCTATCCGATCGACCTAATAGATTTATATAAAAAGTATAAAAACCGAGTAGACACTATGGAAATTAAAAGTGTAAAGATGCTTTGGGTGACAATAGTAAAAGAATTTATAAAACATAATGTTCATGTTACTCCAAATAATTATATAAATCGATGGAGGGATTTGGAAGGAAATTATAAAAAGTTTGTCGATGACCAAAACCAGAATACCATAGCAATAGCCAGCCAGCGGAAATACTTTAAGTATAAGGAGGAAATGGATGAAGTATTTACAGATAAATTAAATATTCGCCCTGAGATCGTCCTTCATAATGAAGAAGCAGACCATGATCTGGTGGAAGATGTACATGAAGCGTCTACCAGCCTCATTCAAGAGAAAGCATCTACCAGCCAGATTCCACAAACCACAACGGCAAAATTAAATAAATAAATAAAGTCCTGTCGGTTAAAAAAAAAAATATGTTGTATTTTGTACGAAGGTAATAAGTTATTATATGATTCCAACGAAATAAATATATTTCGACGTAATAAGTTATTATATGATTCCAACGAAATAACAGTTTAGTCGTGTTTTATTTAAATATTAAGGGCAACGCTGTCCTCAGGAGCGATCATTAACGCACCAATCAGCGCACGAGGAACATCTCGTAACATGGAAAAAATTGTTCATTGGTTGTAATAAGGGTTATACCAACTTTTGAGCAATTTTATTGTATTTAGTACGTGTTCTTACGGAAACCTGTTCGAGGCTTAGCGTTTGAAATGTACGCACTTTATTGTGCCATGTTTAATGTCGGAAGATATATTCTTGCGTAGCTTAAACATTTGACAATCTTTCAATTTATTTGATTTGTTTCTTTTTGTACGTTTTCTTACGGAAACCTCTCCAGGCTTAGCGTCTGAAACGTACACATTTTTTTATTGCTATTTTATTGTGCAATTTTATTGTCGAAGAATATAGTCTTGCGTGACCATACGCTTGACTATCCTTCTATATATATATATATATATATATATATATATATATATATATATATATATTATATATATATATATATATATATATATATATATATATATATATATATATATATATATATATATATATATATATATATATATTGGAATAAGAATAGATATACAAGAAATTAGCATAGTAATATTATGACGTTTAATTAATAAATTTACTTTAATGGTAATTGAACACATAATTTAAAAGTCATACACTAGCAAATATTATTAAAAAATAATTATATGAGGGTATTTTTGAAAATTTAGCATAGGATTAAGTGTTTAAAATATTTTTATTTTATTTTATTCTAAAAATAAATCTATTTAAGTGAGCCTTGTGTATAGGCAACCAAATATACACTCTTTATGACATGACGATGCCTATTTTGAACTAAATAAGTGACAGATGAAAAATGGGGTTAAATATTAGTTTGGAATTTTAATTTAAATATTATTACGGATGTAAAATAGTGATAATATAATAATGTAAGATGTTTAGTGTATATATAATAGTGTATTCCGATCTGAAAAGCCTAAATGTCCATAGAATTCTCACTAGAATTTTCTGGAAAACGTCAATATGACTATTTGCATATTCGACGATTCCAGAACTTTCATCTATGGATGAGATGAAAAGTTTAGAACATGATTTCTTTCCCGATAATTCTGGAACCCTGAAAAGATATATAAATGATGTAATTTAGAGAAGGGGAGATTATTAAGTCAGTTACATGGGATTATTAAGTAAGTTACAGTTGATTCGTGAAATTAGTAAAGTTATAAGAAGGCATTAAGTTACAGGAAATCATTAAGTTACAGTCAATTATTCAGTTACAGTCAATTACTAAGTGAGTTATTTAGAAGAAGTCAGAAATTAAGTTACATTAAGTCAGTCAGTCAGTTATAATTGATGAAGTGAGAAGAGTTCATGAGGTGATTAAGTTAAATTAAGTTAGAAAAAAGGATTTAAGTGAGAAGAAGTCAGTCAGGCAGGTACAATTAAGTCATTAAATTAGATTTATCAAGAAAGTTAGTTCAATACAGTTATAATTAAATTAAATAAGAAGAAAGGATTATCTTGGAAGAATTTATTAAGTCAGATACAGTTGAAGTTGGTATATTATATGGAAATTACAAGAATTTTAAATTATAATATATATATATATATATATATATATATATATATATATATATATATATATATATTATATATATGCAATTTCCCAAAAACAAGGATAACCGAGGCTGATTAAGAAGATATTTAGTTTTGATTATAAATTTGATTTTGGAAAACTTTAGGCTTTCAGTGACAGAAAGGTACCAAATTTTGTTAATATAATTTAATAATTGTAAGAATTTCAAATTTAGATAGGTTGTTTTAAATTTATATTGTTTATATTAGATATATATGTCTGTTTCATAATAGTTATAATAAAGATAATTTAAAAAGTACTTACAAACTAATTCTTTGGGAACCGCGATAAAAACCCTATACTCATATATTTTATTTTAAACACTCATTGTTCATATACAAATCAAAACATCGTTATCATTTTCTCTTGCTATTCTTCCGTAAGTTAAGTAGACACAAGACGACATACATATATTCTTGGTATTTCTTCCGTAAGTCAAGAAATCACCATCATATGCCTTTTTATTTTCGCATAACCTCTTGATATATATGTTTATATGACTGGTGCACACATTCTTCTATTCCCTTTTGTTCCTAACCAAATTTATGACCCTAGTGGTGTCTTCATTGTAATAAATTACGCATATAACTCATATCATATCTTTTATTGCTATTTTATTGTCATTTTTACTTTGAACTCACCGACTTGTGATATTTCGTAAAGATCATACACAAGTCACTTATACTGTACGTATTTGTGTCTTCGTATACGAACACGTAACGAACTGCACTCCAAAAGAAATGTGAACACACGCGCTACCTCCACATCCAACTCCCAGGATCGTAGGAAGCCCGCAGAGCCAGATATGGTCCATTTCATAATCTTGCCTTGACTACCTCTCAACTCTGCGAAATCAGTTAAAGGCAGAACAGAAGAAGGGGGCGAGACTCAGACCTACTAAGCAGACCGCAAAGCATAGGGTACAATGGGATGTACCCCATGCTTTGTAACTCAGCGTTCAACTCAAGAATTAGAACTGGAGTTATCTCAAATCTTAAACACAAGGATCCAGGCAGTTTTCTTAATGATTACAAAGCCCTATTTAGGCGGAAAATAAAAAATGCACTTAAAACAAATGAGGCAGTTAAAGTTAATGTGGCATTTAGGGGTGAGTTCGAAGTCGCCAGTGGAGATGGGATACTTAAAGATAATAAATATTTCACTACTTCAAAGTCAGCCATTTATAGAGACACCAATCTTGATGAATCGTTTGAAGAGAAAGTAATGGAACCCATCAACAGAGACTTGGAAGAATTCCAGGAACGTGATTCTGGATGGGCACTAAAAGCTGTTGTTAACCTGGGAGTTAATATAAACAAATTAACGCCGCAACTAGGCTCCTCATACGTCGAAGTTCCTCCTCAAATAAAAAGAAAAAAGGCATGTATTAGTGTTAAGAATAATGGCCCTTTGCATGGGCCGTTGTATCGGCGTTATACCTTGTAGATAAGGATCCACACAGAGTGATAAAATATCCCCACCACTCTAACGTGTTAAAGTTGAAGGGAATTCAGTGGCCGATGACCATCAAACAAACTCCTAACTTTGAAAAGAAGAATGGCATTTCAATTAATGTATACATTTTAAAAAAGAAAAAAAAAAAGATTTTACGACCCTCCCAACCTTCCTAACAAAGAACAAGAAGGATAAACATGTAAACTTGCTATTAAGTCAAGATAAATACGATGAGCAAGGTCCGATTAGATATTATTACGTTTGGATAAAAAGCCTATCTCGCCTATTATCAAACCAGTTAAGTAATGAAAATGGAACAAAATATTTCTGCAACGCCTGCCTCCATTATTTTCGATCGCAAGAAAAGTTAAATATGCATAAAGCATGCTGCAAAGGACAAAGGAAGATTAGATAATATCGGCTGTCCCCCCCCCCCGCCTTCGCCGTTTTCGCGGATCTTGAAATGTTCTGGAACATAGCGCGGAAAAGATCGCCAATCAAAAACATATTCCTGCGGCTGTTGGCTATTTCTTCAAATGTTCGTACGACGATTCTTTGTCGTTTTATAAATTATATCGTGGAGACGATTGTATGCGGTGGTTTGCAGATGAACTTAATCAGCTTGTTGAGAATGTTTCTATAGTGTTTTTATGCCTACATTATATAAATATGTTAGCAGATGATGAGCAAATATTTCAGACTGCTACACACTGTCATATATGTGAGCAACGCTTCTCCCTCGATGACAAGAAAGTCCGAGACCATGATCACATGATTCCGGAAAACAATGATCGAGGAACAGCACATGAAGGGTGCAACGTCAATTATCAAGACACCCACACTATCCCGGTAATATTTCATAACATCTCTGGATATGACGCACATTTCATTACACAGGCCAACGATGAAAAAACTTTTTCACTAAAAATACACTACGACTGATATAGGAGTAGACGTCGCGCGCTAGCAGATTTCAAATATTGTACCGAGAGCTCAGTTGATCGAGAACCGCTTAGCTGTATACGTGGATAGTTTTACTATAGAAGCGATTCGCGACGTTGACAAGTTTGGTGTCAAATCTAAATTTTTAATATTTTTTATTAATAGTGATTTTGAATATTATAATTGTTCATTTAATATAAAAATGAATCAACAGTGTAAAGTGAAGCGAAAGATTTTGAATGCTCAAGCTCGTGAAATAATACACTCTGTGTTAAAATTCGCTCAACGAGAAGCAGCTGCTGATAAATGTATTATTGACTTTAAAAAAGTACAAGAGCGTGTGGCCAGTATGACAGGTGATTTGGTAAATAATCTAATAAAAAGAATGGTAAATAATCTGAGATTTTTGGTTGCATTTTCAGGAGTTTCTATATGTAGCATCAAAAATATTGCGAAGGAGGGCCGGGAAATTGCAGCAGGAAATATATCCGGTTTTGTCACTCCTAATAAGAGGCGGAAAAAATCTTCAAAAATAAAATTAGACACAGTTGAACAAGGTCTGTTACGTCGGCAAATTATTAATTTTCATATAACTGAAAAACAAGTTCCAACTGTAAATAAAATTCATAAGAGATTTGTTGAAGAATTTGATTATAAAGGAGGTAAGGATAGTATGCGTTTGGAAATTAGGAATCTCGGATTTCGTTGGAAAAAAACAGAAAATAATCGAAAGCTTTTGATAGAAAAACATGATATAAGACACCTACGATTACAGTATTTAAGACAGATTAAACAATTTAGAAACGAAAAAAGATTTATTGTGTTTACCGATGAAACGTATTTACTGTCAAGTCATAGTCGCAGTAATAGTTGGACTGATGAAACGAACAGTGGGCTTAAAAAACCTGTTTCTAAGGGCCAACGTTTAATCATTGTGGGTGCAGGGAACGAAGCAGGTTTTGTCGGTGACTCTTATGTGAGATGGAAGTCCCAAACAAAATCGGGTGATTATCATGATGATATGAATTTTGTCAACTACAAAAAGTGGTTAGAAGAAAAATTGTTGAGAAATCTGCCTCCCAACAGTGTCATCGTAATGGATAATGCACCTTATCATAATACTCAAGAGGATAAAGCACCAACATCCGCATCAACAAAGAGTAAAATGATAGATTGGCTAAAAGCTAGAAATATTCCTTTTCCTGCTAACATGCTCAGACCAGATTTATATGCCATTATAAAATTACATAAACCTAAATATGTTAAATTTGCTGTTGATTCCATTATTAGAAATAACGGACATGACGTATTAAGGCTCCCACCATATCATCCAGATTTAAACCCGATAGAGCTTGTTTGGGCAGCACTAAAAAATTATGTTGGAACACGAAATGTAGATTTCACTTTTAATTCTATTCAAAAATTGTCGGATGAGTTTTTTGAAGTATTTTCCGCAGAAGAATGGAAAAAAATTGTAGACAAAGTGAAAACTATTGAGGATGATTTCATTTCAAAGGAGCCATCATTTGATGCTGCCATAGAATCATGTATTATTAATTTAGGTGAAGATTCTGATAGCGAAGATATATTCTCAGACACAGTCACCGATGACAGCGATGAGGATTTGATTTAATAAGTCTATAAAGTAATATCCAATTTGTGTGTTTCAATGTTTTTTCAGAGAAATGACTTCTATGATATCTTTTTCTGACATTTTCGCAAAATTCCGTGATGAAATGAGTATGTATATTTCAAAGGAGAGAAAATGCAGTTCAAAGTGGACATGTGGAACAAGCAACATAATATGATGGTGTTGTGAAAAAAACTAATTACTCTTATAATAATACAATCTCTGAATAGACAATAGACTCTGAATGAATATTGCATTGTGGATTAGGCCTATTGGGGACACCACATAAAAATAAAACGCACCGATAACTTTACCTCATGGGTGGTGTGAAAACAAGTTAATTGGAGAAGTTTTAACTCCACTCTTGTGATTTTTAAAAAATTGGTTCAGTTGTGATTCTTTGATAGTATAATAAGTTTATTTATATTGTCATAGATTGATTAGTTCTAGAAACACTAAAGATTTTATTGAGTAAATTCACGAAACAAAATAAAATAGCTAAAAGTTAAAACATCGTACGTCTTTTATAATTAAGTTCATTGTGTAATGCAGAGGATGGAAGTTACCATATTCAAAACCAAAACGTGGCAACACTGTTATTTAAGCCCCAAACGAATTCCGTATCTCTCCTCCGATTTACGCGCAGCTCACGTCTATTCTTATATCAGTTGTATTGTACCCTATTCTAATGTCTTTCAGGTCGCTGAATCCAAATATGATGCTTACAAAGCTGTATCACCCACAATTTCTTCACATTTTGTAGTAACATTTTTTTAATTAAGCGATTTCTACAGAATTTAACATATACTATAATAGTTTAAATATAATCAAAAAAGTAGAGGTAATGGACTTAAATTGTGTTGGTAGCACTGCTGAAACATACTAAAAGATCAAAAAAGGTAGATTCCATTTGAACGTTAACAGCTGATGTTTGTTTACTGTCAATCTAACCTCACTTTCACGGTTTTTGTACACGTGCTCAACACAATGTCTAACCGCGGTTGTAAAAACTCTGTTGACAGTTTTTGTTATATTTATGGTGAGTTTGTGATTAAAAAACACCAAAGAAACATTACGGACTTTGTGAAAAAGGTTTATCGATCATACTTTGGAACTTTACTTGGCGATCAGGATAAATCTTGGGCGCCGCATAAGGTATGTTATGTATGTGTTGAAGATCTAAGAAAATGGTCAAAAAAGGAGAAAAAAATCCTTCAAATTTGCAGTTCCTATGATATGGAGAGAGCAAAGAAATAATTCTGATGATTGTTACTTTTGTAGTGTTGATGTAACTGGTCACAACTCAAAAAATAAGAAGGTAATAAGCTACCCTAACCTTATGTCTGCCATCCGACCAGTGAAACACGGTCAAGATATGCCGGTCCTTGAACCTCCAGATGATTTGGATTCCATTCAAACTGAACCATCTTATGATGTAGAATCTGAGTTAGGTGAACAAGATGATGAAGAATTTCGATGTATTACAGAAAATGTAGAGCCTAAGTTGTTTACTCAGATTGAACTTAATGACTTGGTTAGGGATCTAGGCTTAACTAAAGAAAAAGCTGAATTGCTTGGCTCTAGACTAAAAGAAAAGAACTTGTTGGGTGCTGGAACCAGCATTTATGTGTATAGAAAGAGAGAGCAACAATTTTCAAAATTTTTTGAACAAGATGGTGATTTGGTGTACTGTACAGACATTCCAGGTCTGATGAATGAATTTGGTGTTGAGTACAAAAAGGAAGACTGGAGGCTGTTCATTGACTCATCCAAAAGAAGTTTAAAGGCTGTTTTATTACACAATGGAAACCAGTACGCATCTATACCTGTTGGTCATTCTGTACACATGAAAGAAAGCTATGAAAACCTAGAAATAGTGCTGAATAAAATAGGCTATTGTGATCATGGTTGGATGATATGTGGTGATTTAAAAGTAACATGTATGCTACTTGATCAACAAGGTGGTTTTACCAAGTTTCCATGTTTCTTGTGTGAATGGAACAGTAGGGCTAGAGATCAACATTGGTGCAAGAAGAACTGGCCTGCTAGGGAATCTTTAAAACCAGGTGAAAAGAACATTCTTCGCAAAAACCTCGTAGATCCAAAAAAAGTGCTCCTACCACCTCTTCACATAAAGTTAGGCCTCATGAAACAGTTTGTGAAGGCTTTGCCTAAAGATGGGCCATGTTTTATGTATCTCTGCCTAAAGTTTCCACACCTCTCAGAAGCTAAACTGAAAGAAGGCGTCTTTGTCGGACCAGACATTAGAAAAATGATGTTAGACCTTAACTTTGAATCGACAATGACCTCAAATGAGAAAGAAGCATGGGAGTCATTCAAGCAAGTGGTTACCAAGTTCTTGGGGAATAAAAAAGATCCAGAATATGTTGCTATTGTTGCTAACATGTTAAAGAACTTTAAAAAGTTAGGATGTTTGATGAGCCTGAAAGTTCACTTCCTGAACAGTCATCTTGATTATTTCCCGGAAAACTTGGGCGATGTAAGTGAGGAGCAAGGAGAGCGTTTTCACCAGGACATTAAACTGATGGAAAAACGCTATCAGGGCCGCTGGAACACTAACATGATGGGGGACTACTGTTGGTCACTTCACAGAGAAGTTCAGCAGGCGACTCATCGTAGAAAAAGCTACACAAGAAGTTTCAAAGAAAAGAGGGAAAGAAAATACAAACCAATCCCAGATGACTAATGGAACCTGTATTATATCATATGTATAACTGTTTCAAGTAACCTATTGTAATAATATATTCATGATTATGATGTAACATAGTGTTTCATTAATTTCACCATATACCGTATTTATACTACATAAGAAACTACATAAAAATGTATACTACATAAAAACCCAAATTGCAGAAAAACTATGGGTGATACAAAAAAACTAAGGCCAGATTTGGATTCAGCACATAAAAATCAATAAAAATCAGCTATTAAAGTAAAAAAAGTTTTCACAAAAAAATTTTTCGTCGGCCTGTGTTATTAACGATATGGCCTCACATATAAAAGGACCTATAGATCTTCTTCCTATCACTAAAGGCCCATTTACATTTGTCACTTGATGATCATGTTGGAGGAATCATCCAAAGTGACAAGTGTAATGTCCAGTTGCACCAACAAATAAACGATTGATTTTTTGATTTGGATTGCCCGTTTATTTTAGAATGTGTTGCACCAATCATTACCCGATTGGAACCGACTGTTTTTGATCTGTCAAAAGTAACCAACCGATTTGCTACGGTTATTTAAAAAATCGACTGTTTTTAACCTTAACCTCACTTTTACACTGTTTATATTATTAAAGTGTTTTTAGCAAAGATTTTATTTAAAGTATTATAGATTATACTTAAAAAAATGGATTTATCATCATCGTCGTCGTCGAGTTCATCTTCTGACGATTTGGAAGATATAATGCATATGATACCAAATATAAGATATGTAAGAGATCGCAACGATTTGTATAATAAATATAATGAAGCTGAATTTAAAGCAAGGTATATATATCATTATTTATCTGAATGACTAGAAATGCATTTTAATTATTTTTAGATATCGAGTAAGCAAGAAAACAGTGTTGGTCCTTTTAGAATGTTTTCATGAACATTTAAGTTATAGAACAGGAAGGAATAATCCAGTGTCTCCATTAAATCAAATTTTAATAACCCTAAAGTATTATGCAACTGGTTGCTTTCAACAAGTTCTTGGTGATCTTGTAGAGGTAAATAAAGATATAGCTACGGCAAAGCAAGGATTTTATGCACTGGCAAACTTCCCAGGAGTAATAGGAGCTATAGATTGTACTCACATTCGAATTAATTCTCCTGGTGGAGAAAACTCTGAACTATATCGTAACAGAAAGGGGTGGTTTTCCATTAATGTACAGATTGTATGTGATTCCAAGTTACGTATCATGTATATAGTTGCTAGATGGCCAGGTAGTGTACATGACAGTACAATATATAACTCCAGTTTATTGAGAGCCCAATTTGAAGCTGGTGAATATCCTAATTGTTATTTACTTGGGTATAGTGGTTACACATGCACAATTTTTTTATTAACTCCACTTAGTCAAACTACATCTGAAGCTGAAGAACGTTATCAAAATGCCCACATAAAAACCAGAAATGTTATAGAAAGGTTTAATGGGGTTTTGAAAAGAAGATTTCCAGTTTTAGCTACAGGAATGCAAATAGCACTTAATAACGTCGGAAGAGTCATTGTTGCAACACCGGTCTTACATAATATTGCTATTGCAGAAGGAGATGAATGGGAGGAAGAAGCTTTTGCAGAAAACGTTGAAGATGAAATTCCTGTAAGAGGAAATGCAGAAAATGTTGCTAGAAGACATTTAATACAAAATATTTTTAATTAAAAAAAATCTGTTAATTTGTTAACACTGATTTGAATAAAAATTTTGTGAAATATATTTCTTAAAGAATTGTATGAAGTTTATAATGAAATTATTAATGATATTGTGCTTAAACCCCACCAAATAAGAAAAAAAATCAGGTATTAAATGGTTAAATTTATTTATTAAACAAAAATGAATATAAAAATTAAAACATATCTATAAAATTAAACATTATATTCTTTTCCAAAACGAAGCTTATATTCTTCTAACTTAGTTGCCAATTCAACTTGTTTAATCTTTTTTTCTAATTTCACAACTTCAAGAGCTTCTTTCTTTATTTCTTCATCCAGCTCAAATAATATTTTGTCATTTTTCAATTTTTGGTCTTTTATTTCTTTTTCGATTTTAATTATATTTTCTTTATTTTTATTTTGATCCTTTATGTAGTCTTCCTTTTGTTTTATTTTATTTTTTTTGCTGTTAAAGATGAAATGTCATCATATAGATCAGAAAGTTTTCGTTTGCTTGCTAAAATAATAAAATTAATGTATTCTAAATATAAAAATAATCCTCATGTCAAATGAAATTACCTGACTTTTTTTCTTTTTGGGTTATCATTTTACTGGGACCTGGGGTATCTTGTAATGAAACCAGATCATGAGTAGTTTGCAACTCGCTGACACTGTGGACCATTTCAGAACAATTCTGATATTCTGCTGAGTTAGTCATAAACATTTCTGTGTCGTCTAAAATAAATTTGTATTAATTTTTGCTTTAATCTGAATCTACAGAAACGTATTCTCAGAAATTTATAACTACAAATAATACTTAATTACCTAAATGTTATATTTCTTTCTCTTCAATAGGAACTACATCCTGATCGTTATTTGTAGATTCTAAAAAAAATATGAATATATTGTAATGTAAACAAATTTTTACCACCTGCCTTCATAAAACGAAGTACTGGAATCATACACATTTTTGAGGGGTTGAAATTGTTCTCTAAGTGCTCCCAACAATTTTTCCTCACCAGGTAATAATATGGCTGCAGTTTGTTCTGGACTACCTCCTGTTTTGTATTTTTCTAATATAATAATAGTCTCCCGTTTTATACCGCACGCGGCTTTGGGAGTATAGCAGGGTAGTCTGCTATATCTAGGGCCTACGGTATACAAGGAAGGTAACATGGCCAGTGCTACGCTTCAACCGCCTATTATTACCCCTGGTTTTACCCAAGGTACTCATTTTATTCAGGCTGAGTCGACCTGGGGCCTATAGACATTTTAAAAATGCCTAGTTGTTCTTGCCGGCGGTAGGATTCGAACTCACGACCACCGGCATGCGAGGCAAGCACACTACCGCTTGCGCTACGCAGGCCCTTTGTATTTTTCTACCTACACAAATTTTATTACATCCATTAAAATCTATTTAAAATGATTGTTATATCCTTACCTTTTCTACGGCTTGTTTCTTTTTAATCTTTCTTTTGATATTTTCATAAAATGTTTTTATTTGCTTAGAGTTGCGATGCGTATTTATGTTCATGGCATTAAATTCTTTGCTAATGTTTTCCCATGCAATGGCTTTTTGTTTATTTGTCACACCATCCGTTTGCTTATTTTTCTATTATAAATTTATATTTAATAGCTAAATCTAAAATAATATCTTTCTCTAAACTATAGAAGTGGCTTCCTTTATTTTCCATCTTCAAGAAAACAATGTTTTATAATAATTCAATCAAAGAATATAGACCTTTTCAATGTTCAATTGGATTGGTATAACCTTACAAAACTTTCTTTGTTGACAATCTTTTTGACAGATCACACTCCAATTCGAATGAAATAATCGAAATAATCTGTACTCGTGCAATGTTGCCACGTATAAATTGTCGGTTTGTAAACCAATAGTTTTTTAGAATGGTGCAACTTGTTTGAAAAATAACCATTGATCGTTGATTTAAATCGTCGAATTGACGGTTAGCAAATCAGTTGATTTACAGTCTGTTGGTTACAGTTACCTATTATCGGGGCAATGTCATTCAAGTGGCAAGATAAACACATGGAACTATTTCTAGAAACTTACCAGCGGTATGAGTGCTTGTGGAATAATAAATGCAGTGATTACAGCAAAACAAACGTACGGGAAAAAGCGTACTTGTCAATGCTGGCCGATTTAAATTTGCCTGGATTAACTGTACCGACATCAAGGCAAAAATAAAAACTATTAAAACACGTTATGGGGCAGAACTTTGCAAGATAAAAAATTCAGAAAAAAGTGGAGCTAGTGCTGATGACGTTTATGAGCCCCGACTAGTCTGGTTTAAACTTGCAGACGTGTTTCTACGCAACATATGCACTCCAAAAGAAAGTTCTTCAAACTTGAAGGTGAGTACTCTCAAATAAATATACATACGTAAGTATTTCTTTTTCTCAAAATGATGTATGATTAATTTTTGCTAATAAATAACTCACAAACCAAATGACAAATCAATTTCAAAGCCAAAAACAATATGTTTTTTTTTTTAAATTGTTGATTACTAAATCATTTTTAATTGCCATGATACAATGTATGTTGTGACAAAACGTTCAGCATAATAATTTCGTACTTCTCCTGCTGCCCTGCTATAGTTATTTAATGCACCGTGGTGTATTTCCTCAAGACCTCTATGTGGATATTGGGTAGCGGTACCTGGTTGAACCCTTCCTTCTTCCCAGTTTTCAACATCCGGCATATCTCTCGGGATGTATGGGAGTTGAAGTCTTTCGCAACCAGTTGTGAAGAGCGCATGTAGTTTTCACCACTTGTTTTGTTGTTTGTATAGAGAGTGGAATAGGTTTCTCAAAGATTCTAAATTTCGACACAAGTATGCCGAATGTGTTTTCCACAACGCGACGGGCCCTTGAAAATCTGTAATTGAATATTTTTTGTTTTTCCGTTAGCGGACCACATCTGGAATATGGTTTTAAAATATTGGTTCTCAATGGGAAGGAATCGTCAGCGACGAAAATTCCTTGTTCCGGTATATTCAGTGAATTATTTTGCAAGTCCTCATTAAAAGTTGATTTCGCAAATACTGCAGCGTCATTTACTCTTCCATTGGTTCCCACATCGATGTATATGAAATTGTAATTGGCATCAACAATTGCGAATAGTATCGTACTGAAATTTTTCTTGTAATTAAAATACTATGAACCAGTGTTTTGAAGACACCTGATGGTGACGTGCTTACCGTCCATAGCCCCACATACATTTGGAAAATTCCACAAAGTTTCGTAGTATCACATCACATTTTTCCAGCTTTCAACTGTGTTAGGCACTTGTAACAAGCAATAATTATTAGACAGTGTACATTATTCTATTTTTAGAGCTTTGTATTTGTGTCAACTTTCAATTGGTTTCGGGAATGACTGATTTCATGTTTTTAGTGATGATAGCCAACATTTGGAACAACGTGAACAGCAAACAGCACACATTCAGGACACTGAGGCAATATCTCCAAATATGATTGCAACGCCTTCGGCGGTAATTACGAGTACTCCAAAAAACACAAAGGGGCGTAAACGTTCCCTCAATACTATCGATTCGGAGGTTCAGGACGCAATAAAACAATTGAAGACACTATCGGAAGAAAATAAGCAGGATCTGAACGAATTCGACGTGTTTTGTGACACCCTTGCTATACAGTTGAAAAAAAAAATACCTTTAGATGGGGCTCTTATCTGTCAAGAACAGCTCCAGAAAGTGATGACACAAGAACGACTCTTCCAACTCTCATCACACCCTCAGTCTCACTCATCCATGTCGTCCAGGTCACCTGCTGATTATCAACAGTCGATACCAACTTCAGGCCGGTACTCTGCGATGTCATCAGCGCAAAGCAGCACACATTCACGACAGTCACAAAACCATTACTACCAATCTACCGAAAAAGATGACGATTATGAAAGCACTCAATATAACAGTGATATTTTGTCCGATGCCCTTTCTTCAGCGGGATTAATAGTTGGTGATGATTTAATGCCTTTATAATAAATGAAAACTTCTAATATTTTGATAGCATGAAGGTTTACAAATATGTACTTTACAGTGTACATGATGACTGACAGACGGTACTGGAAAAAACCGTTAATTGAGAAGGAACTTTATGAAATCATCAATGGAGATAATTCCGATTTAGAGGAACTAGATATGGAAGAGGATAATTACTTTGAAGATCGTGATATGCAGTGTAGGGGTAAGTGGGACTCATCTTAGTTTTTTTATTCCTTTTTCTTTAGCAAAATTGTGTGATATTAGAGTACTGTTGTTTGTAGATGAGAATGAATTGGTGGAAGGCGATATATGTGAGGAACCAGAAGAAGCTGCGCTGATTGAAATTGTGTCCGAATCACATGATATTCAAGACACGCCAATGCAAGAAATACACACATGTCAGACAGCACACGAATTTGCAAGCGAATACCTGAAGTCACAAAATTTAATTGAAAAAGAACAGATCAGTTGGACAAAGGGGATCTATGAAATGTCAAAAATATTCAGTTTTATAAAAGTAAAATACAAGAAGTGATAAGTTTACCCAGTCCAGTAGAATTTTTTTACCAGTATTTCACGGATGAGCTCCTCAATATCTGCATAGAAAAAACAAACATGCTGTTTTTAGCTCTGTGCCAAACTTTTGCTCCATGCCAAGTCAAGACATTTTTTGGAATTCTGTTAGTAATGGGTAATTTGAATTATCCGAGAGTCCGAATGTACTGGGAACAAAAATTTGCAGTTCCTCTAATATCTGAAAATATCAAAGTAAACAAATTTTTCAAACTACGAAATACGATGCATTTCACTTCCAACGAAGATCAACAGCCGGAAGACCGACTGTGGAAAGTACGCCCCCTTTTCAATACCATAAGAAAAAGAGGCAGGCAGTTGGAACCCGAGGAGGTATATAGTATCGATGAATAAATGGTTCCTTTTAAGGGTGCTGTGAATATTAAACAATACATTAAAAATAAGCCGAAGAGATGGGGTATAAAATTATTCCTATTATGTGGGATAACTGGAACAATGTATGATTTCATCGTCTACCAAGGTGCAAATACAGAACTGAAGGCAGAGTATATGTTGTTCGGCCAGTCTCCGTCTGTAGTAATGCACCTATCCGAGCAAATACCTCCAGGAGCACAACTTTATTTTGACAATCACTTCAGTTCTTATTGGTTATTTCAATGGTTGTCAAAGAAACCAATATATGCCGCTGGTACAATTCGGTTGGACCGCTTTTCTAAACCACCTTTTACTATGTGCCAAGAGAATAAAAAGAAACTTACCAGGGGTTTCGTCGAGAACATTATCTGCAGAAAATCTGGTGTTGTACTAACCAAGTGGATTGATAGCTGAGTTGTTACTCTGGGTTCCAATTTCGTTGGAGTAAGTTCTTCTGATGTATGTCCAAGATGGGATAAGAAGATAAAAAAATATATTGAAGTGACACGCCCCAAAGTAGTTTCTCTTTATAACAATGGTTGGAATATAGAAAGCAATCCAACAGCTGGTTGGAATATAGAAAGCAATCGGAGGAGCTAAAAATACCGCAAAAAAATGTCATGGACCTTATACATTTTCGACAACACGTTGCTGAGGCACTTATTTTGGCAGGAAAAAATACCCGGCAAAAAACGGGGGAGACCAGTTTCAAATAATCCTCTACATCCTCAAGGTAGTTCTCCTGTAGGTAACGCAGCAGGTCCTTCTGGAAAACAAGTGCGTCCGATTGAAGATATTCGTTATTATAACTTTAGTCATTTACCGACTTTCTGTGACAAAATCGCTCGTTGTAAAGGAAGCAACTGTGGATCAAGAACGTATATTCGTTGCACAAAATGTCAAGTATCATTATGTATTGCTCGAAATCAAAACTGTTTTACAGATTTTCATACCAAATAAATAGTTTGGTCAAAATTTAAAATTTTTTTGAAGATTTTTAAATGAATCGGTGGTATTTATAAATAATTAATTTGTTCCTGAGTTTCATTTGTTTGAGTGCATATTTTTGAACTTTGAATTTTAGTCAAAATTATCTTTTTGTTAATTATTGGAGACTGAATTTAGTTGAGACTTATAATATTCATATTTTCTTTGGGAATATTTAAAAAAAAAAATTTTTTTTCAATATGGAGTTTTGCCACTTTTGGCAAAATTGTACAAAAAAAAAGGGGTAAATTTTGTTTTTCTTGTGGCAAGCCAAATGTCACAAAAAAAGATTGTAGCTTTTGTCAGGGAAACGGTGACAGGAGATAGGGCATTATCCCGACCAGTATCTCTCAATGAAACACAGGCCTTTAACACAAAAATTTTTGTAAATAAAAATAGACAACCTTCTAGTAATTTTAAAAACAATTTCAAATTTAAATTTTGCAAAGAACAAGATGAATGTTTAGAGTTTACCAAACAATTTTTAAAATGTAATCACTTAGTGAAACATTGTCCTCATTTGAAGGGGAGGAAGTCTTGTGAGAAAATAGAAAATTCCAAATCTTTTTCTAGTCCAGTTTTTGTAGATAAAATGTATGATAACAGACCGTATATTAATATAAGTATTTTTAATAAAGACATAACTGCATTGTTAGACTCAGGTGCTAATTCTAGTACAATTGGTAGAGCAGGGATGGACTTTGTGAAATCCTTGGGATTAAAAATTATTCCTTCAAAATTAAATTATGTAGTAACTGCAGATGGGAATAGACAATCAATCACTGGATGTGTAGAGATTCCACTCACAGTAGAAGGAAAATGTTTTATAGTAAAATTTCTTGTAGTTCTTTCATTAGATTATTCATTTATTCTTGGGTCAGATTTTTGTAAATTATTTCAGTTAAAGTTAGATTTTAAACAAAATACTTGGGAAATTTTAGCAGATGATAATATTAATATCGCTTTAAGCGGTTCTGTTTGTATTAATTCCATTGCTGATGATTCCATTTGTTCTTTGGATAGTTTAAATCCAGATCAACTTGAAAAAGTAGATAATATAATTAAAACCTTTAAAGAACTTAGTCCTCTTGATAAACTAGGTAGAACTAATAAAATTTTGTATCATATTGACACTGGTGAAGTTCAACCATTTAAACAAAGACAGTATTTGATGTCACCATATATGTTGGAGTTCTTAAACAAAGAACTTGATAAAATGTTAGCTCTTGATGTTGTCGAAAAGTCTCAAAGTAATTTTTCTTCTCCAGTTTTATTAGTAAAAAAAAAGT
>OU898284.1:75213822-75266291 GCA_918026665.1 Diabrotica balteata
TATTTTAATATGATAGAATTAAATGAAAATAATTTAAAGAAAGATCTAAAAACACAACAAAGTTTCCTTAAACAAATGACACAAACTTATACAGACAGATTTGAAAAATTAAACGAAAATCAGGGAATCTTAGAAAATCAGATACATGGTCTCATTAAAGAAATATCAAATTTAGAACAAGCTTTTTCAATATCTAATACAATTGATAATTTGATAATGCAATTACATTCAGTCGATAGGAGTGTAAAGCTAGTTCGCGTCCGTAGTAGAACACTACACGTGCACCCTGGGTAACGCTAAATGAACTAGCACAAAACGCGCCAGACAATCTTGAATCTCCTGGCAATTCAATCATCACAGAAAATCTTTCCAGAAATGACACTTGTAAACGGACCTTATCAGGACCATTTGACCAAAGAACTCGGACCAATCATACGAGTTTGCCATTTTAACCTAGAAGGCATAAGCAGGGCAAAATGTCAAATCCTGCACAGACTTTTAAAAGACAACGAAGTTGACCTAGTAGCACTTCAGGAAACGCACACAGAAAACGAAGGTCAACTAAGCTCAAGAGGAAAAATCCCCGGCTATGATCTTTTGGGCGCTACCTACGATAGAGCTTACGGAGTGGCAACATATGTCCGTTCAAACATAGAAAATGCAGCATTAATCGCCACTTCTACCGAGAACAACATCCAGGAGGTAACTGTGAAAATAGGCAATGTCATAATAGCTAACATATACAAACCTCCTGCTATTACCTGGCCTGTCCAAGTTCTTAATTCCTATGAACATCCAACCATATGCGTAGGTGATTTCAACAGCCACCATGAGATGTGGAAATACTCAGACACTGACAGAAATGGCACATCCCTTGTGGAATGGGCAGAGGAACATGGTGCCCACCTTCTATTTGACGCCAAAGATAGAGGCACTTTCAGATCTGCGGCCTGGAGGAGAGAATATAACCCTGATCTCTGTTTTGTTACCATTGACAACAAAGGCCAACCGCTAGCAGCATCACGAAGGGTTATTAGTCAACATCGCCCCGTCCTAATCAAGATCGGTATCAGCATTCTGATTATAAGATCGTTCCCACGACCCAGATGGAACTTCAAGAAAGCTAACTGGTCTGCTTTTACCAGTAACCTTGACAAATGCCTAGGATGGATTCCACCAAAGAGCCAGAACTACGGAGACTAACAGGAGCAATAATCACCTCAGCAAAAGCGACAATCCCTAGAGGATACCGCAAAGAATATATCCCTGGTTGGACAGAACAGAGCGAAAAACTGTATGAAGAATATTGCGAAGATGGAAAGGAGGAGATTGCAGACGAACTACTCCACAGCATTGATGCTGCCAGGCGTGAAAAATGGACACAGACAGTAGAAAACCTAGACTTCCAGAAGTCAAGTCGACAAGCTTGGTCCCTACTGCGGAAACTCGGAAGTAGCAACCCACCCGTTCGCCAAAACAACCTAGTAACTTCAGACCAAATAGCTACGCACATAGTGTCAACCTCTAGGGCACCTCAAAATCGTTTACATACAATTAAAGTTAAAAAAGACCTCAAAACCATAAAATTTAGTCTTGCACAGTCAACAGAATATTCCAACCCATTTACACATAAAGAAATATCGCAAGCCCTAAATGAAATGAAAACAGGAAAAGCGCCGGGTTTCGACGCTATTCACGCTGAGTTCCTCAAACATAGCGGCAGATTCACTAGGCAATGGCTCGCAGAATTCTTTTCTGACATCCTTCAAACGGGAAACGTCCCCCACCAACTCAAAAATGCAAAAATCGTTGCCATTTTAAAACCAGGGAAAAGTAATAATTCACCGAAAAACTACCGCCCCATCGCAGTCTTAAGTATGGTGTACAAATTGTTCGAAAGACTGTTGTATAATAGAATCAGCAAAACCATATTCCAACACTTACCAGTGGAACAGGCAGGATTTCGGCCAAACCGCAGCTGCACAGACCAGGTACTCGCCCTGACCAATTATGTGGAATCAAACTTTCAAAAGCAATCAAAAACAACCGCTGTCTTCATCGATCTATCTGCTGCTTATGACACTGTGTGGCGACAAGGGGCAATATATAAATTAATTCGAATAATCCCATGCAGAAAGACCACTGAGGTTATTAACGCCATGCTATCCAACAGATGCTTTAAAGTTATATTGGGAGACAAGACTAGTACCCAAAGAAAACTGAATAATGGGCTTCCACAAGGATCCGTGCTGGCCCCCTTGCTTTTCAGCCTCTATATAGCAGACATGTCAGAAACCACATCAAAAAAGTTTGGATACGCAGACGACTGGACGCTTGCCGCAAGTCATAAAGAATTCGAGGTCACTGAACGCATTCTAACAAACGATTTAAATGCCCTAGGGAATTATTTCCGAAAATGGAGATTGAAACCCAATCCAACTAAGACAGAAGTGTCCTGCTTCCATTTATATAACAAGATGGCCAACTATCAACCTCAAATCAATTTTGGGGATAGACTCCTTAAATATAATAAACACCCAAAATACTTAGGTGTTACACTTGACAGAACGCTGAACTTTAAAGAGCATCTTACTAAGACTGCTGCAAAACTCCGAACTCGTAACAACATCATGCAAAAGCTCTGCGGCACTACATGGGGCTCCTCAGCACCCACACTTAAATCGACAGCATTAGGACTGGTATACCCCGTAGCGGAATACTGTGCACCAGTATGGATTAACAGTCCACATACTCACCGTGTTGATGTCCAACTCAACCAAGCCATGCGAACTATATCGGGCACAATCAAGGCCACGCCCACTTACTGGTTACCAGCTTTGAGTCATATAGCTCCACCACCCATCCGCCGGGAACATGCCCTTGTCAGAGAATTTACAAAAATCAATACTGATCCTGAGCTCCGCTCCCATGTCGGAACTTCCGCCAGAGACATAAATAGGCTCCGTTCAAGACACCCGCCTCTAAAAACAGCAAAAAGGCTAGTAGATCAAAACTTTAATGTAACTGAACGGTGGAGAGAACAATGGGAGAATAACGCTGCACCAGCTAACTGGAACATGCCATGTATTACAAGCAAACCTAAGGGCTTCAACCAACCGAGACGAATTTGGACCACACTCAATAGAATAAGGACGAACTGTGGCAGATGTTCCGTCTCACTTTTTAGATGGGGAAAAATACAATCACCAAATTGCGACTGCGGCGCCGAAAGGCAAACAGTAAAACACATGGTAGAGGAATGCCCGATTAGATCCTATAATGGCAACCCTTCAGATTTCTTGGCTGCTACAAAAGAGTCAATCGAATATATTTATAATCTAGATGTTTGTTTGTAGAATAATATTTTTATATTTACTTTTGTTTGTAATTTATATAATTTATATGAACCTGTGATGTAGCCATACGCTAAATAAATATTCAGTCGATAACATAATAAACAATTTAGAAACATCATTATCATTTGCAAGACTTAATATCTTACATAGCTCAATTATAAGTCCATTTCAAATAAAACAAATGTTAAGTGAACTAGAAAGAATATATGGCATAGAACAAGTACCAAAATTAGATAAAATCATTAATTATTATTCTTTATTTTCTTCACAAGTTATTATTCAAAATAAAACAATTATATTCAAAATTCACACACCAATAGTGTCCTCAATATATAAATATTTTCGAGTATATCCCGTACCTCTCCTGAATCAAACTGTTTTACCCGAAAATCCATACCTATTACTCAACACTGAAAACTACTGGACTACCGCAGAGAAATGACCAGAAGTAGAAAATTGGTACTTTTGTCTACAAAGTAAATTACATAAACAACAACAGTGCCTAGCAAATCTCATAAGAACAGGAAAAAATCAATGTCCACCAACTTTTATTTTTTATTATTTATTACTTATTTATTATTTAACTATTCATTTTGCTGAGACGAGTGCCATCCAAATAAATTCAAAAGATATTCTAGTAATACCAGCAACTCCATTCAATATCAAATCACAATGTGAAAAAGAAGGCATCAAAGAAATTAAGATCCCAAGTATCGTAACCTTAGAAAACTGCCAGATATCGATTGATAACAAGATTTTTCAAATAGAACAAACTAGTCATGAAGAATTTGTTCTTAAATTACCGCAAATATACTTGCCATAACAAGTAGAAAAAAGACCAGAAAGAACATTTCATGTAAAACAAATAGATGAAGAAAATATACAAAGAATAAACTCTCTTGCCACCGACTTACAAGTTAGCCAACTACATACAGTTCAAAGTACCAGCCATGCATGGATCAACACAATCATCATTATTGTGACAATGATGATAATAATTTGTGCCTATTGGTATATTAAAGTCTACAAACCAAGACAGAAGAAGAAGCTCACCCCCAAGCAGGAACCACAGAAAATAAAGGAACCCTTATTTTCTGATCTCGAAAGGGAGGAGTTTGTATCTAAAAATTTGGGAGAGGAGAAGGATGTATCTAAAAATTTGGTTAATAGTGTCATTATAGTAATCATTGTACTTTCTATCATAAACATTCTTTATGTACATTAGATTAGTAGAAACATATAAATAGACGTAAATGTAAACATAAATCACTTTTGCTTAAGATTATGTATAGTCATTATCCTTGTATTTAGTCCTTGTTAATAAAATTGTTTTTTAAAAAGTAATTTTTTAACTCGTAAAACTTAAGTCATGGTCTGGCTACCCAAAAAAGATGGGGGCAAAAGGCCGATCTGCCTGCTTCCAACACTGGGAAAAATCCTTGATAAACTCACAGCCAAAAGACTCCCACACCACCTCGAAACCAGGCTGAAACTAAACAAAAACCAGTTTGGTTTCCGACAAGGACACTCAACAATAGACGCAATAGACCAAATTATACAAAAAATAAGCTATAATAAGCAAAAAATACCACACACTCATAATCACACTTGATTTACAAAACGCTTTTAACTCAGCCTGGACACCAGCCATAACAAACAGCCTACACAACGCACAAACACCACATAACTTACTAAAACTATGCACAAACTTTTTAGAAAACAGGACAATTCAAACAGAAGACATTCAAAACAAAACAGAAAGAGGATGCCCAGAGGGGTCGAGCCTGGGTCCCATACTATGGATACTCCTTATGGAATCCTGGTTCGACGCCATCGAGCAGACAAACACTACAATAGACTACGACCTTATACAAGCTTTTACGGATGACCAAATCATTTTGCTAACAAGGAATTCTTTAAGACAAATAGAAAACAAATGGGCGCGAATATGGACGGCTTGTGAAGAATGGGCTGAGTCTTACAAACTGTCATACAACAGTGGTAAGACCGAACCGTTATTCATACCACATAAACCAACCAGGCCCCCCCGAGTCAGAATCGGAAACGAACTAATAACACCGTCAGCAAACCTAAAATACTTAGGACTGACCATAGACACGGGCCTTCAATGGTTGGAACATGTGAAGATGAATAGGCAGAAAGCAGCCGACATTGGTCACAAGCTCTTCATAATCGCAGGCAAAGACTGGGCCGCAAAGCACAGACACTCAAGGCAATCTACGAAGGAGTTATAAAACCCATGCTTCTATATGGAGCAGAGATCTGGGGTAAAAAAGCGACAGACACTAGGATCGCAAAACAATTGGCTGCCGCAGAAAGACCATTTCTGCGCGCAATCACGAGAGCATACAACACCGCCCCCACATCGGCCCTCCACGTACTCGCCGGCACAAGCCCGCTCAGCGTAGATGCTTTGGCCACATATAAAACGTATACCGAACACAAAAATACCATAAACGACCTAAAAATAAAGACCATAGATACACCTCATCCGACAGCACGTACCATAAAACGATTACATAACACAAACATCCCAGATGTAAGAGCCTAGCGTCAAAACCATTGGTGAAAACACTAGCAAAACCGTAGGTATCAACATGGAGACAATACAAACAAACACCAGAACAAACTACAAACTAATCACCACTGGCAACATAAACGATCTAGAAACACAAGCACTACACATCACTACTGAAAAAATCCTACAAAACATACAAGAACACAAGAACAAAACGATAACTTTCTACACTGACTCACAGGTATTAATACAACAACTTCAAAACGGAAACAACAGAAACAAAACGATTACAAAAATAAAAAAGAATTTAGAAACGCTGACTAAACAAAACATCCTATACACTGTCTCCAAAATAAATAGAAACGAACCAGGACACAAGATTGCTCACAACCTGGCAAACCAAGCACACACACAACCACAAAACACAATGCACATAACCACTAGAGAAGACATAAAACGCATTAAACTAAATACGAAACTAACTAAATGGCAACCAGACTGGAACACCACAACAAAAGGACGGAAAACATACAACATAATAAAACAACTAAGACTAAAAGACCCAAAATTTAATTGGAAAACCACACAACTCCTCACAGGACACGGACACACACAAGAATACCACCAACGATTCAGCCTAAGAGACACAAACGGAAACTGCCTACAATGTAACACAATTGAAGACCAACGCCACATAATAAATGAATGTACACTACCTCAAAGAACTATAGCGAAACAAACCCTAACAAACAAACTAGCAACAAAACATATGACGTACCCACCAATAGACATTGACACGTCAGACAAAGAGGTGGCACAATGGTTGAATGAGTGGGGAGACCAAATGATACAGGATGACGAAGAGATGGACCAATAGATACAAACTACACACATACACACGCACACACACACACACACACAAACACACACACAAACACACACACACACACACACACACATCACACACACACACACACACACACACACACACACACACACACACACACACACACACACACACACACACACACACACACACACTACACCTGATTTACCCCTGGCCCGGGAACGGAATAGACAGCGAAGTGCGCGAACTCTGCGTCCGTAACCCCAGTGATAGGACACTACACAAAAATTAGATTAGAATAGATATTAAAATAGGGAATTAGTAATAGAAAGTCAAACAATAATAAAAAATAGTTTAGTTATATTAGCATAGAATAGGTTTTTAAAATAGGATTAGGAAAATTTATGTTAACCTCATTTTGTAACAATGTATTGTTCTCGGACGCGACTAGTTCACGTTCGAGACGCATCGCCCCGCCCCTTATTTTTCCCGTTGGCCCCTCCCTGACCTGGAAATCCCTAATCGCTACTTCAGAAAGTATAAAAGTAGGCGATTTTCAGGTCAAATTGGTGTTTTATTTCGACCTTCATTTGGTTATGTAAGAAATAACTTGCCTTTATCAATGCAAGTCACGGAGAGAAGAGAACCTGATGGTTTATTTCGACTTAAATATTTTTTTGTCGTGTAAGAAATAACCCGTCTTTTTCAAGACGGGTACATCAGCGAATCTTTTACAAGTTCGTATCCTGTAAACGGACTTGGGTAGAGGTGCTTTCGTAGACGTTCTCGAAGCCCTCTACAGAGCACCCAGAGGCAGATGATTGACGTTAAAACTTTTTATTACGTCCCCTGCGGTTTATTTTATTTTGGGATCAATAAAGAAAAAGGGGGCTCCTCTTTCGCCGCAAATTTTTGGAGTGCGGTGATGGGATGGGTTCCCTCGACAGAACTTCTCCAGATATTGGATTAAAACAGGTCGTATGCCGCAAGGCAGGTAGACCGGGGCCAGGATTTGTTTGTGCATTCCTAGGAGTGAACAAACAGATCGATGGCACAAATCAACCCAAAGTATTTAGTTTAGTTAGATTAGGTTATTAAGTGAACGTTATTACACATTTGTTGCTGGCTAGATGGGCACGATTGCCATAAAAAAAAAATAATTATGGACTTACTTTTAAGTAGTTCTATTTTAAAACCAAGTAGATATCATTACGGGTTTCAGGAATTATTTGGCTTAACGCTGTTTGTATATTTTTAGTTTTCATTTTGTAATGCACCTGACAACACTGTAATGGCAACGCCGCCAACAGTCAAGGTGTATGACAGTTGCCCTTAACGGGCTCTCAGTCAATTATTACCGCTACAAGTGTAAAGAACAATAAAGTTATAGAAAATCATTTGAGTCCATTTCTTCTCAGATATTATAATCTGAAACAAGATTTACCAGCAAACACAAGTTCAAACAAACGCTGGTTTGGATATTATGGTTGTGAACTCAGAGTCATTGAGGCTGCGTCCTGTTGCAACATATCTGAGAGTTGCTGTGAGTCTTTCATGGCGTGTAATGGCTTTTCTCATGCAGGTGTCTGGTTTCAATATGTATGGTGTTACCAACTCTAGCAATTGACTGAGGTCTCCATTCGCAAATAATTACGCCAGTCATCTGGTTCGCCTCTCAGTTCTTTTAGTAACGAGACGTGAGAATACTGGCGTCTTTTCAGAAGCCAATATCTTGACCATCTTGTCTTTTCCTCCTTGATCCCCTTTTTCCTCGGTCGTATTATCGTTATAGTTAAAAAAATAAAAGAAAGCAGCCGTGTTTCCCTCATAATAAAAAAACACTAAATAAACTTCACACAACTCAAGACCCTGAATTAGAAATGAGGTAGAAAACGGAAGGAAAAACGTAGTGTGTATACACTGGACAAAACGTAGTGTGTATACACTGGACAAAACGTACATTTTGTCGTACGTTTTATATGACCCACAAAACGTTCAATAAAACGTAATGTGAAAACGCAACGGGCCTTAAGAAATTCGATGCAGTTCAGTTTTACAAAAGTATCCGACCAGAGAGGGTAAAGGGAGATGCAAAAGTTACCGATGTTCGTGCTATTCGATATTTACCCGAAGTAAAAATTCAATATTAGATGCATTTTACAGAAGAATTGACAATACGTCCTCAAAGAATATCACTAAATATTCATTCATATTCCTGGAATCAGCTACAAAATCTACACTCAAAAATAACTTTGATTTAAGATTTGGTTTTCGTTTTGTATGAATTAACTCATTTTATTTTAAAGCAACCAGATCTAGTTTTATTTGAAAAGATCCTTGAAAAACTGTCAAGTCCATTTTTACTACCGCTTTTAAATGACGAAATCCTGTTATCTCCAAAATTAGCACTTTTCAGCTAATAACCAAAATATATCTTGTAAATTTCATCAGCATATTGTAAATAAAGCCATTTCTAAACGAATACAGTTATTAGATTAATATTTTTAACCAAATTGTATTTTTGAAACCTTTGTTCGCTCTTCTGTAAAATTAGTTAAAATTGACTTAGCAGGTTAGCACTTTAGGGTGACGAAATAACAAATCTCGTTGATTTGGGTTGTATAGATTTACAAGAAAAGTGGGGTAAACTAAAAACAAATTGCAGAGAGATATACAGGGATGAACCCATGGAAAACTTTTGCCACGTACAATAAACGGAAGATTACGTCTCCAATAAAAATGTTCCTAGAGAGAAAGTTTTGCAAAATTGTGCTCTAAACTTAATAAAAGGTTTGTTACATTTTTTAATGTCGATATAATTTTATTTTTAATAAATCAATAATAATGTTTTACAGCTCATCCAACGTCAAAAGCTTGCCTTCATTTGAATAGAATGAACACGTTTGCTGATAAATATGTAGTAGATGATTTAAGGCAAGCATTACTGATTCGTGCTATTATTAATGCAAATTTAAATTGTTCTACTATTCAAGAAATGCCACACCTCAGTGAACAAGAATAAATATATATTAATTAATTATATATATATATATATATATATATATATATATATATATATATATATATATATTAATAAATTAATCAACACCAAATATATATTTTTGTAAACAAAATATATTTTTATCTTAAGAAGCTGCTGTTGATTTATGCAGTAAAACGTTAGGCCAATCTAATGAACTGTAGAAACAACAAAGGAAACTAAGAATAACAGAGTCTATTTGTTATAGTTTATACACTTTCATCAATCAAATAAAAATTGCTAACATTAATAAACATAAAAACGTGATAAAAACAAAAAACAACAACTATAGCAGTTCCAATGATAAATGAATAAAAAACATCTCCAACATTGAGGTACCCCCTCAAATTTTAGGCTTTTTAGCTCTAGGTCCTAAATTTAGTTTACCTACAACACCTAAAGACATTGACATCTTTAAGTTAATCAGTGAAGTAGAGCATATTATCACTTGGACACCACAAAAAAAAAAGAATCTTATCAGAAGTTTAGCTACTAATCATATTACAAGTTTTATACAACACAATAAACACCTTAAGTCACCATCTTTTGCTATTGAAAGATACTAGAATCTTCCTTAAAAACAATCCTAATCTTCTAGTCACAAAATCAGACAAAGATAATGTAACTGTACTTATGAATAGAGACACATATATCCAGAAATCATTGGACCTCCTAAATTATCACGATACATATGTATTGATTGACAAAGATCCGACCACATTAATGGAGAATGCGTGCAATAAGTTGGTTAAACGACTCAAAGAAAAAGATTACATCTCTTCTGAAATAGCTAAATCTATCACTACCTATAACGGTATCTGTCCAAAATATTATGGATTACCCAAAGCTCACAAACCAGAGATGCCTCTTAGACCTATAGTATCTTGCATTAAATCCTCTATTCAACCGTTAGCTAAAATGATATCTGAGGTGTTAACTACCTCCTTTGATGCGTTTAACAAATTTAAAATAAAAGATACTTTTGATTTCGCACAAAAAATCAATAACACAGTTATACCAAATAACTTTGTAGTGGTGTCTATTGATGTTGTCTCACTATTCACCAATATACCTCTTGACTTAATAACCTCAATTATGGAAGAACATTTTGACCTAATACAACCGAATTGCAATATTCCAAAAACAGTGTTCGTAGAGATTATTGCCTTTTTGTATAATCATACTTATTTCTCATTTGATAGTAAATTTTACAAACAAAAATTAGGACTACCGATGGGTGAAGCAGCCTCACCAATCGTAGCTAAAATCGTTATGAATAAATTGTTGTATTTTGTACAGCAACAGGTACATTTCCAATTTCCTTTTCTCTATCAATATGTTGATGATTTAATAACATCAGTACCACAAGATGAGATACAAAATACACTCACAATTTTTAATTCATTTAATACTCATTTGCAATTCACGGTTGAGGAGGAGTCAAACTCTTCGGTACCCTTTCTTGATACACGAGTTGTTAGAACGGAAGATAACACCATCTGTTTAGATTGGTATAGAAAAACTACGAATTCTGGTAGATATATACCCTTTAACTTATATCATTCCATGAAACAGAAAGTTAACACCGTTCAAGCAATGAAAAATAGAATATTAAAAATCTCACATCCAACTTTTATTGAAAAGAACTTAAAACTGTTGTTTGGCACACTAATATGCAATTATTATCCTAAAAGTTTGCTTAATAAAGTTTTGTATTCACACACAGAATGCAGTGCACGTGGCGATATATCTGTTCATGATCGGTCGACATCTGATGATGCCGTGCAGGTGAAGTATGGATCATTAGCTTACATTGAAGGTTTAACGCAATCTCTAACTAGACTATTTAGTTAATTCAACATAAAAATAGCCAATTATAATAACAAAAAAATCAACTTGTTCTACTCTAAATTAAAAGATCTTATTCCACCAGAAAAGAAATGCAACGTAATCTATGGTATACCCTGTGAATATGGCAAAATATACATAGGCCACACAAGTCAACGACTTAGCAAGCGCCTAGCCCTTCACAAAAGTGATTGTAAACACAAACCCCTAGCAACAAGTTTGAGTATCCATGTCAACGATAATGACCATCGGGTCATATACAATGAGACTATAATTCTAGATAGAGCTGAAAAAGAAGCTCATTGAAAAATTCTAGAAATGTGTTACATCAATAATTGTTCTAATTCATTAAACCACAAAAAAGATGTTGATAACTTGAGTTCCATCTATACTTATGTTTTACAACAGAAATTCACTAAAAATAAAAAACTACCACCTTCTTATACTAGGAATACATAACACTGCTGATCCACACTTCACTGAAACGTACGTCTGTTGTATTTCTACCTCTTATGACTCAGTTGATTGCCTGCACTAAATTTATACTTCAATTTAATTTAATTCACAAGTCAATATGTTAATAAACGTCATATACAAATAATGTTTTTTCCTTTTGTATATTTTTATATCAATCAACCAGACTATATTGTCTAGTTTTAAATCTTAACATATCTGTAAATGTCCAACCCTTCTTTGGACATATTGTGTTTATACCACTAACATAAATGAATGTAAAAAAAAACAACGAAATATCTGTGGTATACACTAACATCTACACGGATGTATTACTTCCCTTTTGAGAACAAGTTTCAACTTTTATTTTTATATCCATCAGCATTATTGACACACTTAGTTCTTCAACAGAAGGTATGTAATACATACATCATACCGGACTGTTGACTACTATACACAACACTAAATACAAAGCAAATAATTTTTTAAACATGATATGCTCATATAGAAAGGGACCTATATACATACATACATACATACATATATATATATATATATATATATATATAATATATATGTATATATATATATATATATATATATATATATATATATATATATATATAATCTTAATTGTGATTTTAAATGAAATTCAACAAAGTCCAATAACGTGACTGAAGAAAGGTAGTGTCTTATACCAAACAAAAAGAAGAAGTAATTAAGACAGGTGCCGTATCGATAAGTGACAGTCGATACGACACATGACTTAATTAACAATTGTCTTGTCAAAAATAATGCCGGCCACATGGTGATATTAAAATATAATAAATTTAATTATTTAATTTAAACTTTGTTTGCAATCTTCCTCTAAGTAGGAGATGCGTTTTGGTTTGTGTTTGGAAAACAATGTGTAGTTTCACATCTACAATGATTTACACTAAGAAATAGTGTCAACGTTAAGGCAATATTAAGAATAAGATATTTAATTATGATGATTGTAAAGAATGATTTTCCATTACAGCAAGTTCTGATGAAGCCCAAAATTATGTGGCGAAAGCTTGACTTATGTATCCGTATGGTATGTGGTATCTATGGTATCTATACTATGGTATCATTAAAATGGTTATCAGTAATTTAATTTATTTAAAAATCACGTCTTGAGCCCTATTTGATAGAACCTTAGAAATTCAACAATCCCAGGCATTAAAAGGACACTACCAGTCAGTAATCTGGACTACCAACCAAAGCAAAGTTTTACTTAATATTTACAGCAAGTACCGTGGAAAAGTTGGCATGTTTCAAATTAAAACATTAAAAAATTAAGGGAAATAATGGCACATGAAATAAATTTAGCGGCAGATACCAATTTCAATACAGGCCATTATGAAAAGCGATAGCGAGTGCTTGAAGGGGCATACAAAAAATTTATTGATAATAAAAATAAAACTGGGAGAGGAAAAAAATTTTTCGAATATGAAAATGAAATGAACGAGATATTTAAAGGTAAAAATAATATTATCCAGCGCACATAGGGGTATTTGAAAGATTTAGGGCCGATTGCTCATAACTAAGTTAAACAATAGTTCAATTGACTAAGGTTCAGAACGAGTAAACGTTGAACTTCGGTTATTTCGGGAAATACATTTCTCATTGACAGTTCAGGTGTAGTTCACGTTCAACGCCTTAATGATCGTCGGCAATGCAAAAATCCCTAATTTCTAGTAAGGTTTAAGTTGGTAAGTTGGTGCATATGATTCAGCTATTGGTATTGTTAAAGTATGACGTGATATTTGGCGGTTAAAAATATTATTGTTTTAAACAGAAGTGATAGTGTTTGTTGGTGTTTGTGTTAATTTTTAATAATAAAATGGCGAAAAGAGTTTCCAATTTTTCAAAAACTGAGGAAAAGGTTTTATTAGATTTAGTTTATAAATATAAGGACTATTTAAAATGTAAGAAAACGGACATGACTAATAATAAAATGACGTGGGACGCATGGATGAAACTAGCAAAAGAATTTAATTCTGTAGCGGGGAAACTGTGCGAGATGTTAAAGTTTTAAAAAACAAGTATGAAAACTTAAAAAAACGCACGAAGCAAAAATTTGCAGAATTAAAACGGTATTCAAATGGAACTAGGGGCGGTCCCGCGAAGACGCCAATTTTCACAGATAGTGAAGAAGTTCTCCAGGATATCATAGGCCCACAAATTACTGGATTGCAGTCTTCCTATGATTATGACTCAAGTGGTACCTATATATTTTCTTTATTTCATTTATGGTTCAGATAGTGTTTTTAAATACCACGTGTTCAGTTGCCATTACTATATGTTATACGAACATTAGCATCTGGAATAAGTATTAATATTGATATTTTACAATACTTTTTTATGCTCCAATACTCCAAAATTTTAAAAATAGTTTTTATTTTAGAAAGGAAAAGTATCCGCCTCAAAAGCTCTGGACATCTATGTAGACTTGCTTCCTTCGACAAGTGGTATGTATATTCATTTCACTTATGTTTAAGATAAAGTTTTTTAATTAGCACATGTTCAGTTGCAATTAGTGCATGTATTCATTTGCCATTAATACATTTAATATGCTATATCCAAATTAGTAATAATATTTATATTTTAAAATACTTATCCAATTTTTAAAATATATTTATTGTAGAAATAGAAATGCAAGGACCCTCCACATCCAAAGCACAGGACAGGCAGGCAGACTTGCTTCATTGGACTAGTAGTATGTATTATACTATATTAATTTTACTTGTGTTTAATTAAGATAAACGTTTTTTAATTTGTATTATGTTCAGTTGCCAATACTGCATGTAATATGTTAAATAAAAATTAGCCAATAAGTATTAATATTTTGGAATGGTTATTCAACTTTAAAAATATTTTTTATTTCAGAAGAATCCAGAACTGGCACTGAACAAGATCAACCAGAAGTATTGGAAATACTAATTCCAAACCAAGGTAAGATATTATATTAATTTATTATTTATTTACTATAATTTGGTTTATTTTTTAAAAGTATCTTTTGTGAGTTCACACTGCAGTTCACCAAAACATCAAGATAATAAGCAGTGTGACCCTGGTAATTTATATTTTGTTATATTGTAAACAAGTTGGTTTAAAATATTTCATTTACAGATTCGATTATTGGACCAGATGATTGGTCGGCCTATACCCCCAAAATATTAAAAAAGAAAAAAGCAGAACCGCTTCGTTTAGGCAATACATGTTCCATTTGTTACAGGTCCCAAAACGAATTTGACAAATTCAGTGGCGAAATGGGGGAAAGCCAAGGTGGCCTATATTGCGGATCAAGCATCATCCCTACAACAGGAATCAAACAAAAAGCTTCAAATTATGAAAATAGAGTCAGATAAGAGGTTAGAAATAATGGAAGACCAAAAGAAGCAACAGCAGAAAGAGCATGATATAAGGGTGGAATTGATGGAAAAAGAACACAAAAAAAGGATATAAATCATGAAAGAAGAGTTAGAGAAAGTAAAAAACGAAATAGATATTATGAAGGCAGAATCAAAACGTAGATTAGAGCTTATGAAATGAAAAAATAATATAAAAATAAATATTTAAAAAAATAAAATTCTAAAAATTGAGTAAACCCATGTGTTTTTATTAGCCGTCCTTTTTAACTAAATTTAAGATCATTTTTAATATTACTTAATCAAGATACTGAATATTTAGCAATGATGCTACATTAAATGGCATGCATTGTAATAATTTTGTTTATTTTATTATTTTTTATAAATAATATATTCAAAATTTTGGTTACAAATTGATTTCAGTTTATTTCTTTGTGGGGTAACAACTGTAAACATAAAATAAAATAAGCTGAGCTAAAAAATTCTTTTATTTATTTATCAATGAGTTATTTAAATACAGAGTAAGAACAAATATAATAAACAATTTTATTAAATAAAATACGCATACTCAGCATCATATATCAAGCAGTCCAAGACCTATAAAGAGCTGTAACACCAATAGGTGAAGAAAAAGAACTAGATTATATATCAAGATTATTATTATATTGAAGCCATTAATTTAAAATCCTTTAATAAAAAAAATAGAGATCAAGCCTAAATATTTTACCTTTTAGACAATTTCAAAACTAGCCCCATTAAATTATACTGACATTCTGATTCACAATTATTTTTTGTTATGATTTCAATATTATCTGTTTAACAAAGAAGAGATCATTCAAATCAAAATAATTCAGCAAATTAAAACTCAATGTAAAACTCTTCTTCTTCTTTGAGTGCCTCTCCTATCAGAGACTGGATATCATTATGGCGATTTTAATTTTATTAACTGTTGTTTTGAATAATTCGTTAGTGGTACAGCCAAACCACTCTCTTAAATTTCTCATCCAGAACATTCTTCTACGGCCTGGATTTCTGCGTCCTTGGATTTTTCCTTGCATTATATTTTGTAGGAACATGTACTTTTGTCCTTCCATCAGCTGGCCTAAGTTTTCAAGTTTTCTCTTTTCTATATTCATAATAACTTCTGGATCGATTATATTCTGTGTATTACCTCTTCATTTGTAATTTTATCCACCCAACTTATTTTTAGTATACAGCGGTAGTACCACATCTCAAAGCTTTCAAGATTTTTAATATTCCTCTGTTTAAGAGTCCATGCCTCAACACTGTAAAGCAAAGTACTGAATACATAGCATTTTAACATTCTAGTTCATAGATGAATGCTAATGTCATGATTACAAGATAATTTTTTCATTTTTATAAAGGTAGACCTGACAATTTCAATGTAAAACTAAATAAGATCAATTAACAACATCAGAATCAGCTAACCCAAATTTTACTTATTAATAAAATTAATTGTCAATTAAACTACGAAAATAGTTAATTAATGATAACCTCACTGTATTATCACCATTATTATTAAAAATGTTTATTTCATTTTCTACTAAAGTTTCAGCTACAAACTGCTGAAACAATGGGACTTCATCAGGCATATTATCATTATTTGCCAAAGCAATATTATGCAATACAGCACATGTGACAACAATGGCTTTAACTTTAGTATACTTAACACGAATACCATATGCTAACACAGGAAATCTTCTCTTCCATACTCCAATGCAACGTTCAACTGGATTTCTTGTTCGAATCTGAGATTTATTAAATAAAGTTTCAGCTGGACTTTGAGGATTTGCTAATGGAGTAATAAGATAACGTTTTACACCATAACCACTATCTCCTACAATTACTGCATTTCCAAAAGCACCATTTTCAAATTCTTCTTTGATCCTTGAGGATTTGAAAATATGAGAATCATGGGCACTTCCAGGCCACCGACAAACAATATTTTCAATATTCAACTCACTGTCACAAATCAGCTGAAATTAAATATATATAGATATAGAACACGCAGTCACAATTTATATTATAATTATATACATGAATGTTAAAAGAAAAAAAAATTGTTCCTGTTTCTGTACAATTCTGCTGTGTCACCTCCAGGGGATTGTATTTTTACATGGGTGCAGTCAACAGCTCCTAGGCATTTTGGAAATTTAGCAATAGAATAAAAACAGTTTTTTATTGTTGTCATTTGTTACTGTGTTCTAGGCATTTTGATGAAACCATCAATTGCATGGCAAACTTTATGCACTGCTCTGCAAACACTGCTTTCACTAATCCCATGTAGATCACCAGATACTTTTAACAAACAACCTGTTGCTAAGAACCTTAATGTGACCAGAACCATTTCCCTTGAAGTTAGTGCCTCATTCCTAAAAACAATAGTATATTGTAACTGTTTCTACACTAATTAATATTTACAAAGAAATATATAAAATAATAATATATTCTACAATTTACCTGTTTGTACTGGAGCAAATATCATCTGATATTATATCCACAATTTGTTCAACACAAGGTTTTCCCATTCTGTAACGATTTCTAAATTCGTTATCGTCCCATTTTTCAAATTGGTTTTCACGAGTTCTATAGACACGTTGTTTGTTTGGTTTCAATAAATCTTCAACTACTTCTAAAAATTCTTCGTCGTCATTCGTGAAATCCATTATAATATATTATGTATCACTATTATTAAACAAAATAAAAGAACCAACGAAAACAAATATATTGGTTATGTTAACCAAAACAAAACACATCGATAATAATAGGTTATATTATTTGATTGTCAAATTGCAATAACACTACGCATGCGTAATCTTTGAACTCATTCAGAACTGGGATCTGAACGCTCGAATTCTAGCGTTCAGATTGAACGCAGTTTAAACCGTCAAAATTGGTTGAACGGGAATTGAGAAAGACGATCTTGACTTTTAACTATAGTTCACTGAAAGTTTAGGTTAAACTTGAGTTGAACTCCATATGGGAAAGCGGGCCTTAGGCGGCCAAAAGTCGATTTTTCAAAACAATAAGTACGTCTACGAAAATATATGCCTGAGGTACAAAAACCTTCCGAGAATAGTACTCAAGCCCCCTCGATCCCTGACCTCCTTGTGCACATTCAGTCTGAATTAGATCTTGTCACTACGTGCACGTGTATCGGTTGTCGGCGCTCCTATACACGTTATTTACAAAGTGATATTTTACTTTATTAAGTTTGCTTGTGTAGAAAAAAATCATGGATTCTCAAACAAGAGGTTAGTAGCTTATATATATATATTATATATATATATATATATATATATATATATATATATATATATATATATATATATATATATATATATATATATATATACATCCCGCCATCATTTTAAACTCGTTTCACGTTTGCAGTAATTTAGCATCACCAAGAAAATCTATTATTTTCTATATATAAGTCGTGTATGTTCGTTTAGTGCACCTCTGTTGGCTTAGCAGCGTTGTCGGTTTTTCAATATTCTGATTTTTTTATATATTTAATTTTTTACATCAATTGTAGCGTTTACGCTACTGACTAGTCCAATTTAAACCCCTCAAGAAATTTTTATTACCCGCCTACGATCGATTTTAAATGGACATTTTTCCCCACACGCGTAGTAGTCGCTTAAAAAGTAAGGTTGGTCGAGTTGGTACGGGAAGCGGTTAGTTTTTGGTCAGAACTCGTTAAGGCAGCCACGCCAACCGGTGAAATTGTTCACCTTAAGTGACGGAATTGGAGCAAGGAAGATAATTTGGGGAAGAATATAATTCATTAATAAAAATAATAAGTAAATTTTGTATAATAAAATCAATATTCATTTATAAGAGTTCCATATAAAAAGGAAGAGTTGGCGTGCTGCGAGCTCCATGTAAGTAAATCATTTTATACGTATTATCTCTTTATCATATAATCAAATTTATCATTGTATTTAGTATTTCTTTAGAGATTTATTTTTGAGTTCCGAAATAATTTAAATATAAAATTTCCTTGATTTACTTACAAAGAACATAAGGTCATTTTTTTATATAGTCAAACTAAAGTCCGATCTAGTCCATATCTTATCATTAAGTTTTTTTGGTTCTTTTTTTTACCTAATTTTTTTTGGTGGAATATAAAAGGTTCTACAAATGTGGTACAGCCTTCTGTATTCTGCGCATGTTCTTTTCATGGCGCAAGCTTGCCATGCCTACGAAAGTAACTTCATAAATTTGACATGATGTTTACTTAACCTAATACCTAATGTTTTGATGTTTTGTTTTGGTGCAGTCAATCCATGCTGCTACACCTATTGAATTACATATTTATTAAATTAAATAATCATTTTAGATTCCGTCACGTGAAAATATTAATTTCACTTTACTTGAGGATATTCTCTTGAGAATATTCCCTCAAGGATACTAGTAACAGAATCCTTAGATACATAGTTAGCAAACCCGTGGATTTTGCTGTCACCCAGAGACCAGTGACTGGTTGTGGCTTTTGTGACCAGGATTCGTCTTTACAGCCACAAACTGATGTAGCCGTGCCAAGAGGAGTTTTTCCTATGGACTTATAGTGCTGTAAAGATAAGTCGTTTAACTATTTGACCTTTTGTATTACGTATTACTTTATATTTACTGTTAACTGATCATATGCATATGATAAGGTGAATACCTTTATGATAATTTTTTTTTTGATAATTTAATTATAAAATATTCGGGAGGAAAAAGGGACACTTCATGTGTTATTAGGTTTTAACTAGGATTTAGAGAGTCTGACCAAACTCACTTTTTTTTGGATATAATATTTTTGTTAATATAATACAATTTGATATTAAGAGGGACATAAATTTAATGTGGTTTGTTTTTAAATATTATATAATGAGTATGGAACAACTCATTTTTTGCATGTAATATATATATTTAATATAATTGTAATAGAGATTTATCAAGTTTGATATCTTTACAATATTGTCATTAGTACCTCATTTTAGTAGAACTAATTTAAATTTAAATGACTACCTTTTTGTTTTAAGACTTTGGCTACCCTACGGACTATTCTTGGTTTATACTAATATTTCATATTTTATTTGGCCAGTGGTAGTGACTATTCGTTTGTTGAGGGGCTATTAGGTCCCATTGTATGTGTACACCATCCACTACCACTGTTATTTGGCTTTGCATTATATGTAAATTGTTTATACACATATACCTATATACATTTTTTATAAATATATTTATTGTTGCTATTTTGAGTTTTATTTCAGTTCTACTAACCAGTATATAACATAGCAAAACAAGATTATTATTTAGTATTTTTGTATTTCAGAGTATTATCTCCAGATTCATTTGTTACTTCAAAATCTCAACTATCGTTGAGTTGGCGCCCTTCTTTTCTCTTCTTATTGTTCTCTTTCTATAAATTTATTCCCAGTGACTTTCTTCAGTTGATTGATATTACCAGGTCTCATTTCTTTCTTGTCTCATTAGCTCATTATCTCTTGTTATTGTTGTTTATATCTTTAAAGCCACAATCCAGTGCATTGAAGCTAGCCCGAACACTCACTTGAGATTTAGTGTCTCTTTGGCCATTTAAATTTGTTCCTCTGAGCTTAGCCCTATTTTTAGTATTTTTTCATCACTTCTCTTTCAGTTCTTCTGAAATTTGGAAGTTCTACACTTCAAAAAACCCAATACTCCCGGAGTATTGAGTTTTTCAATTGGCGCCCAACGTGGGCTTCTTTTCCACTTCTGCCTTAAATATATATATATATATATATATATATATATATATATATATATATTTATATATATATTTATATATATATATATATATATATATATATATATATATATCTCCTTTAACTTTTGGTTTTGATCTTGGGTTGTTGTGGTTTTCACTGGTTGTGCTTTTAGATTTTCATTTTAACTTTTAGTTTTGTTTTTCAATTTTTTTTTGGACATTACCTTATATCTATATCTATATCTTAAATTGACTTGTTTTTGCTATATACTGTGTAGACTGAATAAATTGCTTTGTTTTTGATTGATTAAATAACAATTTAAATTAATAATAAATTAATTAAAAATTTAAATAACTAAAGTTAACTATTTCACATATTTTTACAAGTCCGGAGTAGCCAATAAGTTGAGTCACTACCTCGAAATAACAGTTTTGAAATTTTAGGTTCCTTAGGGTGTTGTAGCAGTATATGTCATTGGATTTCATAACTGGACCAAAACAATTAAACATTACTGGTATAGGTATCCCTTCAGAATATTAATTTGAGGACAGAGAGTAAGTTAAACTTTACCTACTTTTACTCATTCTCTCGTATATTTCTGTTGTGTAATATGTCTGCGTTCAAGGTAGAGCTTCTGTTAGCTCCTGAATTAGAGTATGAGTTGAGAGTCCGTCCTCTAACCAGTCCATTGTTAAAAAATGTTTTATGATGTACAGAATGTACCAGGTAAATTTCCCGATTTTAAAGTTGAACATGGTGTTTTGTATAAACATGTCTTAAGTTCCATAGATTCCTTTACTGGAATGTCGGATTGGAAGATAGTCGTTCCAACTCCTAATAGAGCAGAGGTTTTGGCCACTTTTCATGACCATCCTACTGAAGCTCATTTTGGTTTCTACAAAAACTTTCCGTCAAATATCTGAACTTTATTACTGGCCGAAGATGCGTCAAACTGTACGTAGCTATATCGCTAAATGCAAAATCTGTGCTACATGCAAACCGACAAATCTTCCCCAACCAGGTTAAATGTTAGTTATCGATAGATTGATTTTCCATTTCAACTTATATCGTTAGATCTCACTGGTCTCTTATCACTTCTGTACCAATTTGGTTGTTTAAGATCTATTTATCAATTTTGTTTACCTGGCAAAAATCATAAGATGTTGTGCTATTTTGCCTTCTATTTTTTTTATCTTATCTTAATGTTGGTTATTATCTTGGTTTATGGACTTGTTAATTTTGTTGTTTGTTTTCGCTTAAAAGTCCAACTGCATATCATAGGAGTACAGGATGGATATATGGAATTTTCCCCATCTTGAGTTCTGAGTTGAATAGATATTTACAGGGATAATTAGGAAAACATTCCAAATATTTTCTTTATTAGTGTTGTATAGTTTTGTGGATCATGACCATAAAGCTTATGCATTCATATTTACCTACTGTGTCGGTGTTTTAGCGTGGGTTCAGGATTGATCACCCTGGATGTGTGCCCTCACTTGGCTCAGAAATATATCAATACATATTAGTTGTTCCTTGAGTGTCTCTTAGGTTGAAATTAGAATGTGTCATTTAGAATTGGATCGTTCTGATATTCAGCAGTAAGTCTGTTTAACTTAGTTTGTTATCTCCTATGTTATTACCTTCTCAAAGTATTTGAGTTTTAACATATCTTATTGTATACTGTTTGTTTACCTGTCTCTCTACTATTCATACGGATTGGTAGATGTGAGTTATCTTTATCTGTATCTTAATTGAGTTTATCTTTACCTTTATGGAGTTTATCTCATACCTGTAATGGAGTTTACTTTGACTGAGTTTATCTCGTACCTTTACCTTGAGCGTATCTGTATCTTTACCTTAATTGAGTTTATCTCGTACCTTTACCTGAAGTTAATTATCTTTACCTTTACCTGGATAAGGTTATTTCTTATCTATATCTTGATTATAGAGTCCTAAAAATCTGTCCTTTACTGTTCTTGTCGTGAGTAAAGAATTGGAACACGTCAATAGTACAGTTTAGGTATTACAGTTAGGATCTCTTTTATCTTTCCTTCTACCAAGTGTATAGCTGGTAGAAGTGAGTTTTGTGCATATCCTCTACCATGAGTAGATCTGGACGTGCAATTATCTTTTCCCTTTTGTGCATATCCTTTACTATGAGTTGGGATTGCATTTATCTTACTTACCTTTTTTTAGCATACCCTATACCATGAGTATAGTGGGCTTGCTAGTATCTAGGCTTGTGCCTTTACCGATTGTGTGTTTCCCTACCGCTGCAAAGGCAAGTAGGTGTATTGAATTAGCTTTTACCTTGGATTTTCAATATGTTGTTGATATCCCGAACCATATATATATATCTGTTTAGGTTTGTAGTTTCAATTAGTCCTGAGTAATTAGGCCCTCATTGAACTCTATGGTGACGAATAGAATCGGTCGCTCTAGTGTCAACGCTGGGTAAAGTTCATAGGACTTTGTTTGAATTTCGTGGTTATGAATGGTTCTTGGAGATATTGTGTTAGGGGTTGTTAATACACACCTATAATGTAGTTTTAACGATGGTTGTTTTTACCAATACTTGAGAATGTAGATAAGTAGTGTTAAAAGTTAACTTGATCTGTAAGGTTATAGAATTAAACTTAAAATGTATACCTTTTTATTATTATTTTTTTTTTATCTTTGGTTTAAACTAAATTAACATACATTATCGCATTAAAAAAAATGTATGACTTTGTCTTATATTCTTCGTTCCATATTTTTATTTCGTCCTTGATTTTGTTCCAATTCCTGAGCAATTGGTTGACTGGTGAGGAAAATGTTCAATTTTAACGTATCAACGTTCATTGTCGACCCAGCGTTAGATCGTTCTGCCACAAAAAAAAAAAAAAGTTCCTTTTTTTTTTGCTGGAGATGAGGAAGAATGTAGCGTTTACGCTACTGACTAGTCCAATTTAAACCCCTCAAGAAATTTTTATTACCCGCCTACGATCGATTTTAAATGGACATTTTTCCCCACACGCGTAGTAGTCGCTTAAAAAGTAAGGTTGGTCGAGTTGGTACGGGAAGCGGTTAGTTTTTGGTCAGAACTCGTTAAGGCAGCCACGCCAACCGGTGAAATTGTTCACCTTAAGTGACGGAATTGGAGCAAGGAAGATAATTTGGGGAAGAATATAATTCATTAATAAAAATAATAATAAGTAAATTTTGTATAATAAAATCAATATTCATTTATAAGAGTTCCATATAAAAAGGAAGAGTTGGCGTGCTGCGAGCTCCATGTAAGTAAATCATTTTATACGTATTATCTCTTTATCATATAATCAAATTTATCATTGTATTTAGTATTTCTTTAGAGATTTATTTTTGAGTTCCGAAATAATTTAAATATAAAATTTCCTTGATTTACTTACAAAGAACATAAGGTCATTTTTTTTATATAGTCAAACTAAAGTCCGATCTAGTCCATATCTTATCATTAAGTTTTTTTGGTTCTTTTTTTTACCTAATTTTTTTTGGTGGAATATAAAAGGTTCTACAAATGTGGTACAGCCTTCTGTATTCTGCGCATGTTCTTTTCATGGCGCAAGCTTGCCATGCCTACGAAAGTAACTTCATAAATTTGACATGATGTTTACTTAACCTAATACCTAATGTTTTGATGTTTTGTTTTGGTGCAGTCAATCCATGCTGCTACACCTATTGAATTACATATTTATTAAATTAAATAATCATTTTAGATTCCGTCACGTGAAAATATTAATTTCACTTTACTTGAGGATATTCTCTTGAGAATATTCCCTCAAGGATACTAGTAACAGAATCCTTAGATACATAGTTAGCAAACCCGTGGATTTTGCTGTCACCCAGAGACCAGTGACTGGTTGTGGCTTTTGTGACCAGGATTCGTCTTTACAGCCACAAACTGATGTAGCCGTGCCAAGAGGAGTTTTTCCTATGGACTTATAGTGCTGTAAAGATAAGTCGTTTAACTATTTGACCTTTTGTATTACGTATTACTTTATATTTACTGTTAACTGATCATATGCATATGATAAGGTGAATACCTTTATGATAATTTTTTTTTTGATAATTTAATTATAAAATATTCGGGAGGAAAAAGGGACACTTCATGTGTTATTAGGTTTTAACTAGGATTTAGAGAGTCTGACCAAACTCACTTTTTTTGGATATAATATTTTTGTTAATATAATACAATTTGATATTAAGAGGGACATAAATTTAATGTGGTTTGTTTTTAAATATTATATAATGAGTATGGAACAACTCATTTTTTGGATGTAATATATATATTTAATATAATTGTAATAGAGATTTATCAAGTTTGATATCTTTACAATATTGTCATTAGTACCTCATTTTAGTAGAACTAATTTAAATTTAAATGACTACCTTTTTGTTTTAAGACTTTGGCTACCCTACGGACTATTCTTGGTTTATACTAATATTTCATATTTTATTTGGCCAGTGGTAGTGACTATTCGTTTGTTGAGGGGCTATTAGGTCCCATTGTATGTGTACACCATCCACTACCACTGTTATTTGGCTTTGCATTATATGTAAATTGTTTATACACATATACCTATATACATTTTTTATAAAATATATTTATTGTTGCTATTTTGAGTTTTATTTCAGTTCTACTAACCAGTATATAACATAGCAAAACAAGATTATTATTTAGTATTTTTGTATTTCAGAGTATTATCTCCAGATTCATTTGTTACTTCAAAATCTCAACTATCGTTGAGTTGGCGCCCTTCTTTTCTCTTCTTATTGTTCTCTTTCTATAAATTTATTCCCAGTGACTTTCTTCAGTTGATTGATATTACCAGGTCTCATTTCTTTCTTGTCTCATTAGCTCATTATCTCTTGTTATTGTTGTTTATATCTTTAAAGCCACAATCCAGTGCATTGAAGCTAGCCCGAACACTCACTTGAGATTTAGTGTCTCTTTGGCCATTTAAATTTGTTCCTCTGAGCTTAGCCCTATTTTTAGTATTTTTTTCATCACTTCTCTTTCAGTTCTTCTGAAATTTGGAAGTTCTACACTTCAAAAAACCCAATACTCCCGGAGTATTGAGTTTTTCACAATCCTACGTTTTAACATCGATCATTTAAAATCACTGTATTTGCTATCATTTTAAAGCCAATAGATGTTGCCGGTATTAATACTTAAAATAATATCTAGGTACATAAATATCGATCCGTTTTCGGTCAACGTGCTAACGACCTGCTAACACGTTGCGGTCTTAACTGGTTTTTTCTTTGCCTAAATGTTAGATATATTTATTTAAGGTAGATATTTTTCCCAGAGAATTGTGTAGGGGAATATTTTACATAAATTTCAATTTACAACCTGTTTAATCCAAGCTATCGGTGAATAGTTTGAGGTAAATATTATGTTTTTATGGGATTACGCCTCAATTATTGGTTGTAATTGTGATAAGAATCACATTTTTAATTAACTTGTGTTTGACATTTTGATTTCCATTCCGGAAATCGTTCTCAAAAACGTTTTTTTGTACAAAATGTGTATACACATTTTAGATAATTTGTACAATAAACAATAAATATTAGTTAATTAAAAATGTAATTAATATTACATTTTTATATACATAATATACATAAAAAAATAATATTTAACTTAACCATGCAACAAGAAAGTATTTCACAGAACCTCGGTAAATAGTTTTCAAAAATCTACGGTTATTTAAATTCTAAATAGTATGAGAGATACTATTGTACTATATCTATACTCTAATATGTATCTATATGTATCTATACTCTAAGATGTACAGTTGATTATGCTTGTTCTTTTTTTTAACAATCTTAAAAGATACAAAAAAAAAATGTTTGCTTGTAAAACGTTTTTTTACATTCTAAAGAAAAATGATTAAAATAAAAGTTGTAGACCATAAAAGGTTTTTTATGTTGAGAGATACCAAATTAAAATATATAATTAATTGAGCAAGGTAATTGCAAAAAACCCTAAACTCTAAAATATTATGTTTTTAGTAATTTATAAATGATAATAATTGAATTTTTTGCCCAACGGCAGATAATATAGCTACTTCAAATTATCGCAATTAATGGGTTTTTAAGGTGTGCTAAATAGTAAGCAAATCACTTTGAACTTGTCCAAATACTTGTCCAATACTTGTATGTACAAGTATTTTGTAATTTGCAATCTTAATGGCTTATAAGAAAACAAAGAGACAAAAACAGAACCATATTTAACCAATAAGAACTAAGATAACATTTAATTCTTAAAATCATATTTTTATTGTTTATTAATACAAGATCTAAAAATTGAAAAGATTTTGAATTAAGATCTATAATATATGATCGAAGTTATAGATGGCTTACACAGTAAAGGAGTAAAATGTTATAACCCATTAAAATAATGGTATTCGTAAATTACCGCCACGGAAAAGTACCATGGAGGTAAGAACTGACTGAGCTAGTTTTTTTTTAGATTCGGACTTTAAATTGAAGCACGCTTGCAAAATATTTAATATCTCGGCTTCTGTGGCACGTAGAACCTTCATTTCTTTACTAGGGTAGCTCAACCAAATAGTAAGAATTGTGCTATTTTGACCTATCTTACTAAATTTTTCCGTTGAAAGTACGAACTCTTATAAAAGCGAGTTCGATTTACAGAATACACGTGTGTATAGAGAGTACAGAGTGACTATCTGGTCAAGTACAGTCGTTTAGATAATCGCTCTTTGGGATAAACAAATTGGATAACTTTGTGATCTATGTGAAATATACCACACTTTAATAATGTATTCTTCTTCTCTTCTTCAGCCTTCATTTATCCAATGTTGGACATAGGCCTCCTCCAATTGCTTCCACGCTTCCCTATCTTTTGCAATTCTCATCCACTGCTTTCCAGCTACAGCAGTTATATCGTCTATTCATCTCTTTTTAGGTCTTCCCACGCTTCTTTTTGTTTCTCGAGGTCTCCAGAATGTCACTTTATGAGACCATCTGTTGGTGTCTTGTCTTGCTACATGTGCTACCCATTGCCATCTCAATGTCGCTATTTTTTCCATGATGTCGGTTACTTTAGTTCTTTGACGTATTTCGGTGTTAGGAATTTTGTCTCTGAGGCTTATATTTAACATGGCCCTCTCCATGGCCCGTTGAGTTACTCTTAATTGTTCTGCCATTTTTCTTGTTATTGCCATAGTTTCCAATCCATAAGTTGCAACTGGTAGTATACAAGTGTCATAGGTTTTTCGTTTTAAGTGAATTGGGATTTTTCTGTCTTTTAAAATGAAGCTCAACTTACCAAAAGCAGCCCATGATATTTGTGTCCTTCTTTTAATTTCTAGGGTTTGATTTTCCTTTTCGTTTTTAATTGCATGTCCTAGGTATAATATATTGTTCTACCTTTTCTATAGTGATGTTATCTATCGTGATGTTTTCTAGGCTGTTGCTTAATATCTTTGTTTTGTCGAGATTCATTTTTAATCCTATTTGATTCGATTTGTGATTTAAATCTTGTAGCATTGATTTTAGTTCATGGATATCTGTGCTTATTAGTACTATGTCGTCTGCAAAACGCAAATGGTTAAGATATTCTCCATCTATTTTTAATCCATTTTCGGCCCAATTTAGTTGTTTGAAAACATTTTCTAGTGCCAAAGTAAATAACTTGGGTGAGATGGTGTCGCCCTGTCTCACACCTTTGCCAAGGTCTATTTTTTCTAGTTTCCAGATCATCATCTATTTTTACGTGAAAAAGTAGCATCATCGTATATATTCTTAAGGAGGGCAGCATATCTTGAATCTACTCTGGCGTCGTCCAATGCTGTTAAGAAAGCCCAATTCTCGATACTGTCGAATGCTTTGTGATAATCGACAAATGCCAGATGTAGTGGTATGTTGTACTCTATTGTTTTTTTAATAATGGTCCGAATTGTTTGCAAGTGATCGATAGTGCTAAAACCCTTACGAAAGCCTGCTTGCTCCACTGGTTGGTATGCATCTAGTTTAGCTGTCAATCTATTTGTTATTATTCGGTTAGTAGTTTGTAAAGGTGTGACAATAAGCTTATTGGTCGGTAGTTTTCTATATTTGCGGCGTCCCCTTTTTTATGGAGTAGAATGACTTCCGCATTTTTCCATGTGTTCGGTATTTGTCCTTCCAATAGGCGTTTATTAAGTAATGCTCTTATTGCCTCTTCTAATGCAGTGCCTCCCATTTTTAGCATCTCTGAAGTCATTTTATCTTCTCCTGGTGTTTTCCCATTTTTCATTTGTTTTAGGGCGGCTCTAATTTCTGATGTTATTATTCCAGGGAAGTCCTCTGAGCCCACATTTAAGATATGTTTTTTTGGTATACCGGGGTTCGGAATAGTAGAACTATACAGCTTCTCATAAAATTTTCGAATTTCTCTAACGATCTCTTCCTTCACAATGTTCCACGGTCGTCTTTTATCTTTATGATTTTATTCCTGCCAGCGGATTTACATGTTTTTAGTACTTTCATGTTCTTATTATTTTCTATGGTTTCAAGAATCTGGTTTGTTCTATAAACTCTGAGGTCTTAATATTTTTCTTAACGCTTCTGTTGAGCGCTTTATAGTCCGGGTTATCTCTGTTCGTTCTTCTTCTTTTCTCTATCTGTTCTAGAGTTTCGGGTTTTAGTTTAGCTTCCTTTTGTTTTCTTATTCTGCAACAGAGTTAGTTTCTTAGTGACTGTTTGTATGTCTTTAGTTCTTTTCTCAGCTAGTTCATCTATATTCTTGTGCTCAAAGGTATTTGCTACTAGTTTTCGTGCTAATTCCTCTTGGTATTTCTCTTTATTACTGGCTAGGATGTCTGCCGTCGGTAAAGGGTTTGTTGTTAATAGTTTTCGTCTTTCTCTCTTTACGTTAATACGTATATCAGCACGAACTAGTCTATGGTCACTGCCGGTGTTAAATTTGTTCAATACCTCGATGTTTATAACGTATTAACGTTATTATATATATTAATAACGTATTATCTGCCCCAATTTAAATTAGTTATATTAAATGCCATTATGTACAAACGAAGTTATTAACATTTATAAATTACTGCAAAATAATTGAGGGTTTTTTCGGCAAAATACGAAAGTACGTTTCTATTTTGAGAACGATTTCCGAATTGGAAATTGAAATGCCAATAAACGTACTTTAACCTTTAATTGTGGCTTATTCCCATTTAATTAGTAATTATGTCTTGTTTATCTCTGCACTTGGTCACACATATTCTTTCAGGACTGTAAATACTGACCACTTTACGTTTTTTTTTTAGTTTCTTTGACAAGTGGGGATTGTCTATTCGGTTATTTCTTAATATGGACTATCAGTAATTGTTTAGTAAAGTCAATTACTGATAGATCTATTATAGAAGTTACCCATACTTTTCCAGTAGTCATTTAGACGGTTCATCTTAATTGTCCTCATTTGGAATATAAGCCCGAGAAAAGTTTTAAATTCTGTTTGTGTTGTCTGTTTCCAAAACGCAATCCTCGATTTTTCTAAACGACTTTCTGCAAATATTTCGTCAGAGTCACTTCCACCATTCATTTAATCTACATCATCCTCGCCAGATGCTTCTAAAAATGATTGTAATTCAGCAGTGGTCAATCTACGTTTATGTTTACGTCTAGCTTTTTTAGACGTCGAACACATAATATTATTTACATCCATTTTTTTACAAATACTATAACTTACTTTAACATACGTAATTAACAATGAAAACATACTACTAGAAACTATCAATTTACGTTTTCCAATACTATAAGGGCACTTGAGGCACAACACGTTTTTACTCAATAATAATTCCTGTATAAGTAAAATTGCTTTTTAATTTGCTTCATTGAAGCACACTAGACATATTGCAGTTTTGCTATCACATTCTTCACAGTATGTTTTAATTTTTTTAATTTTTCTATCGGCCTTTCTACTAGTCACGCTTATTCTTAAAATTTTGTAACCTCTTGTACACTTCCTTCTCTTTTTATTATCTACATCGCTTTGCCTGAGATGGTATTTTTTGGGTGTAATTAGTCATTAGGGTTTCAACATTTCTTTATTTGCAAACGCCTTCGCTAATTCCAGTCTGAACTCAAGGATAGGTTGTCGCTTTTTTCGCGTTTTCTATTATTTAGCAACTAAGTATTGACTACTGCGGTATTAAATATTAATTCCACTGCCACTTTCCGGTACCACTTTAGTATTTTGCGTATTGGGCTTTTGTAAAAAGCCATTTGATCGCTAAAATCAACTCTTTCTTCACAACGTTATAATTTAGAATAGTTTGTGGTTTTAGCACTTGTGTCTAATTTTTCTTTCCACCTGAATAAACCAAGATACAACTATTATGTTTAAATGTTGTAATAATTAAAACTGGTTCTTTGTCGACCCTTTTTATCACTTGTGAAATCAATAATGGGGTGAAGTTTCAGTATATAAGTAGTTGCGACTTTTTTAATCTAGATTTTGGTTTTGAATTTTTTGTAATAGAACATCTGCATACCCATATTCTACCCATATTCTACCCATATTCTAAAAGAAATGTGTTTTTACGTTGTCGGGAATATTATAAATTGGTTATCTTTCACAAAGCATTCGAAATATGATTTAAATTCTATTTCAGAAAAAATTTTTACTGCAACTCTTGTTCGACCTAAACTAAATTATTACACAAAACAAGTAATCTATTTTTTTTATAGAAATGTAGAAATAGAATTTCCTGTCGAAGTTTTATGTGTGGCATAAGTCACTGGTGTCTCGTATATACGGTCCTCTTATCGCATTACAAACATAATTCTCAATTAACAGTGCGGTACAAGATATATTTAGGTTGTATAATCAAGCCGTAATACTTGTCGTGAGACCATAAGACCGTATGTTATAAATAAATATATTCCTACAAGAATTATCTTAAAAAAATGAGAAAAATACAATAAAAAAGTGCAATATGAAGTGTTATTTAAAAAATGGCAAGTCATTCACGGGCGGACAGTTAAAAACAAAAGTTTTCAGTGTTCTATTGCTTGATTATTATTATCTAATTGGTATATTTTAAAAATACTAGGGACATCCCCACCGACCACAATCTTCTTCTTACAACAATTAGGATAGAATTTAAAAGAACAAAAAGAAATAAGCAAATAATAGCTATTAACCCAGATAAGCTTAAAGAAGAATCCACTAGTAATAAAATACGGGAAGAAATACATAGACACTTGAGTAACAGAACAGTACAATCGACACAAACTCCCGAGGAAGACTGGCACTATATTGAGAAAACACTTACAAGAGTAACAAACCATGGATGACAGAAGAAATTCTAAACATGATGGACGAAAGAAGAAAATACAGAGGTAAAAATGAAACAACATACAAGCAAATACACAAGAATATCAGAATAAAGATCCAACAAGCCAAAGAAACCTGGCTAAGTGAAAGATGCCAAGAAATTGAAGAGTTGGAACAAAGACATGATACTTTCAATCTACATAAAAAAGTAAAAGAAGCCGCTGGAATATTTAAACAAACTCCTACGTCTTTCATCGAAGATAAACATGGGAACCCACTACTGAACAGAGAAGATTAAATAGGTAGATGGAGAGAATACGTGGAAGAGATGTTTCAAGACCGAGAGAGGACGAACATTTACATGCAGGAGGCATCGACTGGACCTTATATCACAAAGCAAGAAATTATCAAAGCGGCAAATCAGATAAAGAACGGAAAAGCTGTTGGGGAAGATAATATCCCAATTGAAATAATAAAGATATTACTAGACGAACACATCGAAGTAATGGAAGATATATTTAACAAAATATACGAAACAGGCATAATACCAAATGATTGGCTGACATCGGTGTTTATACCACTACCAAAGAAGAAAAACGCCAAGAAATGTGAAGACCATAGGATTATTAGCCTGATGAATCATATATTGAAACTTTTCCTACGAGTAATACACAATAGAGTATACAATAAACTAGACTAACACACTGGTCAAACTCAGTTTGGTTTTAAGAATGGGTACGGAACAAGAGAAGTACTTTTTTCAATACGTGTGCTAGTTGAAAGATGTAGAGATGTCGATTCTGATGTATACTTGTGTTTTATATACTTTCAGAAGGCGTTTGACCTGGTGAAACATTATAAACTAATAGGTATTTTAAGGTCATGTAATATCGACGATAAAGACTTAAGGATCATTTCAAACCTTTACCAAGAACAAAAGGCTAAAATCAGAATAACAAGCGAAACATCTGGAAAAATCAATATCGAGAAGGGAGTAAGACAGGGATGTGTCCTATCACCTTTGCTGTTCAATGTTTACTCTGAGAAGATATTTCAGAAAGCTTTGGAAGGCACCTCGGATGGTATAATTATAAACGGGCAATGTATAAATAACCTGCGATATGCTGATGACACTGTCATACTGGCAAATAATGCTGAAGCCCTGCAACGCTTAATGGACCGAGTAATGACAGCCTGTAGAGAATTTGGAATGAAATTGAATACAAAGAAGACAAAAACGACGATCATCAGCAAGCACCAAAACAGAAGGGTGAAGGTCAATGTCGACGGAACAGATCTGGATAGAGTAACAAGAACAACGTACCTTGGAAGTAATCTTGATGAAACTTGGGACCACTCACTAGAGATAAGAATACGCCTGAAAAAGGCACGTACAATGTTTTACAAAATGCAAAAAGTTCTATCATCCGCCAGCTGGGCATCTCATGAGAACTAGAATACTTAAGTGCTATGTTTTCTCCACCTGCTCTATGGTGTTGAAGCCTGGACAATGACAGAAGCAACACAAAAAGAATCCAAGCATTCGAACTCTGGTGTTACCGTAAAATGCTCAGAATATCCTACATGAGCCATACGACGAATGCGGAAGTCTTGCGGAGAATGAATAAGGAAAGAGAGCTTATGCTTATAATAAAAGAACGGAAAACACAATATTTTGGTCACATCATAAGAAGTCAAAAGTATGAACTGCTCCAACTTATAATCGAAGGCAAAGTCAATAGCAAAAGAGGACCAGGAAGAAGACGCAACTCTTGCAAAAAAACTCTCGCAACTCTTGCAAAAAAACTCTTGCAACTCTTTCTAAAAACTTACGGCAATGGACGAACATGACCTCCATAGAACTATTCAGAACTGCTACAAATAAGATTAAATGGGCAAATGTAATGGCCAACGTCCTTAAGGATAAGGCACCGTAAGAAGAAGATTGGTTAAGTGCTATCATTTGAGATATCGTACGTCACTATTGGCCTAATAGGACCAAAGGTACATAACTAAGGCCCTTTTGACATGCAACTCCATTACCTCATTGTATCTCATTGTATTTTATTTGTTAAATCCTTTCATTTGAGGTACTGCACGTCATGATTGGACTAACAGAACCGAAGATACACAACTAAGGCCCTTTTGACATTGTGCTGTATTTCATTTTTCTATCCCATTGTATTCCTTACGGTAAATCTTATCATTAGAGGTACTATACGTCACGATTGGACTAATAGGATCAAAAATACGTGACTACGGCCCTTTTGACATGTTGCTGTATTTGATTTTTCTATTTCATTGTTTTCGATTGGTTAAATCCTATCATTTGAGATACTGTACGTCACGATTGGACTTATAGAAACGAAGGTATATAACTAAGGCCTTTTTGACATGCTGCTTTTCTGTCTTATTGTATTTTATTGGTTAAATCCTATCATTTGAGGTGCTGTACATCACGACTGGACCAATTGGAGCAAAAATATGCAATATATACCCCGTTATATATACCCAATATATAACCCGTTATTTTTAATCAAACAAGATGCTAGAATGATTTATGGATGAAAAAAATATATATAAATTCTTAAATTTACCATTTCGTTGTGGGTAATATTATATTCAACAGCGATGCCAAATTTCTGATGCCAAAATGATTGATAATGAAAGTGCGATATACATTTTCATGTATATAATGGCAGCGAGTAAACGGTAAAAATCTGAACTAAATATATATAATATTTTCACTGTACCATCATTTTAGACTCAAACATTTCCTGAAATAAACTTATATAACTCAGTAAGGGATAAAAAGAGAAAGCGGACATTTAAAATACCAACACGGTATCAAATCTCTAATCATTGAGATGGTTAAAATTCTTGTAACAAGTACAGGAAAAAAGTTATTAAGGTCTTGTAAAGTAGCGTCGATATACAGATGCTACTTTACAAGACGATGCTAAATTGATGGTAAAAGCATAATGTATCGATGCCAAAATGATAGTAGGATGTATATATATATATATATATATATATATATATATATATATTAAAAATCTATTGGATTTTTGGATTTATTGGTTTACCTCCTTGGTTTGCCTCCTTGAGGCAAACTTTACATTTTGTGGATACAATAGATAACGTTGAGCATCAGGATAGGTTTTGGAAAGTTCGTCCTTTGTACGAAACAATACGCGCCCGTTTGCTGTCACTTCCATTGGAGACAAATCTGTCAATTGATGAACAAATAGTGCCTTTCAAAGGATCACTCAATGTGAAGCAATATATAAAAAACAAACCAAATCCATGGGGAATAAAAATATTTGCAATTTGCGGTGCAAGTGGGCAGATGTTCGATTTTATAATTTATCAGGGAGCTAAAACGGAATTGGATCAAACACAAATGACAGTTTTCGGACAAGGCGCAGCTGTCGTTTTGAAGCTGTGTGATCGAATCACAGAGGATAATTGCAAAGTCTATTTTGATAATTATTTCTCTAGTTATTGGTTGTTACAAATTCTGCGCCAAAAAAATATCTTTGCCGTTTGTACTGCACGGCAAAATAAATTCAGTAGCCCTAGCTTCTCTGCTGATAAAGTAATGAAAAACCATGGACGTGGTAGTGCAGAAGAAATAATCAGCAACGATGGGGAGGTAATCATGACAAAGTGGTATGATAACAAACCTGTAATAATGGCATCTAATTATATAGGAATTGGGACGATCGACAAGTGTAAACGATGGGACAAAACAAACAAGACCTATATAGAAATAAATAGACCACAGGTAATAAAGGATTACATTTGTCAATGGGAGGTGTTGACAAATTCAATTTCTTACTAACATTGTATAGGACCTTTATTAGGTCACGTAAATGGACATTGCGAATGTTCACACATGGTATAGATTTAGCCTGTACAAATGCATGGCTAGAATATAGTAGGCAAGCAACAAATTTGCAAATACCAAAGCAAAGAATCTTAGATTTGGTGCACTTTCGCGCAGAAATTGCTGAAGTTCTTTTAGCTATAGAAAAAACAGTCAATAAAAAAAGAGGACGACCGCTTTCGATAAGGCCTGAACCAAAAACACCTAAAAGAAAAAACATTGAAGTACGTCCAGTGAAGGAAGTAAGATTGGACAATGTAGGTAGGACATTTACATTCTATTGATAAATTGAAAAATGCTTCGCGTTGCAAGAAACCCGGATGCAAGGGAAAATCTCGTACATCCTGCCTCAAATGCAAAGTTCATTTATGTTTGACCAATATTAACAATTGTTTTGTGGAGTACCACAGTATATAAATCATGTATAATGTGCATTGAATAAATATTATCATTGTTCTCATTATTTATTTTTTCTCTAACCCACAGTCTTTTTACCCCGTTATCTCACAATGTCCTCATGTGTGGACATGCTATTTTTCAAAAATGGAAATACTTTTTGATTTGGAATAAACTCCATAAATCTTAAATAAATTCAAGTAACCAATATTCAAAATTTCAAATTTTTAGGCTGAGTTTAAAAAAATCATGAGCGAAAGGGTTAATTCACTTTTATCGCTCTGATAATAAATTGTTTTTGATCCAAATTTTCTCAAAAAAAATTCAGATCGAACAGATCGGGCAATTATTTTTGTTATTATGTATAATTTAATGTCAAAGAAATTTGGCACGGATAATCCCGGATAATTAAATTTAATGTCTATTAGAAAGTCAAAGAATTTGGCACGGATAATCCCGGATAATTAAAAATTTTGTACTTTGAAAATTATAAGTTTGAAATTTTCCGAAAATATCCTTTATCTGCTTTTGGCTTAAACGAAATATTTATTTGTTTTAGGTTCAGGGGGTACATCTGGGATAAAGATTGTAACCAGGAAATACTTATCCAATCGCATGAGAAATGAAAATTTACCTAATTTAGAAGAAAAACTAAATTGTATAAATATCAAGTTTTGTCTAACGAAGACTACACTAATAAGCAAATCGGAATACTGAAAAGCAATTTTGCTCATTTCAAGTCAGAAATGAAGAAAAGATGGACGAAAGCCCATAATAGAGAAGAAGTATTACTTAAATATAACGATTCTCAGCTCGAGGGGACCTTTGCGATTCCTGTTACCGATAGTACGGCAAATCGGCCAGGACGACTTCATAAAACTCTTGGAGATCTCAGTGAAAGAAGTAAACGAAGGAGAACACAAGCTATTCGCTCCAACTTCGACGAGGATACTTTAGTTCATGCTGCTCAAGTCAAGTTACAAGAAACAGGAAAGAGAGACGCTTCCACTGTACTCAAAGGAATTATATATTCGCCAACTGGCGCATCAAAATAAGGCATACAATCGCACAAAGTCTTTGAAAGATAAAATTAATCATTTGAGTATCCAGGAAGCCAACCAAATGTTCATAGACGCAGACGTAACACGAGCACAATATATGTAATAAGAAGTACGAATAAAAACTTATTTCCGTGTTACAGTCTGCTACAAAAAAAAAGAAATACTATTCGCAACCAGCTTAAACTGTAACTAGCATTAGTGCGGACGCTAAATTGCAGCCTTTGATCGACCTTACTGTTAGACGATTATCGCAGTACCTAGAAGAGGTTTTAATACCGGTAAAAGAGAAAGAACGCAAAACTCTAAAATTAATCTGCAAATGGGGCTGTGATGGGTCCCAGCAATCGCAGTACAAACAAAAGTTTGATAAGTGATGAGGACAGTGATTCCAATATATTTCAAAGCTGCTTTGTTCATTTGAAATTAGTATGTGAACAAAAAAAATGAAAAAACTGTATGGGAAAACCCCAGACCCTCTTCTCCTAGGTTTTGTCAGTCAATAAGATTTAGGTTTATCAAAGATAGTGACACCACTGCCAGTGATACCACTAAAGAAGAAATTGATTATGACAATAATTCTATTAACTCGTTTGTTGCAACCGATTTTGACTTATGTTTCCAACAATTTACAGTCAAATATGAATTCATAATGACAATGGTGAACGGAAAAGTCTGCAATGCTGCCACAGGAACAACATCGACAAGCCGATGTTATATTTGCGGTGCTACTTCAAAAGATTTCAATAACTTAGACAGAGCAAATTGTGTTGATGATGGGGCAATTCAAATCGGATTCTCTGTATTACATGCCAGCATAAGAGTATTTGAAATTATTCTGCATTTGGCGTACAAAGCTGCAACAGGGATATTTTCAATCGCCTACTTTTAAGTTCGGACCCTTTGATGAGTTGTAGGAGGCAAATAAAAAAACCACCATTTTGTATACCCCCCACCACATCGCATACCCAAAACCACTGACAAGGTCAACGACCGGTCGAGGGGTCAGGTCAAGGGATCAACGACCGGTAAAGGGGTCAACGACCGGTGGAGGGGTCAAGGTCAAGGGGTAAACGACCGGTAAAGGGGTCAATGACCGGTCAATGGGTCAATAACCGGTCAAGGGGTCAACGACCGGTCAAGCGATCAACAATCGGTAAAGGGATCAACGACCGGTCAAGGGATCAACGATCGGTCAAGGAAACAATGATCGGTCAAGGGATCAACGATCGGTCAAGGGGTTAATGAACGTTACACACAAAGGATAAAAATATACATTATCAGTGAAAGTCAAACAGGTCAGGTATGTAAAAACAAGAATTAGCAATAGATAACTTTATTTTTATAAAGGTAAAATAAGGAAAAAAACAAGAAGTAGGTTAATAGTGAAACAGAATAGTGAAGTAAAATAGTGTTCCAAACACGGTAGCTTTATTTGGATAAATTCATTATATAGAATATGTGGTGGAAACAAGATACATTTTACACTCACACCATATTAATAAATGCTAAATACGCCAATAAAACAATTATTATTAGTACAGAAATGCTTTTATTAAATACATTATACCGTTAATACAAAAAAGTCTAAATATAAGATTATTAAGTTTGTGATTTACTTGAACCATCTTCAACCACACCATCAATGTCTTTATCAATAACTTCATTACTGGAAGTATCATCTTCGTTATTTTCTTCTTTTTCGTATAAAACAGATGGAAGATAGTCTTTTATTCGAATTAAATAACCATCCAACTTTACAACTTTTAGTAACGATACAAATCCATATAAACATATTTGGTTTTTAAGATACAAGTCACAGATTTTAGCACCTTTTTCATATTTTTTAGCTAATTCTGTACAAAATTCTGGAGAATAAGATGATGGACGCACTGCACCATAAACGGCTTCATGAGAAGCATCAAACTCCAGATTTGAAAAAAGTTGGTGTACGTTTTGAACACCACTTTTTAAATCCGTAACTTCAATTTCGGTAACATAACACATCCACATTGTAAATACTAGCAGTAAAGCTGAAGAAAAACTGTAGGAATTAGCTCTACAACGTGTTATTAAACAAACACCCCACCAACAAACTCCCCCACTACGATAAAAAAATCCATTTCAAAACTATCTACATAAAATTCATCCCCACCATCATTTTTTGCTTCTGGTAGAAGTAGTTTAGCTTGCTGGATTAAATAATCGAGATTTTTTTGTTGTTGGTTAGGTATAAACGTATCTATTTTGTAATGACCCCACGCTAATGTGTTAATAGTTTCGGGTATAACATATCTCTTATCATCGTGGGAAGTTAAAGCAATCTTATTTTTTAATTCAGTATACATTTCATGTAAATGTGACTTAAATGTATACATTTTACGATAAATCTTCGCATTAGTATTATCAACCACTTGTTTATAATCCGTAAATGTTAAAGATTTATTTATAACGTTTTTGGAAATTCCCTTAGCTTTTTAAGGTTATCATTGTTACTTAATGTCACACAATAAGCTTTGGCACCAGTACCACAAAAATTTGTAATTGGTTTACCTTTTAAACTCATCCTTTAATTTACCAACCACTGATGGTGTTTTTGGTATATTAAAGATATTATCGGCGGGGTAATTGGATGTATCAAATAAATGAAGGTTTTCTTTGATATCGCGGTAAACGTTTTCTGTTTGAATGTGTAAAATTAATGAATCAGTGTCGGTATACAAAAGTGCGGCATTATCTACATATTTAGCTTTAATGTTATTGTAAAAAAAATCATACATACGAATTTTGGATATTTCTAAAATTGAAAAACCGACATATACCGGTTTGTCGTAGATTATTTTTAGGATATTCATTTGAATTGCAACTAAATTATCAGAAAATATTGAAACAGAGTGAAAATTCGGCATACTAATAAACCCTTCAGCACCGACGCTCCCAGGCAAGTTTTCCCAGTGGGATAAAAGTTTAATATCAAGCCTCTTATCAACGTTTTCCATAGTTTTCCCGTAAATGGAGTTTGTGTAATTTTTATATGTACTTTTATCAAATTCATTATTTGAAGAATTACGTAAATTTGTGTTTAATTCAATATAAGGTTTTAACCACGGTGATTGAGAAAATTCTAGAATTCGATGAATTTTAGTTACCTTTAAACCTTGTTCAGTACACTGTTTCAAATTTCTATAACGGATAATATATTTATTTTTCGGTAACAACGTTAATACAAGCTTGGGATCTTTACTATTAGGAGGAATCAGATTTTCAGGAGAAAACGGTAAGTCGTTATGGAAATCATGTAATGTTTCAGGATAAGCTAAATCAACTTCTAAGACATACCCCTTTGGAGATTCATCATCGACTGATAAACAATCAAAATGAGTGATTTCTACATCATCTAACCATCGAAAATCACCATGCGGAAGAAATTGACTCATAGCGTAACCATAAAGGTTTGTAGCATCTAAATAAAGAATATATGAAGTAGGTTTAGAACAATCATATTTCCCACAATACTGATTATTTGCAGCAGCAAATCTAGTGCTACACTGACTTATACCTCCACGTATACCCTTTTTAAAAAAATGGAGCATATCTATATCCGTCAATAATTCAAGCTGAACATTAGTTTTACGCAACATAGCATCCCAGCTAAGTGATGGAGCTGTTAAATATTGAGCAGGATCTAGTTTATAGTTAAATAAACAACTATGTCGAAAGTTTGCGAACACATCAGCTAATAATAAAATATCTGATTTTAAATAAACATCTGAGTACTCTCCTAAAGTGTTACAATTAAAAACTTCCCAAACTCGCTTAGCTCGTAGGTACTTTTCATCGGAAATGCCTTCACCTTTTAAAATATCGAAAAATTCTTCCTGTGTGGGTAAAGATACCTCACCAAGTTTTGAAAAGTTATCCAGGTATGAATAAGGGAAAACACCTTTTTGTCGTAACAATCCGAACTCTTCATTTGATCGACAATATTTTTGTAACTCTAGACATTGATTATCATTTAGGGTTTTACTTAAATTATCCAGTGAATGAGGTAAAAATCTGAAAGAATCTACAAACCTTAATTTTAAATATATATTTTGCTCTAAATCACCACGATCAACTAAAAGTAGTTTGGTGAATGATATATATTTTTCTTTAGTTTGTGCAATAACATCAATTGTTTCGTTATTCTGAGCTAATTTTGTTATAAACAGATGCAAATCGTAATTGGTTAAATTATGCATGAAAACAGGTATGAACTTAGGTAATTTATAATTTAAATTACAAGCATTATGAGCCGCGCCAGAAAACAACTCTGTTAGATGTGAATGATCTCTAACTTTAACTTCGTTAATATCGAACGGTTTATCACAAATGTGACAACACTTACTAGTAAAAAATTGTAATTCCTCTTCTGGCGTGAGTTTTTTCATAGGTTTAATATGTTTAAGATATTTATGATAAATAGTGTAAACTTTTTCTTCTAGTTTTTGAATAAACTTTTCAACCACGTTGTCACCGCGATAAATGATAAGTTGTGATAAACTGTCATCAAAATAACATTTAACATAAAAACCGAATGAATATGGTGTATGCTGATAGGTTTTGACAGTAAACGAGGAATTATCAGAAGGTGTTGCATATTGTATCGGTTGCAGTATACTTTCAAAATCAGCATATATAACAAACGGAACTTGCATTTGTTTCTGAAAGTTGGAAAACTGTAAGATATTTTCTTTTTGTAGATGTCCATATTTATTGAGAATCATGTTGGTAGTTGGAAGCTTAGTATATACAAAGTTGCAATCGTTGTCTTCATGTTTGTGAAGACGTTCTAAGGATGAGAAAAATGGTAAGCAACCATTACATAGAAAAGTCTGACCATTATGGTGTGATTTTTGTTTTGATATTAACCGCGATAAATTTTTAATGTAACAATAATGACTATTCCCGTACTCATCAAAAATAAGTAATGTTAACATGTGTAGCTTTTTTAGATTTTGTATTATACAACGGCCCAACGATTTCCAATTGTGTGATATTATTTTTAAAACATTCACTAATCCCAAAAACGTTAATCGAAATATTATTTAGTAATTCAAATTTTGGTATATCTGAGAGTTTCATAGGGAATTCTATATTATGGAACTTTAAGAGACTAGTATAATGCGGATAAGAAGTAGTAAGATTGGATTTACCTGTTGGGTCAAAAATTGATGCGTTTACCGCCCAACCAAAACATGCTTCATCTTTATTCATTATATTAATAATTGCTTTCTTCATCTCGATTTGTCCCGGTAACCTGATATATGAAGAAGGTCGTAGAGGGTTGTACTTATTGTTAACTTCTAATGATTGGATTTGTAAAAGACTCCATCCAGATTCCTTTTCTTGTATTTCCGAAACCTTGGGTAATATCTCCCTAATAAAATCTTAATATGCTTGTTTCAAATTAGTAGAAATAGTAATAATCTGATTTTTTGTATTAAATGATTTTAAATCATAAGTATCTTTTTCAGGTATTGTGTACATAGAGTTAAGTTCGAAATTAACTTTTAACACTTTAAATTTATGTAAATAGTTATGTAGGAGCTTCAAAACGTTACCGTCAATTTCACTAAAAAATTCCAAGTAATCAATATGATGTTTGTTGCTAGAAAGACGGTAACTACCGATACGATTTTTAAACGCACTTGATAGTTTCTCAACCCCACTATTATTACTAATAACACTTTTGTGTGAATTACTGCGTAAATGTCCTGTTAGTCCTCTCCCAGAAATTTTTTTATAACAATCTTGACATTCGATAACATTGGATGTAGTGGTAACTGGATGAACAATAGATCTAAAGGGTTCTACAATGGTTGAATTGTAATTATTAGCGGATGTAACAACATCTGGGTCATCATTAAGTTTCACCTTTTTCCCTTTATTGAATCGTTCCGGACAACTTTCCCGTTTATGCCTACTTACACTGCTTTTGTTAGATAAAACTTTTAAACAAGAGTTACACTGCATGGTTGTTGACTGAAGCTAGGTGACTGTACGACACAAGAATGAACAATAACGAAAGAAGTGTGGGGTATAAATATAAACTTGTTTTGATTACCGGTTTTAAACTGGAAATACCGGTTTTAAACTGGAAATACCGGTTTTATGGTATTATTAGAGTAAATGATTACAAAAACTAACAATATATCCAAAATATACATAATTACCGCATTTATAAGCGTGGTTAAAAGTAAAAGTGTAGCAAAAAATAGTTTTTTTACCGCTTTTTACCGCTTTACCGCTATATGCGTGATTTTTTCTCAAAGTAATAACATATTCGTATTCCTGGCGTCAAGACCTTTCATTAGAGTGGTTGGAAGGTGGGTGTAAGACTAAAATAAAAAAAAACCTCAAAAATAAAAAAATATAAAAAATTAAAAAAAAATTAAAAAAAAACTGATGTGCAAACCAACAATAAGTGCAAAGCTGTGCAGACATGCATAAACTCAACTATAGCCGGTCAATACCCTTTCTTTGTTGTCTATGTAGAGGTCATAGAGGAGTATTCACTTCATTTGCGAGAGCTTACATCGCCTTCGAGTATCCACCTTTCTTTGTTACAGCAAGTGTAGATCCTGTTTCACCCACCATTTCGCGTTGCTTAGCTTGGGTTCGGTTTGTTGTATATAACCCTGTTTAAGTTATGCAATTTCAAATAGTCTCTTCTTTTCGCAATGAAAACCGAACAACGTTCTGCGCGTCGCGAGCCGGGGTTGTTGGCTAAGAAAAGAATTTTATTTGAAAGTGGACTGGAGTTTGCGAAACCATTTAATAAAAAACAATGTATTACTGGTGCAAGTGTACTTCAATCTTTAATCGAGTCGCCGCCGCCGGTGTGTGAAAATTCGATTCCGTCCGCGATCGCACCGCTGTCACCAAGATCGGTCCCGTCTTCGATCTCTTCTCCGGTCTGTGAAATAAGGGATAGGCAGCGTGCACCGTCGGAAGAGAGTGTTGTTTTCGTCAGCGCGAAAAAAAAAATAGTGAGACCCAGCGCCTTATTTTTAAAATAAACAACCAAAAAAAAAATTAAAAACTAAAGCGACGGTGCACTCCGCGGTTAATGAGAATGTCGTTCAGCCATCCACATTTATTAAGGATGACATTCTTCATGCCGCCGAAGAGGCTGCACGCAGACACGAAATGGTGGAGCAAGTAGCGGCGGAGGTGCACACTCCTCCAAGCACCTCTACACCTTTCGAGGATATCTCCGACCCTGAAGACGGACCTGATGATGAAAACCACTACAAACCCATGACTAAGGTTCAATTCTGGGAAAAAAAACTAATAGAGACAGAGCCGTCATTTAGTAAAGTAGTGGCCAGCGCTCTCCAAATCCCCAACAGAGTAAAAGCTCAAAACCAACAATTTTGTGAGGATTTCAAAGGAGGGCTTGTGTCGGCACTTGAACGTCATCAGGACCGTCTCCAGGATAGTTTGAACAGGAGTTTAAAGGATAGTGAGCTCCTTAAGAAAGCTGCCAAAATATTTTTTCATATGCGGAAAAACTGTCGGGAGGCTTTCCACGAAGAGCAAAGCCGTCTCATAGAAAATTCCCAATACACCAAAATTTTCCTGACCAACGCTGTGAGATCAGATTCTGAAGGTGAGAATTTTTATTATAATATGTTGCAACAATTTTACTAACAAAATTTACGCAATGCTAATAATGATAATTACAATACTAATAATGTTTTTCGTTTGTTACAGACTTGCTCAACAAAAATGCTGGTGGCGATGCCCTGTGATGCTGGGGGACAAGTAAACCGTGAGTTAACCAATTATAATAAATTATAATTTCCAAACATCTCATAAATTTGAGCGAACCTGTTGGGTGCCAAAATCAATGTGTAAGTCATTATAAGGGTATCTTTCAGAATTTAAAAATACCTTTATATTTGTGAGGTCGTTATGGTCAAATTTGCTCATATCTTTAGTAATTTTGGATTTTCTTCCTTTTTGGAATGCGATAATGATATGTCTCGGTGTCTCAATGTTAGTACTAGTTTTTACCGCCCACGTATGTCGTGTTGTATTATTTAATGATGGATATTCAATCATTTGCCACGAACAGAATTTAATTGGTAGCTCAATATTTTTATGAGCTATGCCATTCAATCGTAGTTGTTCACGCATGCTTGGGCTAACATGGGCGACATTCCATTGTAATTTTGTAATTTCAACTTTAGGTCGTTCGCTGTCGTCTATACTCACAACTGAATCTACATCATCATTCGATCGTATTAAAATAAGCTCTTGTTTTACATTCATAATAATTTTTCTAAAATCTTCAAAAAATCCTGATAATAATCGTAATGGGGTACACACGTTAAAGTTTCCATGGGCGTCCACTATTATTTTTTCATCTCCTGCTTTTGGAAACCATCCAGCATTTTGGAACAGAATACTTTCGTTTTCGTTAAGACTTAAATAATTTTTAATCGTTGATATTAGTCCAACCTCTCGAACAGAGTCTATAATAACTCCATTTAACTCATATCGTAGCTCTCGAAATAAAAAACAAATAGCGTTGTTTATAAATTTAAGTTTTGTTGGTTCCTTATCGTCGTGGGTGAGTAGCGTTCCTTCTATATCTAAGTATGATGTTGAAGGGAGCGAATATGAGTCAAGGTCATATATGGGAATTTTTATCTCGTCGTTATAGTTCAACTTTCCGGGAATGTAAGGTGAATAGCTGTGAAATTGATATTCCTGTATAGTTGTATCGTTATAAGGTTGACCCGTTACTTGTAACACTTTCATCACACTAAAAGTGTAAAACCAAGATTTTTTAATAATAAGCGATTAGATGGTGTTAATATTCCAATCGTTTTTTTAAACTGTTCAATTTTTGTTTCTTGGCGGTTCTTTTATAGTTTTTTATGTAATCGGGTTGTTGACGGGAAAAGTTTAGAACCATTATAATCGCTGTCGTAAATGTAAATTAATAGTAATCTCTTCTTGTCGAAAATTAAGTAGTTTACCGTTTTGATCAACAATTTTTACACTAATGTTGTTGATTGTCTTAACGCTGATGGGGTAATATAAAATATTTTGAGGTGACTCGACTATTTTATACCCACTAGGTACGGTTGGAAAAAATTGGTAGATTATATGAACCGGGTCTCCATTTAAATACGAGCCTGAAGCGATATTGCAATCAACACAGATTGCATTTGTCACTGAAATATTTACTGGCTCATCAGAAACATGAATTTTATTTGCTTCCAGTTCTCTTTTCTTAAACCCAAAAATTTTACCTATAGAGTTTTTAATACCGAAATATAGTGAACAATTACTTTTAATAGATACTTTAGATGTGTTTTTTCTGGAATAATATCTATATAAGCATCTTTATCTCTTTTTTTCATCAACCCCCTTAAAAGCTGAATTATATCTTCCAATTCATACGAGCCCAGGGGGATAACAGTTGTATAAGTAATGTTACCGCGACCAAAGAGAAATATATTATTAGATTCATCAATGTTGGGTATGGAATTAAAAGAATAAAAGTTCGTTAAGCCAACTTCATATTCAAGACTTTCGTCCAGGTAAATGGGAGGATTAAAATTATAACTTAAAATACACGACTTCCCGGTCAGGGTGAAATTATACGACATATTTGCTGAACGGTTCTATTGTTAAGACTGATTCACACATCCTTATTATAATGGTTATATAGAAACTGTAATGCCAATTGACCGCAATTGTATGAATGATTGATGTCACCAGTTTTAAAGTATTTGATTACATTACGTGGTGGTGATAAATCACCATAAGAATCAAAATATATTATATTGTTGTTCTCTTTCGTATAAGCTGTCCAGTGCGTGCCTTTACCTTTATTTGAATCCATATTTATAATACCGCTTTCATATTTTTGAATTTTACTTGGTAAGGTATCTTTCATGAATACGTCTCTAAAATATGGGATTTTTAATCATTTTGCGTATTTTCTTATATCAACATCTGTTAGTGGGTGATGGGGAAATATTAGTTTTTTGAATACGGTTTTAAATACATCCCATACCCTTTAGCAGGTTTCAAATATAACCCCTTACCTCCTTTTTCCATAGCAAGATTGTGACGTTTCTGTTCAGCTATTTGTTCACGGTTGGTTTTTGAGTCGTTAATAGCCTTCATCTTCACCTTTTTTATTTAACCGACGTCTAATTATCTTACGTAACCCCATCCCCAATTTACGTTTACCCTTCATCGTCGTTGTAACTAACCAAGCTGCTGCTTTTTCACCAAATGTAGCGTCTTTGGATTTTACCCGATCCCAAGCTTTGTTCTCTAATATTTTATCAGCTTCGTGCCTTTTACTAAGTTCTTTGTGTGTATGGAATATGCGATGTCGTGTTCTTTACAGGCTTTATCTAATAAATTTATTCCTGAATTACCAAGTGCAAGTCTTTGTTCTAGCTTAGTCCCCGGTCCACAATACGAATAACCTGGAATGTGTACCTCAACTGGTAGTGTATTGATGACAGAATTTAATAATCCGCAACTCTTCGTTCAACTGTTCGATGTCTACTAATCCTTTTTTGCCTCATTATACGTTCTTTTATATATAATCTGATACCCTATATATACTCACATCATTCCCAGATACAATGAAGATTGAAAAACAACAACTGTCGCTACCTATTACAAACCATGATATAGTTGCACAAGATAATAAAATAAAAAAACACGGTAATTTATTTGGTGGTGATTCAAAACGGTGTCTTATTATTGGACCAAGTGGATGTGGTAAGACTAATACATTATTATCGTTGATTGAGCATCCTAATGGTTTAAGATTTCAAAACATTTATGTTTATTCTAAATCACTTCACCAACCAAAATATATTTACCTACGTAACTTAATGAAACCAATGTCTGAGATTGGATATGAAGAATATGGTGATTCTGCAAACAAACCTACTCCAGAAGATATTAAAAATCATTCAATAATACTCTTTGATGATGTCGCTTCGTGTGATCAAAAACTTATTCAAAGTTATTTTTGTTTTGGTAGACATAAATTTACCGACTGTTTTTACTTGTGTCCAACTTATAGCGCTATACCAAAACAGTTAGTGCGGGATAATGCCAATCTTTTAGTGATTTTTCAACAAGACATAACGAATTTAAAACACATATATGACGACCATGTCAATATTGATATGAGTTTTCAACAATTTAAAGATTTTAGTTCTTTTTGTTTGTTGTTTGGGGTTTGTAGTGATTGATAAGGATTGTTTGTTATCGTTAGGAAAATATCGCAAAGGGTTTGATACATTTGTACATATATAAAGGAAGAAGTACACCTTTTTAGTGTTAGTAAAAATGGATACTCGAATCGCTAAACAACTGTTAAAAACCCGCCAATCATTAAAACGAAAATATCGTAGTTTAAAAAGTGATATTATCAAGTCTCAGAGTCAGTTAGCAAAAAATTATCAACCCATAACAAAACCTCTCAAGGAGTTGTTATTAAAATTAGAACCTACAAGTAATATAAAACAAGAACCTACAAATAATATTAATCAGGAATCTGCACCACTTAAACTACCTAAATCGCCTAAATTTGGATCTCCTAAGTCTAATCCTCGTCGATTAAGCACACCAAATCTTAGATTATATCAACTTGCGACTTCATCACCAAATAAACGTTCTCCTTCATCTAAAACACTTGCCAACTTTGGGGAACTTTCTTTTATCCCACCTAGCGGGATCGAAGAAACATTTGAATCACGACTTGGAGAAAATAGTGCAGAAGATACCTTTACATCACAACCTGTAAGGGGTAATAGTAGTGAAGATATAAATCGATATTTTGAAGAAACTGTATTAGAGTTTAACAATATGGTTAATAATCCTGACGTAATGGGTGCATATTATGAGCAATTTGCTGAACCTTTACCTCGTGTGTACGTTAAAGCTAATATAGAGGATACAAAAGGTGAATTTGATCATATATTAGGAGTGTATCATGATTTGGCCAACGAAAAATTTTCAATCGGTTATTCAAATATCGACTTTGTCGGATCAGATATGATTATAAAAGGGGTTAAGTATATAGGGACACCTGGTCTCTATGAATTAATGTTTAAGGCTAATTCCGTTAGTTTTAAACAGGGGGATGTTAACGAATACATGGATATTTTACGCCGAACCAATGCTCTTCATGGAAACAATAATCCTGAATTACCAATTAGAAAAATGGAATCTAAAATAAAAGATAAATATTATTTTATTATTAAGCCAGTATTGGAAACTAGACCCCAACCTCACAGACAAAGATTAACTTCTTTACCTTCAAGTCTTGGTGCGACAACTAGAAATCGAGCCAAACAATTTACTGGTAAAAAAGGTGGGGCTTTATTAACAAAAACAGTACACTACGAAACCAACTGAGTATAAATACTTTGACAATTTCAATGAAATAATAGATAGACTTCGACTACTTCTAGCATCACAATCTGCGGGAAATAACGGTCACGGTAACGAAATCATTTCCATTATCGAGGAACTTCGAGAAGGTGGTATAATTCAATAATAATGCCCATTAATAAATTTGGCAATCACTTTCTAACTGATTTAAAATCTCATGGTGGTTCTACAAATCCACTATATTTTATTTGTGATCCATCTTCTTACCACAGCAAATGTATAATAGCTTTAAAAGGAGAAGAAAAAACAAGTTTGAACAAAGACTTTTATGTGTTGGATCATGGAGGGACGTCGTATGTATTTTCTGTAAACGGTGAAATTGAAACAATACAACGTTACAGTTTTAATGGATTAGTTTTATTAAATTCAATAGAGTATAAATATCATGAATTGCCTGGTTTGCGTGTAAAGAAAGGTGATAAACTTTCGTTTAAACTTGATACGAATCCTAACGTTTTTGTCCATATTACTCTTCAGTGTCCACTAGAATAAAATGTCTAACCCCAAAGAACAAATCGTTAATGAACTTCATAAACCCGCAAAAAAAAACTTTAAACGGAGACATGTTATTATTAAAGGTTTGCATGATTTGTGTCAAGCAGATTTAGCTGTTATGACACCTTTTGTTAAATACAACAGCGGATATAACTATATTCTTATTGTCATAAATGCATTTAGTAAATATGTCTGGGCGTCACCGATTAAAAAAAAAACGGGGTCTGAAGTTACCAATTGTATGAAGAAAATTTTATCTCAAATGCCTAGAATTCCTAAACATTTACAAACAGATAATGGGACTGGATTTTATAATTCCCACTTTAAAAACCTAATGTCATCTTATGGTATAAATCATTACAGCACATATTCTAATTTAAAAGCAAGTATTGCTGAACGTGTGATACGAACTTTTAAGTCAAAGTTGTGGAAACAATTTAGTCTGCAAGGTTCTTATAAATGGGTTAACATACTACCATCTACCGTTGAACAGTACAATAACACCAAACATTCAACTACGGGAGTCATTCCAAGTAAAGTAACTAATCGAAATGCAAAGCAGATAATTGCTTACAACTGGTTAAAAACCGTTGATAAACGTAAACCAAAATTTCAAAGAGGGGATTATGTTCGTATAAGTAAATATCGCCACGCATTTGCTAAAGGATATACACCATCTTGGAGTACTGAAATATTTAAGATTAAGAAAGTTCAGTTAACCAATCCGACTACCTACTTACTCGAGGATTCTAAACAAGAGGAAATTAAGGGGGGATTTTACACAGAAGAACTTCAAAAAGTTAAATATTCAGACATCTTGTGGAACGGATATTAAAACGCAAAGGTAACCAAGTTTATGTTAAATGGTTGGGGTTGGATAAAAGTCACAACTCGTGGATTAGTAAAAATAATGTATAAATATAGAAAATTTATCTAACAGAATTTAGTTCGTGATAAAATAATGCCTGGAGCAGGTCTACTTATTTTACATGCTGTTTTGCAGTGAGTACTTTATATTTACCAACCTTATGCTGTAAACGATATTCATATATGTTTTGATAGAAATGGAATAAAAAATGATAGTTGGCCATCGCAGTGGACTAACATGAGTCTTTATAAGCTAAATGGGGTAGATCTTAGATTCGCCTATATACCATATAACAGTACAGTGTACAAACTACGATTACCTTTCCCCAATTACCTTGATAATGAAACAGAATGGCGTCAGCTCTACATCTCTTCTGCTGCTACTCAAGTTGGTGGGGTTTATCTGCCAAATATTTGTTTATCCTGATATTTAGTTATTTGTGTTATTTTTTACTTTTTAATGTAATTATTAGATATGTTAAACATTTTTGTATTTAATAAATTTTTAAAATAAAAAACTTTTGTGATTTAATATTTATTTAAACCTACTATTGTATACAAAAATTCTATGATTTATATTTAAAATCGGTGATATTATTTTCGAAGCTTCTTCGATTCTTTTTTTAAACCTTATTAAATCTATTACAAATATTTCCCAATACTTTTGTCGTGCTTGACAATATACGTGGTTCCAAACTCGTAGAACATGTGTTTTGTT
>OU898284.1:75266791-75282768 GCA_918026665.1 Diabrotica balteata
TAAAATGTTATTTTCAGGATTTAATTAATAAGGTAGGCTCCCTCTATAAAGAGAACTGAAATGGCGGACTAATTACCTCGTTATAAGCGGATCTCGTTATATCAGACAACAATGAATGAATGTTATGAATCTGAAAGTCATATAGCAAATGCTTTTGCGCGTTATTTTGAATCTATACATTCTAGCACTAATCCAATAATAACAGACACACCTACAAGGAATATGGACTTGAACAATTATGTGTTGATTGTATAACTCTAGAAGAAGTCAATATTGCAATTAAGTCTTTAAAAAGTAGTGCAGTTATAGGTGTGGATGGGATTCCTTCTTATCTGTTTAAGGCGTATTCAGAAGTTCTGTTACATCCCCTACAAATGATATTTAATAAATGTTTAGAGACAAGCACGTTTTCAGATGCACTTAAGGCAGGTAGAATAACTCCTATCCACAGATCTGGAAATACGAGTTTAATATCAAATCATCGTCCTAGAAGAGTATTGCTTTCTCTTTAAAAACTCTTGGAAAAAATTATGTACAATAGACTGTATACTCATGTTTCAAACACTTTAATTAAAAAACAACATGGTTTCATAAACAAAAAATCAACTTAAACAAATCTGTGCATTCTCGGTCACTATATTGCTTCATCCATAAATAATTCTCAAGTTGATGTTATCTTTACTGATTTAGCAAAAGCCTTTGATAGAATAGATCATCCAATACTATTAAAAAAAAACTAGAGGTCATATGTACTTTCTGAAAAAGTTATAAAATTAGTTGAATCTTACCTTGCCAACCATACTAATGTAGTCAAGTTTGGGAGCTGCTACTCGGACACTTATAACCAGGTCAGGTGTACCACAAGGTGCCTTTACTTTTTGTTATGTTACCGATTATATAAAATTTGTCAAGTTTCTTCTATTTGCAGACAATGAGATAAAACAGGGAGCCGCAAAGGTACAGCAGATTTGGTGCGAAATGGAAAGAAACATTAGAGAGCTAATGTATAGTCCTACAGAGTATATTGAAAAATGGAAGGTATAAGAAGATGCGTAACAACAATAGGGACGCAAATAAAAACTACGAGGTGCGTAGGGACCCAGGTAGACGTAAATTGGGAAGAAAACCCAGAATTACAAAGAAAAAGGATTGAGGAACTTTATAAGAAAATGGATATGGTAGAAAGCACCGCGGAAATAAGTGAAGTACTAGATCAAGAATGGCCAGAGGAGGTTTATGAGAAAGTAACCATCTCTGAAAAAGGAATTTTGGAGGCACTGAACGACGTAGCAATCTTGGTAACAGAGGATGCTGCTGACGCAAGAGTAAAAGGGGATTTTAGTGCAAGGTACCCATATCTCCCCGGATTATACGTGGAACATGAAAATGGAGGAATTGGGACTATGTCCCAAATAACATGTATAGTAGAGGAAAATGGGAGAGAGATAACATAAAAAAATTTGTTCACAAGCTGAAACAAAGCAGAGAAGAAGAACCAATGACTGTTAAATTCTTGGCAGTAGCCAGGAAGCTATTCGACCGTATGGAAAGAATGAATAGAGAAAAGATAGGGATAGTAACATCAGCAGCACTAGGAGTGAAAAAATCAAGAAAAGTGTTAGAATGAGCAGCAAGAGGAAAGAAAGTAAGGGTAACGATATAAGGCAAAACGTTTAAAGAAAGGCTAATAGTAGCCACAGAAAAAAGAAAGAGATTGGTAATCATCACAAAACAGAAGGACAAGCCTTATGCTGGACAGCACTGTATTGTGCTGTTAAACGTTTATCGATTTTCCTGGAACTGTGCCGAAACCCCGTGCAAAATAGGTACGCTCTACCTGTAATTGTTGTTTCGCCTGCAGTCGATTGTGATTTTTTAAGGTAAGTTACTTTTAATGTATTTTTGCGACGGCATTTTTGGGATTCAGTTTTAGTTGTATTTTATTAGCGGCTGAATAGGTAAGTACAATAAATATTGTAGAATGCGTGTTTACGCAAATTATTAGTTACGAAATGATAATTCTTCTACTCAAGGGTATTAGGCCCAATAATAAAAGCGAATCTAATGATAGCAAAATCGAAAGTCGCACCATTGAAAGGAAAAACGACGTTACCAAGGCTAGAGCTGTGTGCCGCGGTACTACTAGCAAATTTAATGAAGAAAACCCTACAAGCATTGAACAGGGAAAACATTGAGGTATATGCATGGTCGGACTCAACGATAACCCTGGCTTGGATAAGGGGATCATCAAAAAGGTGAAAAATGTTCGTCGCTAACAGAGTAGAGGAAATAAGAGGCGTTATAGGACCGAAAAATTGGCATAAGGTAGATACAAAGGAAAATCCAGCGGACATCCTCTCACGTGGAAGTACCGCATCAGAATTATTAGAAGCAGAGCTATGGTGGAAGGGACCAACTTGGCTGACTAGTAACAAAACTTTAACGCAGGAATCAGAAGAAATACCAGAGACAAATGAGGAGGAAGTCAAAACGAAAATAACGGTGCACACGACAACGATAAAGGAGGACATATGCGAGAGATTCTCAAATTTAGAAAGAATGAGAAGAGTACTTTCATACTGTAGGAGATTTGCAGACAAATGCAGAAAAAAGGACAATAGACAAAGTCAGCTTACAGTCCAAGAATTAGAGGAAACGCTATTAAAGGTGATAAGGCACACACAGCACGCCTACTTCAAACAAGAAATAAATAAGCTGGAGAAGAAATAGCAATTAGACAAGAAAAATAAATTAGCGTCATTGGTACCATTCCTGGATAGACAAGGAATTCTAAGAGTCACCGGAAGACTGAGACACAGGGATCTAAAGTACGGTGAAAAACATCCGATAATATTGCCAAAGGATAGTGCATTAACAAAGTTACTTATAGCAGATAGTCACGCAAGAAATCTACATAGCGGATTACAACAAACACTACAGTACATAAAAAGGAAATACTGGATAATCATCGGCAGAAGAACCGTGAAAGATCATCTAGCAAAATGTTTAAAGTGCAGGAGGTATAAAAGCCAAGCAGCACAACAATTAATGGGAGATCTACCGAAAGACAGAGTGAACCCGAGTCATCCCTTTACTAACACAGGGATAGATTATGCAGGGCCAATAAAAATAAGTACCTCGAGAGGCAGGGGACAGAGGAGCTATAAGAGCTACATCTCAGTATATGTGTGTCTGTCAACGAAGGTAGTACACCTTGAGGTAGTAAGCGATATGTCTACGTATGCATTCATCGCGGCGTTCAAGAGATTTACGGCACGCAGAGGACAGTGGAACAACGTATACAGCGATAACGGAACCACATTCGTAGGAACAGCAAACTTGTTGAAAAAAGAAAATAAAAAAATAGATGACGAGATAAAACATGGATTACTGGCACTAGGTACCCAGTGGCATGTCATACCTGCATATGCACCACACTTCGGAGGATTATGGGAGAGCGCAGTGCGAATAATGAAATATCACTTGAAAGGAATCATCGGGGAAACAGTTCTAACATATGAAGAATTGAGTACGGTGCTGACACAAATAGAAGCATGTATGAACTCGAGACCATTATGCGGGTCATCAGAAGACCCTGAAGGGAAAATCGCCCTGACACCAGCTCACTTCCTTATAGGGAGAGAAATTATATCACCAAATCGGGAAGAAGAGCTTACGACTTATTTGAAGATGCCGACGAGGTGGAGATTATTGAATAAAATAAAAAGAGACTTCTGGAAAATTTGGAAACAGGAATACCTGCACCAATTACAACAGAGAAATAGATGGCATAAGGCGCACCCTAACATAAAAGAAGAAGAAATAGTTATAATTAAAGAAGAGGATACACCTCCAGGCATATGGCCATTAGCGAGGGTAACAGAAACACACCCTGGAGCTGAGGGATTAACCAGAGTAGTAACAGTGAGAAAGGCAAACGGAAACTGACTAAAAGACCCATACATAAGCTAATACGACTGGAAGAAGAGAAACAGGAAAAGCCGAAGAAGGCAGCAGCACTAAGATGGAAGAAAATACTAGTAGCTATAATGTTTTTAACGATGTTAAAACCCATAAAGGCAGAACCGTATAAAATATATAATCCGGTACCAGGATTTTTCACAGAAGTCCTTGGAGAGGTCGTCATAGACCGGGGAACATTTCGATTAAAGGTGTTACTCGAAAAAGGAAGAATTCGAACAGAGCACCAACTAATAGGAAATATGATACAAGGTTTACGAGAACTGTGTCAGGATATAAAAATCGTGAATTGTAACGATATAATAGGGAAGTTAGAGGAAGGACAAAGAAAGGCGGAGTCAGTAAGCGAGGGGTTGACAGTAGAAATAAAAGGAAGGGAAAGAAGAGGAATATTAGGAACAATATTAACCTCAGTATTTGGAGTCAATGACGAAGCGTACAGTAACATGGAAGCATTAGATAATAACCAAAAGGAGCTAATAAAGGGATCACAGCACCAGGCGAAGATAATGTTAGAAACAATAACATCAATCAACCACACAGAGAACAGGATAAACGAGCAAATGAACAAATTTAACAAAGCACTAATCACAGGTCTACAAGAAATATCTACAGGACTTAACGAAGTAGAAGACAAAGCACAAAGACTAGAAACCGAATATAGCACGTTACGAATACAAACGATAGCATTACAAGTTATGGAGTTCATAAACGAATATACTCGATTTTACGAGGGTATATTAAACCTTCACTATAACCACGGACACTTCATTGATATAGTGAAACCGGGTGAAATAACCAAATTAATAGAGAAAGCAGGGCAGATACTGCCTCAAGATGTCGAAATACGACGACAACCCATTATAGAAACAGAAGTCAGTCATGACGACAGATTTATAACAGTCATCGGCTACTTCATAGTGACAGGAAAAAATAAGTACAGCATGCTCAAAGTCATGGCCATACCACTTAACGTTGAGGGGTCGGTGTTGCGCACATTTGTCGCCCCAAGGAATCTACTGGCCGTAGATTATAACACACTGCACTACTTCGAATTGACCGCGGAAGATAGAGAAAGGTGCTTACTGTTGACAAAGGCGCAGATAGCGTGCTCACCAACGGCTATAAGAAACATGGATACCCACCCAAATTGCATACTTGAAGAAATTTATGAGCGATCTAAGAATAGCACATGTCCACTGGTAGCCAGGACAATACAGACAGCTCAATGGAGTAAGATGGGTACTCCCAACCTCTGGCTAGTTGACACGCCAGTCACGATACACATATCCATTATTTGCGATGGAAATCGGAGCGAAAGAGTACTGGAACGAGGCACATTCCTGAAGCTTTCACCCAAATGTATCGCCCATACGAAAAATATTACATTACTCCCCACTAGCAGTGGGGTGGACAGAGCGGTGACGAGTTACCTGAAGTCGAGCGTAGCACCTTTCTTTCAAAAATGGATAGAGCGGATTCATCTGTTTTCGTTAGCGTCCATGCCTCTGATCCGTATGTGAGAACGGGGACTATCAGTGTTCTATACAGCCTTATACGAGTTTTTTGAGACAGACGTTTGTTAGCTAGGTACTTTGATAGACCATAATAACACCTGTTTGCAATTATTATTCGCCTTTTTATTTCCTCAGATGTATTATTATTGGGGTTAACCGATGTCCCTAGATATATGAACTCGAAACTTGACTTGACTGCTTCGAAAGTTTGGTCATTGATGATTAAATTTGTGTCAACATTTCCAGCTCTTGTGTTTGTGTTAGTCGCCATGAATTTGGTTTTATTTTGATTTATATGTAACCCCATTCGTTCTGCTGCTGCTACTAGCTCGGTTAGGATTTCCGCAGTTCTCGCCCTAGTTCTTGTTATAATGTCCACGTCGTCTGCATATGCTAGAATTTGGACTGATCTATTAAATATTGTTCCCCTGCTATCTAAATTAGCTATATTAGAATATATGCTACCGACATTCGCGAATTCGAATGCGAATGCGAATATTCAGTTTTTTTTTAATTTGGCAATTTTAATTGTATCCGGCACTGTCGGCAGTCTCATTTGCGCGAGGTGTGTAGGCAATTGGAAAAAGTCTGTCATTTTTAACTGCTTTAAATTGTCCAGTATCATTTTATCATATTTGCTAAAGTAAAGATGTGAAACAGTTGTATTTATTGTAAAGAAGTTTATTGTAGGCGGTTAAGTTTATTGAGGGGTCGTTTATTAAAATTATTTTAATATATTTAATTATTTTAATATTATTTTAATAAAAGGTATTTATTTATAGTCACGTCCGGGCCAAAAACGTAGAAAGCACGTTTTTCGATCTTATTTTCTCTTGTTATAATTAAATTTGACTTGTTATAGAAAGAAAGTTATAGCAGAGAACTAAGTTCTCTGGTTATAGTTCCAATAAAAATTTCACGGGACACAAGTCACTCCACTTGCCCTGCTCTGCTCGTGCACAAATACAATATATAGTGAATATATATAGTCATATTTCACTATATAGTCCATATAGTGAAATATGGACTTATTTTTCACCACTTTTCGATACTGAACGAGCTAAATGCAAGCTGTGTAATATTCGCAAAACATTCGCACAAATTTTGCGAATGCGAATGCAAATGCGAATATGCAAAAATATGCGAATATTCGCGAATGCGAATATTCGTTACATCACTATTGAGCAGTAACTGAAATATCCCTTCGACAGGCACGTAACCAGTTTAAACGCCGTTGTTTATCGACTGGTAATCTAATAAATATTTTGTTCGGGGTCATGAATGTGTTGCTTGTGTGAGTCCATTTCAAATAGGTAAAGAAATATTAAATAAGACTTACTCACAATCAATTTAATTTAACTATCAGACGACCGGTTTCGCTTTCTATAATATGCAAAGCATCCTCAGGTCTCGATACAAAGTTAAACAAATGCTGAAATAATAAAAACCCATATTAGGGTGTTGTCTAATAACGATAAACAAAGTAGATGTTGTAAATTACAATAATTATGCCAATATTGGATGTCTGTGGTTTTATTTAAATGAGTAAGTTGAATAAAAGGTATAAAAGTTTAAACAGACAAGGCTCACAAATTGTTATAAAATAGTCTCTTCGATTGTAATAAATTAATGTTAATAATAAATGAAATGAGCAAATAAATAAAATAACATTACTTACATGCCGGTACTCTATTAATTGATGGATGGTAGAACATGGTTGAAACTACTATGTATTGTACAATAATGGTTGTACTTTTATACAATGGTACTAAACAACACTTGTAGTTTTTACTTTTACTTTCCATAGTAAAAACACACACAATTCAACACTCTCTCTTCAAAAACTGTATCAAACACCAATATAAACAAAATAGTTTATACTTTTATACAAGACAGGAGACCTGACATACAGACAATACCACCAAGTGACGTCACAAGGGTTCGCGCACTTTTTCGATCGTTTGAAATGATTTTTATACACGGAAGATTTTAAATTTGTATTGCTAAGTCATTATGAGTTTTTGAGGCGTGAAATTTTGGAAATCTTATTTTTAAATGAAACTGAACGTTATTATATAATAAAAAAAAATGTGCAAGTTCCCTATTATATTATCGGTATAAATTCCAGTCCACACATTTAATTTCTTTGGTTACTGTGTTTTCACAGATATATTCAAATGTCTCTTTTATGACCAATAGCCGACGACAGATAAATTATGACGTAGTTTCACAAAATTCCATACGTTTAAAACGCTCGTCTGGAAAAAGTTCTTGGGTGGTTACCAAATACCTTGGTTTATACATATATAATCAACTGACATGGGAACGGCACATATGTATTTTAATAAATGGAATAAAAAAAAACGGGTCTAAAAGTAAAGTTGCGTGCATAGAAATCGGCCCACTGTAAACTTTTGACTTGAACTATATTTTTTTCAAGAAATATTCATCATATCACAGAAACAAATATATTGTTTGAAAGACAATTTAATATGCTTTAATGTGAGTATAAATTTATGAAAACTTATTTCGGCTTCCTATGTTTAACATAGTGAAATGAATTCATTAAGCAAATTAAGCTTTTTATTATTAACATAAATAGGGTTATTGACAATTTAAAACTTGACACTTAATTTTTTAATAATGGGTATGACCTCCTTTTGCCCTAATAACATCTCTCATACGATTAGGCATAGATCTAATCAAGTTTGATATTGTTGCTTGTGGGATGTTAAGCCACTCTTCTTCTGCTGCAAGAATTGCCTCTGGGATCGAGTCTGGAGTATGAAGTCTAGCTCGAATTCTTCGTTTTAGGTCAGGACTGTTTGCTGGCCAGTCCATAACCTGAAAACCGACTTCTGCAATGTAATCTTGCACGATTCGTACGGTGTGTGCCCTTGCATTGTCATGCATAAAGATAAATTCGTCTCCAATGTAGTCGACGTAAGGTATCACATGAATTGCTAAAATCTCCTCGATATATCTGGTAGCCGTTAAACCTCTTCTTCCGTGAACACGGTCGTCCCTACGAATGAACTCAAGATCGGTTCGTGCTCCTATAGAAATTGCACCCCAGATCATGCAGGAACCACCCCCATAAGCACTCCGCTCTTCAAAGCAGTATTCTGCAAATCTCTCTCCTGGTCTCCGGTACACTTTCCTCCTTCGGTCGCTACCATATAGGCATATTTTGGTCTCATCTGAGAACAGAACAGATCCCCATTGTTCCAACGTCTAATTCCGATGATCCTGTGCAAAACGCAGGCGTGCTTGCCGATGAGCTGGAGTAAGTTTTGGACCAACCGCAGATGTTTTAGGGGTCAGGTTATTTTCCCGCAGTCTTCGTCTCACTGTCCACTGACTAACAGCCACTCTTCGCACCTCACGGAGCTGTCGTTAAGATGACGATTTCTTAATGTTGTTGATACAATAAAGCGGTCATCACGAGCGGTTGTAAATCGCCGTCTGCCTGTTCCAGGTCGCCTATGAAAGGATCCAGTCTCCTCATAATGTTGGCACACTCTTCGAACCGCTGCGTGTGATATGCAATCTAGCAACAGCTCGCTGACTAAGTCCATTTTCGATTAGAGCAATAACTTGGGCGGCTTCTTGTGGTGTAGTATGCATTAAACTCACACACTTGAACACTGCTGAGATTATGAAAAACGAATAATATGCAAATTTCACTTGCAAAGGCAATACTTTTACAATAAGACAAATTTGTTATTTTCGTGACAATCACCACATAAACGCGTTTCATTTGTTTACTGGTTACTACGCATGTAAACGATAAGCCTTCTTGATAAATTTATACTCACATTAAAGCATACTAAATTGTATTTCAAACAGTATATCTGTTTTTGTGATCTGATGAATATTTCTTGAAAAAAATATAGTTAAGTCCAAAGTTTACAGTGGGCCGATTTCTATGCACGCAAGTGTATTAATTAATTCTCTAATAACTTAGATAAATATTGTTCAAAGTAAAAATTTTCCAAGAGCTGAAGATTTCTTTTCCATGAATCGTCGTACTCTATAATTGTCATAATTGTATCTTTTAATGTATATATGCATAAGTAGCATTTTTTCTTTTTCAAAATATGGAGAGCACCTTGGATTTGGTGGTAATAATTATGTCTCTCATTTACCCTTAAATTCCCCCATCATCATAAAAAATAATATTTATTATAATTTTTTAACTTTTCCGACAATTGATCGTTTTTGAACGAATATGGACATTTTATTTCCACAGTGGCTTCTTCTTCATTGATCAATCCATAAGGACTAGCTCCTAGAAGTCCTGAATTTGAGAGCCATACTCCAGTTGGTTGGATGTTTAATTTGTAATCCTGCTTCAAACAATTTAGAGCATCTTTTTCATGCGTTCTGCCCCACTGGATAGCTTTGATACCATCCAAATTGTATTCACCTTAAAACATAATAAATATTTGTTTGTCAAAATAAACGAAAGTAAAAAAGAACTGCAGAGAAAAAACAGTTTTTATAGATTTATGACTTACCTACAAGTGTTTTAAACGAACTTAATGGAAATTTGTTTTTCAAGCAAGCTGAAATAACTGCACCAAAGTTGCTAGAAGTCAATCTAAATTTTCTTGCTAGGTACCAATTTTCGTTTGGTACCTGACCTGTAGTGGAGGCAGCGATGTCCTTTATTGACTGATTATCAATAGCACACTTTTCTTTAAAGGTCGATACTTTATCTGTGGCCTCCAGAAAGTAATTTGACGAAATGATGTCTTGGATTACAGGGGCAATATTTTCTGGAGAATCTATTGACCCCTTCTTCAAGAACCAAGTGAATCCAACAGTATTCCCAAAGCAGTTTAGTCTTTCCTTTGCTATTTTAATAGCTTCTTCTGGTATCCCATCTTCAATAGATGTATATGACTTTGGTGGATTATGCTCCTCAGCAGATTGAGGTAATGGCCCAAACTTTGGTTTAGGTGGTGCATTCCAGAAACATGCTTTGTCACCGATATATTATAATGGCCAAAAAGTGCCAACGCCACAATCTGATAGCATTTTATGCCTCTCGGACAAGTACAAGTGGCTGATGAAATTTCACCATTGTTTTCCAACTCTAGAATAAAATTATACCAGATAATTCACTATTATGTTAACTAAAGTATATGTTATCATACCTATAGATACCTTGTAGATTATGTTTTTCATACTAGCTAATATTTCGCCCCTTATAATCTGGAAATCAGAGTCGAAGTCCATTTTCTTCACATGGCCAGATTCCAAGGCCTTTTTAACCTTTTTTTATAATCTTATTATCATTGATAAAACCAGTGATGCTCGAAAGTTTTAAAAATTGTTTATACAATGGTAGTTTTCAAACCATACTGTAACGCATAGAGGCACATACAACACACCGTTTACTTGGTGGTCTTTTATTTTCTTCGGTGGCCTGATACATTGTGGGAAAATGTCTCTCAATAAGGCGTAATGCGTGATGAATGGGCATCTTCCGGTTTACGACTTGTTGAGGCACGAGGTTTGGTTTTCTTATGCTCAGCAATAATTTCTTTAACCAGTGTTAATTGAAAATGTGCAAGTGGAATATTCTTTCCACTGGTAATATTATATAAGACGTGAACATTTATCAAACTTAAGTCCAACAAATGAAAAAATAACCTTTTGTACCACTTTATTGACTTTCTGACAGATTCAGTGCTACTGAGAAGCATGTCTGTTTTGTCTACAGTTCCCATATTAAAATTATAATCCAGTACACATTCTGGTTTCTGGATAGAAACATTGTCCTTAGTTTTTTTCCACTATCTTTCCTGTTGCTGGAGTGTACTGTCGTAAGCATTGTAACTGGACGTTTATCTTACCACTTTAGCGCCTGCATATTTGTAGTCTTGTACCCAACTACTTGACCTTTATGTAGGTTTTCCGTCATGGGTGGCATGTGTTGTCTATTTGATTTTACCGTTCCACACGCATTCGTTTTATCATATACGTAACGTATATACAATATTCCCAGAAATGTTTAGGTCTTTATCGAAGATTTTAATGTCAGTATTAGACCCAGTGTAAATTATAAAGTCTTGAACGTCACACAAAACGTGGAATTTAATTCCAAATATGTACCTTTTAGAGATTATATATTGTTTAAATGCTAGTCTTCCCTTATAAAGCATCAACTTTCGTCGATACAAATGTTTCTGAATGGATACAGAAATCTACGAAAAGAGGTCTATAACAATTCGCAGCTTAAAAAGGTAGTCCTCTTTGTCAACCGTATTGTTATCTGAAAAATATAACATACTCAGCGGCATTAGAATATATCACGTGACATAATTTGAGAAAAAATGGGTGTAGACAGGAAACTATCAGTCGACCAATACGAATTTATTTTTTGTTTTCGCATAAAGAACGACAAAGCTAGGAAACAATACACATCATCCTCATCAGTGTCTTTCCAATTAGTGACGCGAGAATTTTGTTCAATATCACTATGTTCCACAACGTATTTGTAAAAATTGTTAATTTCAACAACAATTGCATTCATGAGTCAAAGAAAAAAATGTTTTGAACTATTTAAAACACTTTTTAAATTTTCATTCAAACACCCTGATCTATTGTCATTATAATTATGAACTGTTGGTTGCAGATCTCCCTTTTACCATTTATATAACGGAATCTTTTCATATTTACGACGTTTAGCTTGTTGAAAGAGAAGTAGATCCCGAAGCACTATTTTCACTAACCTGTGTTGATGATGGTAGAGTCTCGTCATTATCATTTTCCTCTCCAGATTCATAACTTTCTGCATCAGATTCTTGAAGAATACACTCATTCTCACTGTCACTTTCCATTAAAATTTCATGTAGTTCACATAGCCACAAAGATATTTGCGGCTGAGCCATTGCACTAAACAACTGTTTTTATTAGTTAACCCTTTATAGGTCAAATTATTGATATGGTGAACTCACAGTCTATTTTAGGTAAATAGTATTTATTAGAGTCCCATATAACTTGTAACATAGCATAAAGTTAAAAAAAATAATGAGGCTCTATTTTAAAGGGTGGTAAATTATTATACCAATGTGCGTTAAGCAAAAAGTAATATAGGCTTAAACTTGGTAAAATAGTTTACCACTTTTTTAGAGAAAAGTAACACACACTATTTTGATGTTTAGAAGTTTCTAGGAAATATAGATAGTTTACAATGTCTTTATTACCTTTTTACGACAATTTTTTACATTACGAAAATCAGCCTAAGTATATGAAAATATAAAATATGTTTAATTTGCTATCTCTCAAAAATATTACATATTTGTATGAAATGGCTCGAAACACTTTTTACAAAGAGCAACTTTACAAGCCTGACAACACAAATTACTTATTTTCTGTTTTTCTTTAGTACTACAGAATGCACACCTCCGATAAGTAGAAATTATAGGTAAGTGGGCACCTACATTTGACAAATGAATTGAATTCTTTACTGTGTCTCGTCAGCGTGAGTTATTTTTGTGTCCAGATCCCACTGGGTTTACTGGCCTTCCCCGTTGTTTTGTACTAGAAAATGTGCCAATAAGTTGATCTACTAAGCAGCTTCGAAACTGTAAATGGGTAAGAGGTTTAGAAGTGTGGTTTTCGCTCTTGTATTTGTGTTTATACATTATATACGAATTCACGATTTCTGCATCCAAAAAATAGTAAAACAACTTTATCCACCATCTTCGTGATTTCCAAGCAATGCTATATGTCAAATGAATCTGGTCAAATAAATCAACACCTCCCATATGGCGATTATAATCGTAAATTGCTCTTGGAGAGATCACATCTTCCTTGTCTCCTATTCTATTTCGTCTTTGAACTGTTGTCATATCTGATGGATCGTGCATATTACTGGCAAGTACAACAGGTTTCACACTTCTATCCTTCCATTTATATACCGTGATATCTGCAGCAGAGGCGAAGTCAAATTGACCTAACGATAAATTTTTATTTGCAATCAATTTGTCATGTGGAAATTGTTTTCTATTCGATCTAAATGTTCCACATGCAAAAAGTTTGTTGTCTAATAACCTTTTTAGAAGTGGAAAGGAGGAGAAGGAATTATCAAAATACAAGCGATATCCCTGTCCTTTTAGAGCTTTGTCAATACACGTTTCACAATGAAAAAGTGTTTCTTTTCTAACTTTATTTTTGTGACAATTTTTGCATCTTTTTCTAATAATTCTACCCGAGGCATTGGTTGCGGATAATTTTGTAGGAAAATGTTCCGTTATTTTGGATTTAGAGCGCAGAATTGGTTCTGACGTCTCCGGAAGCCATGCTGCTATAATCTGTAGTCTAAAGTTGTAAAAATCTAACTTATTTCCAGAAAATTTATTAAAAAATAAAAAAGCATTTAGTAGAATAATCTGAAAAATAGGAATGGCCAATTTTTTATACCACCTTATTGTTTTATGAGTAGTTGGGTAATAGGCCATCATTTGATCTTGACGATCGATGCCACTCATAAATTTGTTTTACTGTAGAATTGGACGAGGCTTTAATATTTCTTCACCCCTTTTAGTTTTAATTTTTTCTAAGCAGTTTTCATGTTCGGTAGATATGTAAACCACATCTCTTCTATCCCTCCATTTTGCAATCATTACGTCGTCTGCATATCTTGCAATAGTGTCTCCCTTAGAAATTTTGCTTTTTTTTACCTCTTCAGGATTATTTTTTCTATCCAATCGGAGCGTCCCAGTACAATATGTATCTGATGCTAATAACTTTTTTGCTAATAAATAACTATTATAGAAATTATACATATAGACTGAATGTCCATTATTAAATTTTTCTTTTAGCAGGTGTAACACCACTTTTTCTGTGTGTCTTTTTTCTCCCATATCATGCAACTGGCCGGTATAAACAAGAAATTTAAGAACTATTCCGTGTGGTTCCGTTAGCATGTACAATTTTATGCCGTACTTGTGTCTTTTATTCTTAACATATTGGCGGAAAACTAGCCGCCCTCGCCAAAGGACCATAAATTCGTCTAGCGAAAGTTCTTTACTGGGGTAATATACGTCGCACATTTTTTTGTTAAAATAATCTATTAGACCGCGTATTTTGTACAAACGATCTTCAGGTTTTGGTTCAGAAGAGTCTGGATTTTTTACGAAGTGTAAACAACGCAAAATTAGTAGAAACCGATCTCTACTCATATGGCTTGAAAAGCAGGATAGCTTAAAAAGCCTATCTTTTTTCCAATAATCTTGGTATCTATTAAGTTTTATAGTTCCAGTATGTAGAATTAACCCAATGAACTTAAGAAATTCTGGCACCGTTAAATCTTTCCATCGCGAAATTCGAGACGATTCAGTTTCAGCTTTTGCAAAAAATACTTCTAGTGCGTACTCATTTGTAAAATTAACTATATCATTTAAAATATTTTCGTCTAATAAAAATAAAAAAATAATCAATCGGTTCATTTCCTGGGACACTGTGTAACAACTCACAACGTTTTGAAAATAATATATTTTTAAATCCCGCAAAAACGGTTTGCCATGTAGGGTTTGCTGATGTAGGTGGAGCCATCGTCGTCTTTTCATCTCTTGTTGACGTTTGCACAGGAGTGTTATTAATTTCATCATCTAAAAAAGATATTTATTTTTGCTTGTAAGGCTGTCATAACTAATGCTGGCCAATCACTTGCGGATATCGAAGAGGCCAGGCGACTGACAGGCCCTTAACTGAAGGCCAAAATCGTCACATACACGCAGTTATCGTAAAGGCATCAGCGCGCTCGCTTATCGAAACTGCACGTGTGTGGCATCTCATCTGCAGTCCAATAACTTAACTGACATCGTTAAACAAATCTGATTTTTTGAAGAACAGATGGCGAACAAAAGTGCAAATAATCCCGAATTTTTACGTAAATTCATTGATATTTATCAATTACACCCTTGCCTATGGAAAGTAAAAGATAAATCTTACGCGTAAATTTATCTTTAGATAAATTTTAGATACCCAAGAGATAAGAGATAATCTTGAGATACCCAAGTTCTTATTAATAAGGTGGACAGCAACATCGCAAAGCAAATCCGGAACCCACCCAAACTTTTTTACGATATTCTTATTGGGTTCTGTTACGATAACCATATCCGCCCCGATGTCAAAGGCCTTCGCATAGACCAGGTCGTGCGCCGCCTTGGCTCTACCCACATTGACCTGAAGGATCCTGATTCACTTACCAACCGTCGCCGCCATCGTGCTGAAGCGAGAGGATCACCTGTGCAATAGTCCCGCAAGACCGTGCGCAGGCAAAGATTTTAAATACCCTTACTAATTTTTTGCGAATAAGGTTGTTGGACGTCGCGAACGAGTTTAACAAGGGAAACTAAACTAACGGGGGAGGGCAACCGGGCGACGCCCGAGGTCGTCGGAGGTATATTTGCAGTAGAATTCTCACTATCTATAGGGTGGGGCTCGGTGTCTACACACTTA
>OU898284.1:75283268-75344822 GCA_918026665.1 Diabrotica balteata
ACTAAACAACACTTGTAGTTTTTACTTTTACTTTCCATAGTAAAAACACACACAATTCAACACTCTCTCTTCAAAAACTGTATCAAACACCAATATAAACAAAATAGTTTATACTTTTATACAAGACAGGAGACCTGACATACAGACAATACCACCAAGTGACGTCACAAGAGTTCGCGCACTTTTTCGATCGTTTGAAATGATTTTTATACACGGAAGATTTTAAATTTGTATTGCTAAGTCATTATGAGTTTTTGAGGCGTGAAATTTTGGAAATCTTATTTTTAAATGAAACTGAACGTTATTATATAATAAAAAAAAATGTGCAAGTTCCCTATTATATTATCGGTATAAATTCCAGTCCACACATTTAATTTCTTTGGTTACTGTGTTTTCACAGATATATTCAAATGTCTCTTTTACGACCAATAGCCGACGACAGATAAATTATGACGTAGTTTCACAAAATTCCATACGTTTAAAAACGCTCGTCTGGAAAAAGTTCTTGGGTGGTTACCAAATACCTTGGTTTATACATATATAATCAACTGACATGGGAACAGCACATATGTATTTTAATAAATGGAATAAAAACAACTAGTCTAAAAGTAAAGTTGCGTGCATAGAAATCGGCCCACTGTAAACTTTTGACTTGAACTATATTTTTTTCAAGAAATATTCATCATATCACAGAAACAAATATATTGTTTGAAAGACAATTTAATATGCTTTAATGTGAGTATAAATTTATGAAAACTTATTTCGGCTTCCTATGTTTAACATAGTGAAATGTATTCATTAAGCAAATTAAGCTTTTTATTATTAACATAAATAGGGTTATTGACAATTTAAAACTTAACACTTAATTTTTTAATAATGGGTATGACCTCCTTTTGCCCTAATAACATCTCTCATACGATTAGGCATAGATCTAATCAAGTTTGATATTGTTGCTTGTGGGATGTTAAGCCACTCTTCTTCTGCTGCAATAATTGGCTCTGGGATCGAGTCTGGAATATGAAGTCTAGCTCGAATTCTTAGTTTTAGGTCAGGACTGTTTGCTGGCCAGTCTATAACCTGAAAACCGACTTCTGCAATGTAATCTTGCACGATTCGTACGGTGTGTGCCCTTGCATTGTCATGCATAAAGATAAATTCGTCTCCAATGTAGTCGACGTAAGGTACCACATGAATTGCTAAAATCTCCTCGATATATCTGGTAGCCGTTAAACCTCTTCTTCCGTGAACACGGTCGTCCCTACGAATGAACTCAAGATCGGTTCGTGCTCCTATAGAAATTGCACCCCAGATCATGCAGGAACCACCCCCATAAGCACTCCGCTCTTCAAAGCAGTATTCTGCAAATCTCTCTCCTGGTCTCCGGTACACTTTCCTTCTTCGGTCGCTACCATATAGGCATATTTTGGTCTCATCTGAGAACAGAACAGATCCCCATTGTTCCAACGTCTAATTCCGATGATCCTGTGCAAAACGCAGGCGTACTTGCCGATGAGCTGGAGTAAGTTTTGGACCAACCGCAGATGTTTTAGGGGTCAGGTTATTTTCCCGCAGTCTTCGTCTCACTGTCCACTGACTAACAGCCACTCTTCGTACCTCACGGAGCTGTCGTTGCACCTGAACGGCATTAAGATGACGATTTCTTAATGTTGTTGATACAATAAAGCGGTCATCACGAGCGGTTGTAAATCGCCGTCTGCCTGTTCCAGGTCGCCTATGAAAGGATCCAGTCTCCTCATAATGTTGGCACACTCTTCGAACCGCTGCGCGTGTCATATGCAATCTAGCAACAGCTCGCTGACTAAGTCCATTTTCGATTAGAGCAATAATTTGGGCGGCTTCTTGTGGTGTAGTATGCATTAAACTCACACACTTGAACACTGCTGAGATTATGAAAAACGAATAATATGCAAATTTCACTTGCAAAGGCAATACTTTTACAATAAGACAAATTTGTTATTTTCGTGACAATCACCACATAAACGCGTTCCATTTGTTTACTGGTTACTACGCATGTAAACAATAAGCCTTCTTGATAAATTTATACTCACATTAAAGCATATTAAATTGTATTTCAAACAGTATACCTGTTTTTGTGATCTGATGAATATTTCTTGAAAAAAATATAGTTAAGTCCAAAGTTTACAGTGGGCCGATTTCTATGCACGCAAGTGTATTAATTAATTCTCTAATAACTTAGATAAATATTGTTCAAAGTACAAATTTTCCAAGAGCTGAAGATTTCTTTTCCATGAATCGTCGTACTCTATAATTGTCATAATTGTATCTTTTAATGTATATATGCATAAGTAGCATTTTTTCTTTTTCAAAATATCGAGAGCACCTTGGATTTGGTGGTAATAATTATGTCTCTCATTTACCCTTAAATTCCCCCCATCATCATAAAAAATAATATTTATTATAATTTTTTAACTTTTCCGACAACTGATCGTTTTTGAACGAATATGGACATTTTATTTCCACAGTGGCTTCTTCTTCATTGATCAATCCATAAGGACTAGCTCCTAGAAGTCCTGAATTTGAGAGCCATACTCCAGTTGGTTGGATGTTTAATTTGTAATCCTGCTTCAAACAATTTAGAGCATCTTTTTCATGCGTTCTGCCCCACTGGATAGCTTTGATACCATCCAAATTGTATTCACCTTAAAACATAATAAATATTTGTTTGTCAAAATAAACGAAAGTAAAAAAGAACTGCAGAGAAAAAACAGTTTTTATAGATTTATGACTTATCTACAAGTGTTTTAAACGAACTTAATGGAAATTTGTTTTTCAAGCAAGCTGAAATAACTGCACCAAATTGCTAGAAGTCAATCTAAATTTTCTTGCTAGGTACCAATTTTCGTTTGGTACCTGACCTGTAGTGGAGGCAGCGATGTCCTTTATTGACTGATTATCAATAGCACACTTTTCTTAAAAGGTCGATACTTTATCTGTGGCCTCCAGAAAGTAATTTGACGAAATGATGTCTTGGATTACAGGGGCAATATTTTCTGGAGAATTTATTGACCCCTTTTTCAAGAACCAAGTGAATCCAACAGTATTCCCAAAGCAGTTTAGTCTTTCCTTTGCTATTTTAATAGCTTCTTCTGGTATCCCATCTTCAATAGATGTATATGACTTTGGTGGATTATGCTCCTCAGCAGATTGAGGTAATGGCCCAAACTTTGGTTTAGGTGGTGCATTCCAGAAACATGCTTTGTCACCGATATATTATAATGGCCGAAAAGTGCCAACGCCACAATCTGATAGCATTTTATGCCTCTCGGACAAGTACAAGTGGCTGATGAAATTTCACCATTGTTTTCCAACTCTAGAATAAAATTATACCAGATAATTCACTATTATGTTAACTAAAGTATATGTTATCATACCTATAGATACCTTGTAGATTATGTTTTTCATACTAGCTAATATTTCGCCCCTTATAATCTGGAAATCAGAGTCGAAGTCCATTTTCTTCACATGGCCAGATTCCAAGGCATTTTCACCTTTTTTTATAATCTTATTATCATCGATAAAACCAGTGATGCTCGAAAGTTTTAAAAATTGTTTATACAATGGTAGTTTTCAAAACATACTGTAACGCATAGAGGCACATTACAGGCCATGCAAGTATAGCGTGTTTCTTTTCGAACCTTATGCTTCGCACATACAACACACCGTTTACTTGGTGGTCTTTTATTTTCTTCGGTGGCCTGATACGTTGTGGGAAAATGTCTCTCAATAAGGCGTAATGCTTGATGAATGGGCATCTTCCGGTTTACGACTTGTTGAGGCACGAGGTTTGGTTTTCTTATGCTCAGCAATAATTTCTTTAAACCAGTGTTAATTGAAAATCTGCAAGTGGAATATTCTTTCCACTGGTAATATTATATAAGACGTGAACATTTATCAAACTTAAGTCCAACAAATGAAAAAATAACCTTTTGTACCACTTTATTGACTTTCTGACAGATTCAGTGCTACTGAGAAGCATGTCTGTTTTGTCTACAGTTCCCATATTAAAATTATAATCCAGTACACATTCTGGTTTCTGGATAGAAACATTGTCCTTAGTTTTTTTCCATTATCTTTCCTGTTGCTGGAGTGTACTGTCGTAAGCATTGTAACTGGACGTTTATCTTACCACTTTAGCGCCTGCATATTTGTAGTCTTGTACCCAACTACTTGACCTTTATGTAGGTTTTCCGTCATGGGGGCATGTGTTGTCTATTTGATTTTACCGTTCCACACGCATTCGTTTTATCATATACGTAACGTATATACAATATTCCCAGAAATGTTTAGGTCTTTATCGAAGATTTTAATGTCAGTATTAGACCCAGTATAAATTATAAAGTCTTGAACATCACACAAAACGTGGAATTTAATTCCAAATCTGTACCTTTTAGAGATTATATATTGTTTAAATGCTAGTCTTCCCTTATAAAGTATAAAACTTTCGTCGATACAAATGTTTCTGAATGGATACAGAAATCTACGAAAAGAGGTCTATAACAATTCGCAGCTTAAAAAGGTAGTCTTGTTTGCCAACGGTATTGTTATCTGAAAAATATAACATACACAGCAGCATTAGAATATATCACGTGACATAATTTGAGAAAAAATGGGTGTAGACAGGAAACTATCAGTCGACCAATAAGAATTTATTTTTTGTTTTCGCATAAAGAACGACAAAGACAGGAAACAATACACATCATCCATATCAGTGTCTTTCCAATTAGCGACGCGAGAATTTTGTTCAATATCACTATGTTCCACAACGTATTTGTAAAAATTGTTAATTCCAACAACAATTGCATTCATAAGAGTCAAAGAAAAAAATGTTTTGAACTGTTTAAAACACTTTTTAAATTTTCATTCAAACACCCTGATCTATTGTCATTAAAATTATGAACTGTTGGTTGCAGATCTCCCTTTTACCATTTATATAACGGAATCTTTTCATATTTACGACGTTTAGCTTGTTGAAAGAGAAGTAGATCCCGAAGCACTATTTTCACTAACCTGTGTTGATGATGGTAGAGTCTCGTCATTATCATTTTCCTCTCCAGATTCATCACTTTCTGCATCAGATTCTTGAAGAATACACTCATTCTCACTGTCACTTTCCATTAAAATTTCATGTAGTTCACATAGCCACAAAGATATTTGCGGCTATGAGCCATTTCACTAAACAACTGCTTTTATTAGTTAACCCTTTATAGGTCAAATTATTTATATGGTGAACTCACAGTCTATTTTGGGTAAATAGTATTTATTAGAGTCCCATATAACTTGTAACATAGCATAAAGTTCAAAAAAAAATAATGAGGCTCTATTTTTAAAGGGTGGTAAATTATTATACCAATGTGCGTTAAGCAAAAGTAATATATTCTTAAACTTGGTAAAATAGTTTACCACTTTTTTAGAGAAAAGTAACACACACTATTTTGATGTTTAGAAGTTTCTAGGAAATATAGATAGTTTACAATGTCTTTATTACCTTTTTACGACAATTTTTTACATTACGAAAATCAGCCTAAGTATATAAAAATATAAAATATGTTTAATTTGCTATCTCTCAAAATATTACATATTTGTATGAAATGGCTCAAAACACTTTTTACAAAGAGCAACTTTACAAGCCTGACAACACAAATTACTTATTTTCTGTTTTTCTTTAGTACTACAGGATGTACACCTCCGATAAGTAGAAATTATAGGTAAGTGGGCACCTACATTTGACAAATGAATTAAATTCTTTACTGTGCCTCGTCAGCGTGAGTTATTTTTGTGTCCAGATCCCACTGGGTTTACTGGCCTTCCCCGTTGTTTTGTACTAGAAAATGTGCCAATAAGTTGATCTACTAAGCAGCTTCTAAACTGTAAATGGGTAAGAGGTTTAGAAGTGTGGTTTTCGCTCTTGTATTTGTGTTTATACATTATATACGAATTCACGATTTCTGCATCCAAAAAATAGTAAAACAACTTTATCCACCATCTTCGTGATTTCCAAGCAATGCTATATGTTGAATGAATCTGGTCAAATAAATCAACACCTCCCATATTGCGATTATAATCGTAAATTGCTCTTGGACAGATCACATCTTCCTTGTCTCCTATTACTGGCAAGTACAACAGGTTTCACACTTCTATCCTTCCATTTATATACCGTGATATCTGCAGCAGAGGCGAAGTCAAATTGACCTAACGATAAATTTTTATTTGCAATCAATTTGTCATGTGGAAATTGTTTTCTATTCGATCTAAATGTTCCACATGCAAAAAGTTTGTTGTCTAATAACCTTTTTAGAAGTGGAAAGGAGGAGAAGGAATTATCAAAATACAAGCAATATCCCTGTCCTTTTAGAGCTTTGTCAATACACGTTTCACAATGAAAAAGTGTTTCTTTTCTAACTTTATTTTTGTGACAATTTTTGCATCTTTTTTTTGATAATTCTACCCGAGGCATTGGTTGCCGATAATTTTGTGGGAAAATGTTCCGTTATTTTGGATTTAAAGCACAGAATTGGTTCTGACGTCTCCGGAAGCAATGCTGCTATAATCTGTAGTCTAAAGTTATAAAAATCTAACTTATTTCCAGAAAATTTATTGAAAAGTAAAAAAGCATTTAGCAGAATAATCTGAAAAATATGAATGGCCAATTTTTTATACCACCTTATTGTTTTATGAGTAGTTGGGTAATAGGCCATCATTTGATCTTGACGATCGATGCCACTCATAAATTTGTTTTACTGTAGAATTGGACGAGGCTTTAATATTTCTTCACCCCTCTTAGTTTTAATTTTTTCTAAGCAGTTTTCATGTTCTGTAGATATGTAAGCCACATCTCTTCTATCCTTCCATTTTGCAATCATTACGTCGTCTGCATATCTTGCAATAGTGTCTCCCTTAGAAAGTTTTGCTTTTTTTACCTCTTTAGGATTATTTTTTCTATCCAATCGGAGCGTCCCACTACAATATGTATCTGATGCTAATAACTTTTTTGTTAATAAATAACTATTATAGAAATTATCCATATAGACTGAATGCCCATTATTCAATTTTTCTTTTAGCAGGTGTAACACCACTTTTTCTGTCTGTCTTTTTCCTCCCATATCATGCAACTGGCCGGTATAAACAAGAAATTTAAGAACTATTCCGTGTGGCTCCGTTAGCATGTAAAGTTTTATGCCGTACTTGTGTCTTTTATTCTTAACATATTGGCGGAAAACTAGCCGCCCTCGCCAAAGGACCATAGATTCGTCTAGCGAAAGTTCTTTACTGGGGTAATATACGTCGCACATTTTTTTGTTGAAATAATCTATTAGACCACGTATTTTGTACAAACGATCTTCAGGTTTTGGTTCAGAAGAGCCTGGATTTTTTACGAAGTGTAAACAACGCAAAATTAGTAGAAACCGATCTCTACTCATATGGCTTCAAAAGCAGGATACATTAAAAAGCCTATCTTTTTTCCAATAATCTTGGTATCTATTAAGTTTTATAGTTCCAGTATGTAGAATTAACCCAATAAACTTAAGAAATTCTGGCACCGTTAAATCTTTTCATCGCGAAATTCGAGACGATTCAGTTTCAGCTTTTACAAAAAATACTTCTAGTGCGTACTCATTTGTAAAATTAACTATATCATTTAAAATATTTTCGTCTAACAAAAATAAAAAATAATCAATCGGTTCATTTCCTGGGACACTGTGTAACAACTCACAACGTTTTGAAAATAATATATTTTGAAATCCCGCAAAAACGCTTTGCCATGTAGGGGTTGCTGATGTAGGTGGAGCCATCGTCGTCTTTTGATCTCTTGTTGACGTTTGCGCAGGAGTGTTATTAATTTCATCATCTAAAAAAATATATTTATTTTTGCTTGTAAGGCTGTCATAACTAATGCTGGCCACTCACTTGCGGATATCGAAGAGGCCAGGCGACTGACAGGCCCTTAACTGAAGGCCAAAATCGTCACATACACGCAGTTATCGTAAAGGCATCAGCGCGCTCGCTTATCGAAACTGCACGTGTGTGGCATCTCATCTGCAATCCATTAATTTAACTGACATCGTTAGACAAATCTGATTTTTTGAAGAACAGATGGCGAACAAAAGTGCAAATAATCCCGAATTTTTACGTAAATTCATTGATATTTATAATTACACCATTGCCTATGGAAGGTAAAAGATAAATCTTACGCGAATCGGGATTTAAGAGAGAAAGCGTATCAACAATTAATAAACCTTTATAAAACGGTTAATGTTGAAGCATCTCAGGATACAGTGCGCGGCAAAATAAAAAATTTGCGAAGTGCTTTCCGTAAGGAATTGAAAAAAGTTCAAAAGTCCAAAAGAAGTGGTGCATCCACTGACGATATTTATACACCAGGGCTGTGGTATTATGAACTTTGTTATTTACCGCTAATCAAGAAGATACTCGTGAGACTGTTTCTTCAATTAACAGTAGTGAGGATGAGGTAGAAGATAAAGAAAATGAAAATGTAAGTATTATAATTTTTATATAACTAACATGTTTATAAATATTAGTTATCACTACAAAAACCGATCTTGCCAAGAAACTTTACCTTCACCAACAAAAAACTGTTCATACATTTCACGGACATCCTTTGCTTGATGTGATACATTCCGGGAAGCAATGGCCTGAAGTCCATCCATACTGTACCCTTCTCTCCAGTTTCCGTTAATAACTGTTCCTGAGTTTAAGTCCTCTATATTTGTTGAGCTTGGCGGCATGTATATAGCTTTCGCATTGCGTCGTAAAAAATTATGTAGGACACAACAAGCCATAACTACTAGGTCAATCTTTTCTGGTTTCATATTTATCTCTGTGTGAAGTATTCTAAAGCGATTCGCCAAAATACCAAACGCATTTTCTACAACGTTTCGTGCCCGGCTTAATCGATAATTAAAAATACGCCGTTCGTTGTTTAAATTTTTGTTAGGGTATGGTTTTAGTAGGTGTTCATTCAAGGCAAACGCATCATCGCCTACGAAAACAAAAATCATTTCCAAAACGCCTCCATCCGATACTCTACTCATACTTATATCTAGGATCATTAATCACAAACACAGGGTCATTACAAGAAGAGATTAAACGTAGATCTGATCTAGCAAAAGTTGCCACAGCAAAAATGACCAAAATATGGAAGGACTGTCAAATTTCAAGAGCGATAAAGATGAGGTTGATCAACTGCTTAATATTCCCAATACTGACCTACGGATGTGAATCTTGGACTCTGAGACAATCGGAGAGAAGAAAGATAGACGCCACTGAAATGTTCTGTTGGAGACGAATGTTACGAATTCCTTGGACCGACCGCAGAACAAATAATTCAATTTAAGGGAGCTAAAAGTTAGCCAACGACTCTCTAGTAAAGTCCATCTCCAACAATTAAAATATTTTGGGCATGTTGTGAGAGCAAACACAGAAACATGGAAAGACTCATAATACAAGGAAAGGTAGAAGGCCGAAGATCACGAGGAAGATCCCCAACAAGATGGATAGATCAAATTACAGGAATATGCCAAAGACCTATGCATGAATTAAAAGAAATGACCAGAGACAGAGATCTCTGGAGACGGACAATACACGACATCACGTCGACCACTACACTCCCCCTGGGGGTCAGGATTGAAGAGAGAGAATTGGTTCAAGGTAAATAAACAGTAGTGCCCATTAAAACAATTAAGTTGAGCATGGGCCATTTTTTAAATTGCTTATTTATATTGATCCTACAGCAAGGCGAGTTTTACTACTTTATTAGTTATAATTATTACCTATATTAAGATAAAACAAAAAAATAACAAAAAAAATTTTTATTAATTAATTAACAAGAGAGAGACAATTCATGCATACAATCAACCAAGATAATAGCATATATAAATTTTTAAGATTTCGTAATCTATTCTTGATTTGACGTTAGTTATAACCTAATTGGTCTCAAAAAGGTGGCTGAACAGTTGTCTATGATTTTGTTTCAAATACCTAGTAAACAATGTCTTAATCATTTTTTGCGAGTTTATAGTGATTAGGTATGTTTTGTAAATTTCAGGGATCAAATTGTAGATTCTTCCTTGTAAATACTCAAAATTTCGTTTACCAACTGTTTTCTTTGCAATATTTAATTTGACAAAAGACTGTGCTCTATTTCCCGTATGATAGGTATGCCCTAATGGTGTGAGTAAGTGTTTATTTTTGTATAAATTGGTGATTATTGTAAGAATATATAACTGTCTTTTATCTAACATTTGAGTTTCGGTATAAATTTCATTAGTAGGGTATCTCGAAGGTCTATTGTAAATAATTTTTAATATTTTTCTCTGGATAATGTCTAATTGGTGGAGGTATGTATTTGCAACTATACCCCAACTAAGGATTCCATAACGTAGACGCGATTCTACCAAAGAATAGTAAATAACCTTCAGATGATGGATATCCAGTATATTACGTAAATATCGCATTTTGTACAATAGACATCTCAATGTTTTACACGTTTGGTTTATGTGTATATCCCATCGTAGATACGAGTCGATTTGAACACCAAGGTATTTTGTGTTACTCACTGCATTAATACTCAGATTTTTTATTTTTATAAATTTGTAATCTGGTAGACCTCTCTTATAGCTTGTAAATGGAACATAAACTGTCTTATCCATATTTACTGTAAGAAGTTTGTGGTTACCAATAATTCTTCCTAAGTCATGTTCCATTTTTCGCTTTAGTTCCATCCACGTGTCTGCAGAGTACAAAATTGCTGTATCATCTGCAAAACTTAATATCTCACCTTCAGTCCGGTAAGTAAGAATATTGTTTATGTACAGTATAAATAATATGGGTCTTAGTACAGTCCCTTGTGGTATACCAAAATTTATGCTTTTAGCACTACTCAATTTCCCTTCTAGTCGCACTCTTTGATATCGATTTTTTAAGTAGCTTTCCATTAAGTTAAATGTGTTTCCTCTTATACCAATGTCTGCTAAAGTATCTAATAGTTGTGAGTGACTAACCGTATCGAACGCCTTTGCCAGGTCTAGGAATACATAAGCTGTTGGTGTACTGCTGTCAACTAAGTTGTAAATTTTGTTAGATAGGTACGATATTGCATTTTCCGCGGATACTCCCTCCCTAAAACCATATTGTTTGTTTGAAATTAACTTATATTTTTCTAAGTATAATACTAGTTGATATTTTATAGCCTTTTCCAATATCTTGCAAAGTGAAGTGATTAGTGAGATTGGTCTGTAATTATTTGTTAATTTTGGATCGCCTTTCTTATGAATGGGAATCACCACTGTTTGCTTAAGTTGTTCGGGCCATTTGCCGCTAGAAAATACATTATTTAATAAATAAGTAATGGGACCAGTTAGTATTGGCGATAGTTCTTTAAGTACTTCAGATTTAATACCATCTATTCCTGGAGATTTGTTCGATTTTAATGAGGCTATAATCTGAACAACGTCATTTTCATCCACAGGTAATAAAAAGAAGGAATTTATTGTAACGTTTCCCTTTGGTGGTCGAGAAAGAGGTTTTATTATCTTCTGAGCATATGTTTCTCCGACTTTTGAAAAATATTTGTTAAATTCCTCGGCGATCTCATTTGTGTCGGTAATACTTTGGTTATTTGCAGTAAGTATTTCTTTGATATTTTGAGTATTAACATTTTCACTATTATAGTTATTTACTATTTTCCACATATTTTTTGAAGACTTATTATTTTTCACAAGGAATCTACGTTCCTGTAGTTGGCTGTATACCATGTATTAAAAATTTAATTAAAAATCCTTTGTAATAGGTATATATTTAAGGCCCAAACGGGCTAAGTTAAAAAGACATAACGTTTTCGGAAACCATGTTCCATCATCAGTGTCCTAGAAAATAGTTAACCACTTAATTAAAAAGAACATAGGTTAAAATTTTGACTAAGGTTAATGAAAAATGTGGTTAATACTTACTAGGAGTACATGAATGTAGCCACCAAGATTAAATATATGGGTAAAAACCCGTTAACAGATGTTTAATTACATTTAGTTTTAAAAATACGTTATAATAATTAAGATTATAGAGTTACCGATGGATTAGGTAACATGGCGACATATGACTCCACGTTGAAGTTGCTAGTCCTGAGACAGTATGTCTTCGAGGACTGTATGAGTGCAACTGATTGGGAATGACATTTGATGACAATATTGTTAAGTTATGACGGAAATTATCACAGAAATTGTCTTAAGTAGAAACATACAGCTACATTGACTGCTCTGTGATAATTTCCGTCAAAACTTAACAATATTGTCATCAAATGTCATTGCCAATCAGTTGCACTCATACAGTCCTCGAAGACATACCGTCTCAGGACTAGCAACTTCAACGTGGAGTCATATGTCGCCATGTTACCTAATCCATCGGTAACTCTATAATCTTAAATTATTATAACGTATTTTTAAAACTAAATGTAATTAAACATCTGTTAACGGGTTTTTATCCATATATTTAATCTTGGTGGCTACATTCATGTACTCCTAGTAAGTATTAACCACATTTTTCATTAACCTTAGTCAAAATTTTAACCTATGTTCTTTTTAATTAAGTGGTTAACTATTTTCTAGGACACTGATGATGGAACAGGGTTTCCGAAAACGTTATGTCTTTTTAACTTAGCCCGTTTGGGCCTTAAATATATACCTATTACAAAGGATTTTTAATTAAATTATTATTTTTCATAATTTCTTTTATAAAGTAATTTTTCTTTGTCATCTTAATAAGTGTGTTCAATTGTTTACGGTACTCTAGGTAAGCTTTCCTTTTTTCTTCATTTGTTGGATGATTTATGTGATCTTTATACAGTTTATTTTTTTATTAATTGGTTTGACTAGTCCTGCTGTAATCCATTTTTTTCGCTTTTCATTTGCGTGTTTTATTTGATGGTTTTAGTATGTTTAATTATATAGTCATTTAATGTCTTTATTAGATATTCTGTTATGTCATTCGTATTTTTTATATTATAATACTCAGTCCAATCAAAATTTTTGATATCCATTTTTAGGGTCTTATAATGAATTATTTCTCTAGTTTTCTGTTTTAAATATTTGATACTGTTTACAGGTATGCTGATTAAAGTTGCTTTATGATCTGTAATGCAAGTATCTAGGACAGCTGCTTTGCAAGTATTTATTGTCTGTTCAGATTTAAATTTAACAAAAATGTGATCTAAGCAGTTCTTTTGCCTCGTTGGTTTATTAATAATAGAAACAAAGTTATGTTGTGAAAAATTATTTAAGTAAGCATTAGTTATTTCATTATTTTCCAATATGTTTATATTAATATCACCTAACAAAATATGACAATATGTTGAAGCCGTTTTTGTTTCGTCTAGGTATTCATTTAGTTTTGATATGAAATACTCAGTATTTGTTGAAGGTGGACGGTAAAGCGAAGTTATTAATATCCTTATTCCGTTATTATACATGTTTGTATCACTTTATGGTCCCCTATGTTTACAATTTCGGTGCAATAATCTAGATCATTGTTTATATATATATATATATATATATATATATATATATATATATATATATATATATATATATATATATATAACTGTTCCATCATTTCTATTTATATTTCCTTGATTATAAACTGTATGATACCCATCAAGTTTATGACACTCGTTGCCGTCATTTTTAAATGCTTCTGTGAGTACAATACAGTCAAAATCACAGTCTAGTTCCCTTACTATTACCTCAAATTCATCAATGTTCTTAGATAGGCTCCTGATGTTTTGATGCAGTATCTTAAAATGTAGGCGATCATCATGTAAATATTGTTTAAGGTTTTTTAGATCATTGATCTCCTTAGTTGCGAATGATATGTAATTGATGTCCCTTATATAAGCATCCATTATACAATTAATTGCACAAGTTCTCTCTCAATATTTCTAATAAAGATATTTTAACAAAAATATCATCAAATGTATATAAAATAGTTATAAAAATTTTTAGTTAAATTAAAAGAAAGACAAAAAATAGAAAAACAAAAATGGACAAAACTATAATTAAGTTAAATATATCGAATAAGAATATATAATTTATAAAGAATGTAATATAGCAATAAATGATAACTAAACGCCAAATCTATTGTACCAATGAGAATGTTATTAGTACCAGTTCAATATATAACAATATACAGTTAAAAGACAATAATTAGATAAAAATAATATAACATATACAATAAAAGTACATGCAAATACAAAAATAGAGAACACTTAAAAAAAAGAAATATAAATCTTATTTGAGCCTAATTTATTGATTTTTTCTGTACAAAAATACTAAGCTGGAATTAATAATTTAAGTAACGATTGAACTTTTCGAATTTTTTTCTGGTTCTATTGGCGATATTGAGATCCGTATTGTCTTTGTTAGAATTACCTGTTTTTGGTGTTCCTTGATGTGTTAGTTTTTGATTTGATATTAATTTTATTTCAGTCTATTGTGGTTGTGATTTCTTGTATCCGTGTTTTTCCTGAGATGATGGGTTTACCGGTTGTTTGTAGTTGTGGACTTTCAACTTCTCGTTCGACTAAAGAAGTTATTGGGGTGCTAGGTTCACTTTGTGTACGATGTTCGCTTCGTTTCTCTTCTCCGGTGTGGTCTAGATATTTTAAATCTTCTATTGTATACTTTCTACCATTTACAAATAGAATATCTTTTTTAACGTAACAGTTTGGTTCGTTGCTTTCTTTGAACTTGAGTAGATTTCTTTTATAAGTTTGTGCTCTTGTCTTTGAATTTCTGTTTGGTCGTTAACAATGCTTAGTTTTGAACCTTGTAGGTTTTTTTTATTTTGAAAAATTAATTTTTTTGTGAGGTACGACAGAAACTCTATTTTAATTGTCGCAGATTTACCTCTTCCCAGTTTATAGATATTGTTTATATCACGCTCGTTTATTTTTATTTTTAATAGACTATTTATCAACTCTAATACTACATGAAAGTCTAAGATTTCTTCTGTACTATCCAAACCAAATATGATAATATTGTTTTTTCTATTTTGTCTCTGAAGTAGTTCTATTTGTTGTCTTAGATGCGAATTTTCTCTTTCAATATCATTCACTTTTCGTTTAAATTCTTCGATTTTTAGTGAGAGTCTCACCTCGCTAGCATCGATTTTACTTAAAATTTCATTATTTCCTGCCTTTATAGCATCTTCCAGTTGTTTTAAATTTTCTGGTTCAGGTTGATGCATAATTTACAAATTTTCGTGCGTGGCCACCTGTAGTTTGAATTCTTGTTTGGTATAAAAGGTTAGTAATTGATAAATTATTATTGTATCGTAGGTTGGGATTATTCTTGTTTTTAGCTTTTACCTCATTAGTTACTGGTTCAATCAGATTTATTATATCATTAACAAGTAGTGTAGTGAATATATATCAACTTACAGTAGTCTGAATTTATTATATTTGCCTTATTCCTTCTGTTATGTAGCAATTTTTGGGAACGTGTGTTGTTAACGTGGCACTACACTAATTACCTTCGTACATGTTTTCCATCTATTGCTCCCCCACAGTTTGGAAAGTTCCATCTATTTTCAAAATCTTTTCCAATTTGAGCCCATTCTTGTGAAGTTTTTGGAAACTAAAAAAGAAAAGTAATTTTTACCTATTTGTTGCAGGTCAGTAGTGAGGCGATTCATGTTGAATCGGTTACTAGCCAAGAATCGATTTTGGAACATGCGTCTACTCCAGTATTATCTAGCACTTCATCCAGAGTGCCTATCTACTCCAATAACACTATACGTAAAGGAAAAAAAAACTAAACGAGACGACATTATTGATGAAGCATATAAAATTTTGACCAAACCTGACGACGAATGTAGCAGTATTGGTACGACGGTCGCATTTAAACTAAGAAGAATGAATGAGCGCCAAAGAAATATTTCAGAATATTTAATAAACCAAATTTTATTTGCTGGAGTACAAGATAAGCTAGATGAAGCAACATATATTGCGTATCCTGCGCCTCGTCAAATTGATTCTACTCCCAGTAATATACCAATAAATTATACTAATAGTGACGTATCATTTGAAAATAGACAGTCAAATAATAACTTTGACTTATCCAATTATTTACTTGTACCAAATAAAAATGTCGGTATTTAGAATATAACTTAATTTATAGAATATATATGATTTTTTAGACAATTCTAATTACTTATTTTTTTACCTTTTTGTTATTCGTTTCTAAGAATTATTATAATATATCTATAATGTGTAATCAATTTCATATTTACCTTTAAATATTCTTTTTTTAGAACCTTGTAGATCGCCGCGCATGATAACCCCTAAAGCTTGAGGTGAAATTAAAGTTGTATATTTCATATCTTCAAAACTGCGACCGGTTGCCAAAAACCTTAATGTTGCAGTTAGTCTTTCTTCCACCATAATTGCACTTCTGATTTTAGTGGTTTGTTTTTTAATTAAAGGTGTCACTAATTTAAGTAATGTTTTAAAACATGTTTCATCCATTCGTAAATAGTTTTTATAAACCTCCGTACAGGAAAGCTTTAATTCTGCCATAAGTGACATGTGGAATAATCTATTTGTTTTCATCAGCCAGTCTTTAACCCAGTATGCTCTTTTCTTTTTCTTTTGCGTTTCAAGCACAAGCGCTTTTTCGCGAGAGAGACATGTTTCCTCTTTGATAACTGCACTGTGTATGGTGAAGAGCTGCATTTTCATAGAGATTTTTAACTGAAGGAAATGATCGTCGGATAACGACCTCATCTCGTGTGTGTCGGTTTTCGATAACGGCCTTCAGTCGCGGCCTGCATGCCATGGCCTCTTTGATATCCGCAAGTGAGTGGCCAGCATAATTCTGTATTTTTACCTGTTTTTGCACTATGGTCTTCGTTAATGTCCTCTCCGTCAGTAAATTCATCAGTCCAGTCGCTACCGCTATCCTCAAAGGGACAATTTCATCTTCGCTAAAGTCCACCAATATTTTCATTTCGTCCTCAGTTAATTATTTAGGATTTTTAGGCTGAAATCTCGGCCTTTTTACACCCGAAGGGCCGGCTTCACTGTCCATAATTAAGTCTTATTTTATACTACCGTAGTACGCAAAACAAAACACAAAACGGCAAACGAACACAAAAAAAACTTTTTTTCGTCCTTTAAATTTACGCTTGCAAACACACGTCTACACACTAACAATGCTAAGAGAATACTAACACTATAAAACAGAGCGTACCCTTGTCGCCTTTTACCGACATCAGCACTGCAGACAATATGCTCATGTCGCCGATAGACGACATGCGCAGTGAATGTATTAAACAAGGTTGTGTATTTTCTTGCAGGTATTTCTTTGGACAGTAATAGTAGTTTTCGATTTCGGGACATTGTTCAGATGTTGTCCAATTTTCTTCGTTAGTGAGAAGCAGGAATGGTTGATCGGGAATAATTGTTAGGTTGTTTTAAGGTTGTTTAGGTTTAAAATATTTTAAGGAATTACTAACTATTGGGGTATGAATCTTGAAAATTACCAAGTTCTCATGAATGTTTACCTGACTTGAGAAGAGATTATAATAATTCGTAAAATTTTGAAGTTGTGGTACATTGCCTACCGTATATATTTTGTTTTAAATTTAGTATTATTGATTATAATTGTAAATGATTAATAATTGAGCTATGTAGAATATTTAATTTTGCTAGTGATATAACGTGATCTATTTTTTTTTGTAATTAATATAGAAAATAATTATTTACTTTAATATAATTTCTTAAGTTTATTAATTTCATTGCATATTATTTGATTACTTAACACGTTAAGCGCTTTGTGTATAAAATATATACACAGTAGTCGGGTCCAGGGCGCCGTGTGTATAGATTTTATTCACTAGACATAGCTGTATTGTAGGCCGTGTGTATGCGATTTCTGCACAGTTGACGTACGTATCTTATGGGATCAGTATTGGTGCGGCGCTACATTACATCATATCAAATTGGCAGATAAATTGGTTTTGTCAATAATTTTTTTTTACAGTTTTGTTGGGACGTTTTTATAACAGTAAAAAATTATTAATTTTAAAGTAAAGTATTTATGTTTGTACTGATAATTTGTTTATTGTGTACAAATTACAAATCAGGTAAAAGTAGTTCAAAATAAAACAAATTTACACATTCTAAAAACAAAAAAAAAAGATTATAAAAAACATTTCAGTAGATACTGACATCAAATAAAAACTCGTAAATAAAAAATATTAGATATATCAATTATTTTGGTTTACACACATGAGAATTGAAAAAGCAGTCTATACAAATAGGTGGTTTGTCCGGACATGCTGTATAGATATATATCACTTGTTTGCTGTGAGCAGCTGCATATGTTCTGTTATGTTGTCCTGCTAAACGAGTGTAACATATTTTACACCGCTTCCGTTTTTTTGTCGCCTTCAGTTCATATTTTTCTAGTCTATTATTGTCCGTAGTTGCAAAAATATTGTCGACACCTAGTAACTGCAAACACAAATTTTCTCTAAATGTTGTAATTGACATACGGCTATCACGTACTGAATTATGTAAAATCCAGGCATTAACTACAGCAGTACCTGTTAAGGCCTCAACTGCAATTTTTCTGAACCATAATTGTTTTTTGTAAAGCAGTAGAGTAGGATGACATCTGGTCCGACACGTCAATAAATGATTTGGCATATTGTAAGAACAAATAGCAGTAGGTTTATTTCGGACACCTCCTTCTCTTGCACTAACCTCCGTTATTAATTAGTATATATAGTATATTAGTATATATAGTATACTATAGTATTAGTATATATTATATATATATATATATATATATATATATATATATATATTGTTATGATTTGTTGTTGTTTTATGAGCAATGAGTAAATTTGAATGATATATGTAAGTATAGGGTTTTTATCGCGGTTCTCAAAGAATTAGTTTGTAAGTACTTTTTTAAATTATCTTTATTATAACTATTATGAAACAAACCTATCTATCTAATATAAGCAATATCAATTTAAAACAATCTATCTAAAATTTGAAATTCTTACAACTAATAAATTATTAACAAAATTTGGTACCTTCTTTCACTGAACGCCTAAAGTTTTTCTAAAATTAAAGTTATTATCACCACTAGATATTTTCTTACTCAGCCTTGGTTATCCAACTATTTTAATATGTTCCTGCTTAATTATCTCCACTCACCATATAAATATATAAATTTAAATCCTTGTAATTTCCATATAATATACTTTCAAATATACTGGATCTTGTGGTTGTATTATTGAATGCTTACTTCAATGAATTAACTTTAAAACTGTCACTATATTACTGTAGTAATAATTAATCTCCAACTGTATTTAACTTAATAATTCATTTAACTTAATCAATGCCTTGTTCTAGCTAATAATCTCTTCATTACCTCATAAATTCTTATTAATTATTCTTTGTAATTAATAATCACATGTAATTTACTTAATACTCCTTGGATTGTTATAACTAACTCCTCAATAATAATCTTGTAACTGATTTAATTTCTTCTTACTCACTTAACTCAAATAATAATCTTCTTGTAACTAAATTCTTGAATTATAACTTACTGACTCACTTTACTAACTGATTAATCTGTAACAAATTAACTACCTGATAACTGAACTGGTAACTGAACTGAACTCTCACTGACTGAACTCTAACTCATAAATAAACTCTTCTCCTCAAATTACATGGCCTATATATATCTTTTTTCGTTTCCAGAATACTCTAGCAATAAATAATGTTCGAATCATTCTATTTGTTCTTTCTGAAAATTCTGGAATCGCTTTTTGTCTGTTATGTACTATGCATACAGTCCCATTGACATTTCCAGAACTTTCCATTTACAATTTACTCGACTTTAGGCTCTCCAGATCAGAACTACACTATTATATGTAACTTAAACATTCATATGAAATATATTTTTACTATTCTACATCCACAATTATATTCTAAATTAACATTACAAAAATAAATAACCCCACTTTTCCATCTAAACGTCAAAGAACACAGTGTATGTTTGGTTGCATATGCACCTGGTTGAATTAAACATTTCTAATATTAAATAAAATAAAATAAAAAACTTCTTAAACTTAATTCTTATGCTAAATTCTTAAAAATACCCTCATATAATTATTTTTTAATAATATTATCTAATATATAACTTATAAATTATGTCTTTAATTACTATTTAAATAAATTTTTTTTTAATTAACGTTGTATATCTGATTGTATATATTTTTATGTTAATTTATTGCATTTTATATATATATATATATATATATATATATATAAATATATATAATATATATATATATATATTTGTTGTACTTTTGAATGTCCATTAGCAATAAAAAACCGATATACAAATTTTATTACTTAAATAAAAATTAAAATTATTGATATTTCATAAAGACACGGGCATATAAATTTTCAAACATCCTGTATAAGACAAAATATGTATTTTAAGTTGTTCGAAGAATTGTTCATTAGGCCTCAGAGACAAGACTTTCAAATATTATCGATAAGAAATTTAAATAAGTCGGTTATTGTTGCATGGATTTACCCGGAAATAAAGTGTATATAGACAGTGTTTAAACAATAGACCGGGATTTGCGGTGGTTTTTCTCCCCGAAAGATTATATCGGTAAAAGCTTATTAACAAAACACATTGAATTGAGAAACAGGTATCGTTTGTAGCTATTAGTAAGAAATATTTGTAAAGCAGATAGATTTAGTTAGAATAATAAAGAATGTTGTTTTCTGGAATTACCCGAATGACGTTTTATAAAGAGAGTTGGTTGGTAACGATATACGTCACAGGGGTGGATGATTTTTATTGGTCAATTTTTGAATGCAATGGAGGTAGTGGTTTTGGCTATGAGATAGGAGAGAGGAAAAAAGTTAGTTAGTCAGTTTTCGTCGCCCAAGAAGGAAGGAGCTTTGTGGTTTGTGTTTTGTTTGAAGTCCCGAAGACGTAATTTACCGGGTGTGTTTATTTGCTGTGAACAAGCTGATCAGTGTAAGGAACGGGGTACAGAGAGATAGAAAAACCAAAGGGTATAAGAATATTAATATCAGACGAAGCCGGAAACATTTGAAGTTATAAACAGGCGCGGAGATTCGCTCAAAAGGAGGCTGCATAGAATTACACGAGTTGTTGGGTTTGCAGATACAAGGACAGATAGGAGAAAGGTGTACGTCATCTGGACCACAATAGGAGCAGAAGCAGAGAAAGGTTTTTTTTTATGGCGTGGCCATAGAATTACAACGGCAGAGAACGAAAGGTCAGTCAATTTTCATTAGAGCAGGAGTGTGGTTTTCATTTATTAATTAAATAAATTGAATAAATAGTAGAGATAGTTAATTTTGCGATCATTTAAAGAAAAAAATTATAAAGAGAGCTTAGTTATAACACATATTAAAAATCAATGTAAAATAACATTTGGGTCCATGATAGAAAACAACTTCTCTTATATATTTAAAGTATTATATTGCAAATATTACAGGATTGATTGTTATATAAAATTTCATTAAAAATAAAGGACATCTCACATATAGTTCAGTTGAAATTCTGTGTATTTTATTCAGGTCATATTACCTATCCCAATTAGGAGGCCAATTGGAAAATATTTTGAATCCACGATCAAAGGTAAATAGTACAAGTTACATAGCCTGAGATTGTAATTAATTAATGCTGATTTATTGTGATTAATTGGAGATTAGATCATTTAATAAATATAGACAGGATCTTTTCTAAATAAGCAATAGAATACAATTTAAATAGCATAACAATATATATATATATATATATATATATATATATATATATATATATATATATATACAGTAGAATGTATATGTACGTATACAGTAGAATCCGGTTAGAACGACGGCCAAGGGACCTGTGTCATTGCGTCGTACTAACCGGAAGTCGTTATAAAGAGATGGCAATTTTGATTTTTGATTTTTACGACATAATATTTACATATTAATGTTTACATGATACATTACAGAAAAAAAGACATTCAAATCAAAATATTTATTTCTAATAGGAATGAAAAGAAATGAAAAAATAGTTTCACATAAACTTTGCCAAATACATATGTATGTACCTACATATCTATACACATATAATACGTACATATATAAATATGTATAACTAAAAGTGAAATACCTAGTGGAAAAAGTCTGTAATCTTTGACTGTTTTTGATTTTTATAAAAACAAGTACGAACTGCATTATGCAAACGAGACAAATTCACCTAAAAAACATAAAACATAAATTTAAATTTTTTTACCTTTGTAAATAAATTCAAAGATTTATTGATTAATTTTGAAATAATTGATAAAAACAACAACAAAATACCTTGAAATAAAGAAAAAATAATTATAGTTTTATTCCCACAAAAAATAACCTCAAAATATGAACTTTGACAGTAAATATCTTAATACTTTGATACTCTTACCTCACAAATTCACCAATAAAACCTATAAAACCAATCGCACAGAATAGATATCTGGGAGAGAAAATCCTTATTTATTTTTGTAAATATCAAAAAAATCAACGTTTCCAAAGTCTTATGGGAGAAACACATGCAAACGAGATTGATTTGGAAAAATCTTCTAAGTCCCGCCCATTGTTACGTCAGGACTTAACATTGTTAACAAATTGACATTCTTTATAAGTCACTACGGAATACCCAATAAAATCACATGTGACAATGGCAAAGAATTTAGGAATAAAATCTTTCAAGATCTCTGCCTCTTACATCATATAGATGTCCATTACGTAACCGCCGACAACCCAAATAGCAACAGTCAGATACAAAGATTTTATTCTTCAATCATAGAAAGTCTGAGAATACTTAAAGAAGAAAAAGAAAATATCATCATTTCTCAGTTGACGAGTTACGCAATATTAGCTTATAACAATAGTATTCATAGTGCTACATGCTATACTCCCTTTCAAATAATGTGAGGCAAGCTAGATTATAAAAACCCCTTCGAACGAGATGAGAATGAAAGAATAACTGTATATATATAGCTTCTCCATTTATTAATAAAGTGTTTGTTTGTCTTTGTTTAGTGTATTGGTTATGTCCCAATTTACATTTATAACATTCTATTATTGCTGGATAGGCCACAACTGACGAAATGCCCCTAAGGATGATCTTGTGATCGAAAGTACTTGGGCAAGATTTAATTAACTAATGTGTTCGATATTTGCCTTGTACACCATCAAAGTTCATTTATTCGAACATTCAACCTTATATTGAAAAAAATATTTTACTGAACTTCGTTATTTTTTTATCTTAATGATTTTTATATAACATACATAAATAAATAAAGCGTAAGTACTTTTCGTAGTCACAACTAAATTAAATGATCAACATTCAAATATGCCTTTAGAAAAATATTTTGTTACAAAGACATACATATTGCGTGGCATAAACCTATAAAAGAAGAAAGAAAACACAGATTCTACTATTTTAGCAACCTTTCTGAGCATAGGCACAACAGTTATATTGCATCAAAATATTTATTTAAGCCGGTTCTGGACTTGAATCAAAAGGAAAACAATAATTATTATTATATCACCTTATGTGGCTGTTTTGTTTCAAGAAAATCACCTGTTGCATTCAGTACTGGCCGATCAACGGACTGTTGTACACTTTCGTTATTCTGGAAATAATATTATTTAAAATACAATAATTCACCAGTCAACATAACCTCAAACTTACTACGATTTGCATGTTTTCTTCAGATTCTTTTCTACGGTAAACTATTTCTAACATTCTCCGGCTCCTTGACGACATTTTAAATATTACTTCTAGTAATATTTCACAAACAACAAAAATCCCTAAAAAACTGTGTTTCTATCTTGCAATCGATTTTATGTTTACTCATTAACTGTCATGCGATGCCGCAAATGACTTTACTAAAATGCTATCAGCTTAACCTCACTAAGTGTTCAACTGACTTTTGCCTGCCGTAAATAGAAAAGAAAAAATCACTTAATGAATTTTAAATGTATATAACTCTGTTATTGGTAGATTATTGTAGTTAGTGAGCTTTTCCAGCAAAACATACAAGAAAATAAAAGTAGTTAGTGAGAAAAGCTGTGTTTAACTAATTTGTGTACTTAACCCTTTCAGGACGGCACCTATTTGCCCTTGAAATGCCACACAGACGGCAGTTTTTAGCGTGCCTTGTGGACGGATGGCACATATATCAGTCAGAATAAAAAAATTAACACGTTATGTTTAATAACTGTTTATTGAGTAAAGACATGCATATTTTTTAATGTAAGGAATGTTTTATATATAGCTTTTATTAAAAAACGGTAAAAAAACATTTTTTTTAAATTTTTTGGTAGAAAAGTGCAATTTTTTTAAAAATTTTCTTTAGTATGGTATATCTCGAAGCATGGAACTACACACAAACCTACATCACATTCTTTACACATGTATCTCGATACCTTGCGTTTTTTGTCCGTTTCTTTTGTATGCGAACACACAACACATCTTCTGGAGGCAGTTTTTGTCCTTTCGGTTGCTGGAACAAATGAAGGAAAATGCTTTTCCTTTAATCTGGATATATCCGCTGACATGGATCTGGGATTTTTCACTTGATATTCATATCTGAAATTAAAAAAAGCTATAATATATGTAAATAACGACAGAGAAACAAAAACTTACCTTCTAAAAATCTGATGTATAAGACTCAGTTGAAATTTGGCAAGCGGCATTGGCATAGTCTGGTTTGTCAATAACATAGCGTGGGCATTTAGTACACAGATATCTACTGTGTGAAAAAATAATTTTTTGTACCATTTTGTGGTCTTCCTCATGCAATCAATGCTACTTATCATCATGTCAGAGCGGTCGACTGACCCCATTTGTTTATTGTACTCAATAACACAATCTGGTTTCCTTACTGGTTCTTTAGTAGTAGGATCAATTTTGTCAAGAACAATCATTTTATTTTCATGCATTGTTGTTATCATCATAACATCTCTTCTGTCTTTCCATTTAAACACCAAGCAAATGTCAGAATTTCTCCAATCTACTTCACCCTTTTTCAATTTTTTCTGCAAAGAAGGCATGTGAAGCCTTTTAGATCTAACAGTCCCACAAGAATTTGTTTTATGTTCATACAAATAATGTGACAAGATTAGACTGCTATAAAAATTGTCAGTAAACAGAATATGTATTCTTCCCAACATAAACAATAAAATCCAGAACAAAACCAGTCTCGCAGTCACATATAACATAAAGTTTTATACCAAAACGGTGGCGTTTGGTTTGTATGTATTGTTTAAAAAGGAGTCTTCCCTTAAATAATATCATACTCTCATCAATAACGAGGTTTTCAAAGGGATAGAATTGTGACTGAAATCTTTGTTTTATTTGTGTCAAAACCTCCTTTATTTTATACAAGCGATCTCCAGCTTCTGCATTTTCATTGTTAGAGAAATGCAAATATTTCATAATTTGTAAGTATCTGTCTCTTGACATTTTCTTGCTAAAAAATGCGGAGTACAAAAGAGGATCTTTTGACCAATTCTCCTTTACTTCAAGCTTTTTGTTTCTGGACATAAGCATAGTCAATCCAAGAAAGGTAAAGAACTCATCTAAATAAAGATGTTTCCATTTTTTATCATTGTTTTGCATAGCATACCTGTTAGTTTCATCAATTATATATTTGGCTGTATCCTCGGTAAAAATTTTCAAAAAATAATCTATTGCCTTTGGTTCTTCCGTTAAGTTCATCATGTCCTGTACTCCGCTCTGACTATCATCAAATTTATGTAACTTGGGGACGAACTGATTTTTTTCCCACTGGATTTGTATGTCACTATAATCTTTTTCAATATTCTTTTGATCGTTTGCATCTAAGTTGTCACAATTCTCTAAGCTTACATCTTCATCAATTTCTTCTTCAGCACTACTTTGTTGATCACTTTCTCCAGTTGGCAAATATTAACTCCCACTATCAGAAAATGGCTCCTCTTCACTATCAGAAAACGCAAGTGTGTCCACTATTTTTAGTAAATTAGCCACTTCCTGTTGGGTTAATCCACAATACGAAGAATAATCATTTGTACTATTATTATTAACTTTAATTCTTTTGCTCGAAGGCCCGGCGTTCTCATTACACGACATTTTAGTTGCTACTGAAACACGTGGCGACGTAGCCACCGGAAATTTCAAGTAATCTGTATGCTGCGTGCGCATCTCTCTAGCCGAGTGTCGCATATATCGGACGGTGACTGATATAAACGACACTCGTCTGTGTGGCAAATTATAAGCTCACGATATATCCGCCAGTCGCCTACCTGCCAATTTCATTTTAAAATTTTGGCTGATTAATCATACACTGGTCTTTGGAGACGGATAAACATAGTGACATATATATATCGGTCAGTCGTCCGTGTGGCAGTTTTCTTTCTGTCCGATATATCGGTCAACCGTCCTGAAAGGGTTAGACTGATTGTCACAATATCTGTATCCGTTTTTAGGTATAATCCCTATAGTGTTTGACTGTAAGTAGTTTCTTCGGAATATTTTGTTGCATGTACCTGCAATTGTAACACATTCTTCAAATGGACAAACATTACAGGTTTTTAAAATCTCTCCTCTAAATTTTTTACATGCAGCAGTTAAGATTTTAACATCTCTTAAGCAATAATCAGTAAGTTCTTTTTGAAAATCAAACACGTAATTTTCTTTCAATTTCTCACTGTACCATTCCATAAATTTTTGTCGCTCTTCTGGCTTCTGATTATCGATATCATAATATACTAAATCAGGCAATGTTCCTACATAACTGTAATTGACAGCCCTATTAAATAAATGAGGAAAATTTGCTTTGGACAATTCCAGAATTCCAAATGTTTCGGGCAACTTTGACAAAGGCATTGGAAAATAATTGAGACTATCTAAAAACTTAATGTTTTCTACGATCATTAAAATTATCTTGGTTCCGCGAAGAATCAGTTGAGGCTTTAACTGAGTAGTTGTAATCAATTGGTGAAGTATAAATTGTAAATCAAAGGATTGTGCATTGTGGGCTATGGCAATAATCTTTTTAAAAAGTTTTCTTTGGTTTAACAAATATTCTATAAAATACGGAACACAACGAATTTTTAATACTTGAGTTTTCACCCCGCATTTTATACATATTTTGTCATCGCTGTTTTCGCAAAAATCACAAAATTGTGAAAAAACGCATAAATTAGGTTCATGTAGTAATGTACCGTCTTTAAGCTCTCTTTCTTGACGGGTCTCAAAGTCATAAAAAACAAATAATATATCTTTTATTTTTGGGGCCCCTTTGTCAATTGGAATATAACAGCCATGACCCTCTGGCATATATTTGTAACACGTTCTGCAAAAAATTTCATTGCATACATGTTTTCTATCCTGGGGAATAACTTTAAGACATTCCTTACATTGTCTAATCTGAGAACAAATCGAATTTTTAACGTGATTGTTAAAGCATTGCTGGTTTCTAAAACATCTATTACATTTATCGCAATTAACTCTAAAACTTATCTGGCACACAGGAAAATCGCGACATGCAGAACATGCTTTTCGACAGATGTGTTCATTCTTATGTTCGTAAGGAACGTGATACCAGTTACAAAAATATTTACAGCAAAATGCTGAAGTTAAAGATTTTATTGTAGAAAAGTGGTTCTCGTTATATAATAGATTGATAGCTAGTCCTTCAGTTTTTCCTTCAAAAATAACGTTACGGCCCTTTAAACCCATACTGGTAAACAGTAATTTTATAGTCCTGTAAATATTCTTGAAACATTTTTAATTCGGTTACACCTCCTCCTTCTTCGGGAATACATACTCCTGATTTTTCCAAGAGGTCAATAGCTTTGGTTTTTTGTAACTGTACATTTTTGTATAATTTTAATAGTGTAGGATCCCCGTCTGCAAATGCCTTGCCTATTACCAAAGCTATAGGAAGACATAAATTAGATTTGTTTCTAATTGAGTATATACCAGATCTCTTTAGACATTCCTCATCATACGAATTATATTTTCTACCCCTTCCGCCCCCCAAAGGCATCTTAGCTGTCGTTGAATTTAAACAGAATGATTCAGTATCAAACACAGATGAATTTGATTGATAAATTCCTGAAATAACTTCGAAGAGGGCATTATAAGTCAAATCTTTTACTTGTCTAAAACTTAAAAAACCATCACTCGAAAAGTTTTTTGAGCAAAAGTCAAATCCAACATAATCGTTAGGTTCCAAATCTTCAATAGCCTTTTCAATTATTTCTTTAAGAGCTTCAGTAATCCATTTTATAGGATCTTGTGTACTCGGTACAGGATTTATTTTAAATTCAATTTTACGCCCTAATAAATTAAACTTTTTTACCTTCCTCAGGATATTATTAATAATAATATATTTATCCATGTTACCACCTGACACAAAAGTAATCCACACAAAAAAACACTTATTAAGCGATACACCACAGAAACCGACGAATAACCAAGACGGCAAAGGATTAAACTGAGTTGATTTCGCTAGTACCCTATATTTATACATCTTAGGTTAATAAAAACTTTTCATTTATCTGGCAGCCAAATGTAACTGGGGAATATCAGTTTCTAAAAATATATCTGGGTAAAGTTACCATATGGTATCCACATTATGCGTATGAAAGACTGGTAGACATAACAAAATAGCAGAATCGAGTTAACATCTGGCACCCAGATGTAAATGTGGTAAAGATTCATTAATACAGTTTTAAGAAAACATCCGGCGAAAGTCAAGATCTGGTACAAAGATGTAATCGTGGAAAAGATTGGTAGACATAGTTCACACGAAAGTAGCAGAATCGAGTTAACATCTGGTTCCCAAATGTAAGTGTGGGAAAGATCAGTTTAGAACGTTCAATTCAGACACTTTTGGGATTAAAACATTTCCTTCTCTTATTTTTTATTCTCTTCCTTATTTTCTTTTGTTGTTGTTTAGTATCTATACCTTCGTGTATTTTGCCTATTGTGTACTGGTGTTCTAAATTATTTCTTTGAAATCTAGATCACTAGGTAAGCCGTGGAGGCCTCTTGCCTGATGTTCTATTCCACACATAACCCTAACCTCTCTATGTTTCAATATATAATTGCTTCAATATGTTTCAATAAAGAAGAAAGAACAAGATGAGTTAATAGCAATACATAAACATTAATTTCAGTTTTGTGTTCTACTTCCAGAGATCAAGTTGAAAATAAGCAATCCTATCCTCAAACAAGCAATCCGTGCTAAGATTGTTATACATAATATAAAATTACCTGGTGATATGAGTTTCCTGTTATAAAAAACAGTCTACAGACTATAGAAAAGATGCTGCAGTCTACCGACAATTGACAGGAAACGGCGGAAACAATGAAGTCTCCGATACTTACACAGCACGACGATTTAGTTGATTTTGTATCAGGAGACTTTCAAAGTCATAGAACTGTAATGCATAATGGAGGTGTACAACAATTACCCTGTGAATTACCGAACCTTCACATCAACAGGAACCTACAGGTTTAAAGAATAATTTTAGTGAGTTTCAATATATCTACCATCCATGTTGGACGCTGTATCTACGCAAGGGGTATCAATATAGGGTTTCTAGAAAAAGACACTAGTAATGGTATATTCTACAAACCACACACATAAGCAGAATTGTCTGCAACCTATAGCTCTAATGGTGTTTCTGTCCCTGTGTACGAAAAACATAAGCGACTCTGAAGCTGAACTTGGGACAACGATTCTAGGATAGTTGAAGAATATAAAAAAATGTTCAAACAGTTTTAAACATAATCGTAAATTTTATAAACAATAAAAGACATCTAGTTTTAAAGTTAGAAAATAAACTGAAGTTATACAAAATGAAGTATAGTAAAATCTAAAAAAGCGTTTTTTTAACTATTTGTTTAAGGGGTTTATTATTTTTGTATAACTCTATTATTTTCTTGGGAAGAGAAGGAATTTAAGTACTTTAAATATATAAATAACAACGATAGCTTCATGACAACGTTGATGAGTTTTCTTCACTTCATCATAAGTTTCACGCCTTCCGGGACCGGGCCAATTTATTTGTCATGGTTTCTCCTTTGCGTTTTACTTATATTTTAATATAATAACTATGATAATAAACAAGCACAAAGTATGACTTAAACTTCTTTAGAAAACCCATAAATAAAGACCAACTGCTATTCTTTTGAGTAGCAATCTAAATTTCTTAAATAAAGATTATTAAATTTATACCTAATGAAGAGATCTTCTTCATTATGAAACAGTTGACTATGTTATACCAATAATTTAGCAATATACGTGTACGTTGACAGATTTACGGACCTATAGCGATTCGTTTGCTTAAAGTAATTGAACAATTTTTTGTAAATATGCTTTAATGATTACATTCATCTCATTATTTCTTCTTCACGTACCATATCAGAATTATCCAACGTTGGCGATCACCACTGCGAAGGCTGCTCGATCTTTTTGCCAATACGGAATAGTTATTCTGCATTTGATATTTGAGTCCATTCACGAATATTTTTTAAACAAGAAACTTGTTTTCTTTCTACACCTCTACGACCCTCTGTTTTGCCTTTTAAAGGATCAGTTGTAATATTTTATTTTTGTTGACCCTGCTTAGTACTTCTTCATTAGTTTTCCTTGCGGTCTAAGATATCTTCAGCGTCCATCTATGAATCCACATGTCCAATGCTTAAATTCTGTTCATAATCGATATTCTAGCGTCCACACTTCTGCACCATAAAAAAGTACAGACCAAAAATAGCACTTAACCATTATGTGTCTTAGTTCTAAACTGAGATGATTATTGTAAAGAAATGACTTCATTTTCATAAAAGTAGTTTTAGTCATTGCTATTCTTCGTATTATTTCTATATCGGGATCTAGTTGGTCTGTCATCACCATGGAGGTAGGAAGGAGTGGAGATGAGTGTCCGTTTAAAAACATAGTTTCAAAACGGTATCAGTAGGTGAGGTAAAGTCTAATAGCAATATTGCCGCCATGTCAGGAACGGGTTGCAATGTATAAAATTGTGTGCAAAAGAAAATTTGTAAACATAAAAATATACTTTAAACTAAAAAATAGATATTTAGTTTAGTTATTTTTGAATAAATATGACCAATAATCGAGATGCTTGTGGATATATTTTTCTTGTCTCATTAAGAACAATATTGGTGTTTTCATACATTATTTTATAAATAAAAGAAAAAATAATGTTTGATACATTTATTTATTCTTATAATACATAATAGTATAGAATACAAATAATAATTATGATAAACTTTTTGACATTCGTTATTTCAACAAAAAATTTTAATACAGCTCTGTTAGTTGTTTACACTAACCTATGAAATGTTATTAGACGTTTTCTTTTTATCCACACCAGCTGTATTTGAACAACTTCTCTTAACGCACCATACCATTGTCTTTTTTAGTTTGTAACACACAAAAAAACAAAATAACGCAACTAACACTGCGAAATACACCAATTTAGTAAGCCAAGTATTTGACTAAAGTCTAATAGCAATATGTCGGAGTGGTGACACTTTTGGTCATGCGACATCTCCTCCACTCCATCCTACCTCTATGGTTATCACAGTTCCCAGATGTATCATTTTGCGAATTTTTCAACTTAAGACTCAATTGGTTTGTTTGAGTTTATTTAATGTCCTTTTCCTCCCTCTCCTACCTCATGAATACGATCAAGCAGAATTTGGAGAACTTTAATATTATTTGACAGAATTACTGTATCGTCGGCGCATCTAATTACATTAAGTAGTTCCTCGTTGATTTTATTCCATATGGTTGTCTTCAAGCGCCCTTTAAATAAATAGTTTCGATTACACGATTACACATTGAACAATGTTGGCAACCAAATGCATCCCTGTCTCATTCTTTAAGAGGAAAACGGAGTTAATCGCTATTGTTAATTTTTCTATACATTTAACTTCACTGAGTGACTTACTGCTAATATTATTATTACTTATAAGTATTATTACTCAAGAAATCTGTTTTCTTTTTAATAATTTTAATTTTTTCATTTGTAACTTTTTGGTTTACATTTACATAAAGCTTTGCTGGATTTGTCTCGCCTTGTTTTAGGTAATTTGTTATAGGGCCACAATTCCAGTACTAGATTAAAAAAGGAGTAGCAAAGTGATTATTTATAGATTTTGTTTAAGAAGCCAATTCCATAATATTTTTTGTTAGTTTGCATGTTCAAAATAATCGCCGCCAGACTGTAATAAACATTCTTCTTCTTCTTGTGATGCCTATCCGTCCTCTTTTACCAAGCACTTTTCCTTCAATAATCAATTCCATACCTCTCACTATGTGGCCGAAATACTTCAATTATAATAAACAACATTATTAATGAATATTAATATTGTTTAAACAAAATCTAATGTGTGGCTGCTAGAATATAATTATTTAAGATTTCACATTGTTAATTTTGCAGAAAAGTTTATAATTATTTACTAATCTAGTAGATAAAAGTTAAGTTGTTTAAACTTTACGAATAATTTGTTTTTTATTGTTGTGAGAAGAATTCAAAAATATCTTAAAATTTATTTTTGCTTAATTAAAACAGACAATGCGAATATCCAAAAATTAAAAATTTAGACCTTTGAATAGGTGTATTAACAAAAATAAAATGCATGTAGAACAAGTAATAGCTAAATTTTTAAAATCATGGTAAGTAGTATTATAATAAACCGTAAATAAGCTGATGAAAATGAGTATTTTTATTTAGAGTAACCACTTTAGTATTATAAAACTATTAAAACCTCGAATATCAAATGGACAAAGTCTCGAAAAGACAGAAACCTGTTAAACTAAATAAACACAAACATAAGTAGCAAATTAAATCTGTAATTGGTAAGAATCGTTGAGAATAATGATACTAGTTGAAGTCGGTTAACTGTGCCATATTTATAGCCTTATTTAAATCTATGTATAATACTTATAATTCTGAATAAGTATTCTAGATCTTGTTTTATAAGCACTTTATCTGGTAACCAGTCCTACATCGAGGCTTTTTATTTCTTTAGAGCATCCGTCTCGCACTTAAGATAATTTAAATTTACCTGTAGTAATAGTATAATCCAAAATAGTTTTAATTTCAGAATAACCGGTTCTATCTAAGTTCTAGTAATAAAAATATTGATAAGCCGTTAAGATATGTCAAAGAATATTAACAACAAACTTTTAAACATATATTTAGGAGAATAATAGCATAACTGTAACAACTCTAGGCTTTCAAGTTTAATTTAACAAAAGAGGGGAAAAATCTACCGCAACCCTAGAGCGAATTGAATACTAAATAACTGAAAATTAAATAAAATATAAATAAGATAAATGTTGCTAACATATTTTAAGAATAACATCTTACGCCTTAAGAAAACAAAAGGTCAGTTATACACACTGCAGGTAAAATATTTAAACATGAATGATATTAAAAGGAAAGAACTCATTTCTTCCCTAAGTGATCTAAATTTCCCTATCCGCGAATATTTAACTCTTCCAGCTTCTTTTTGATAATAATATTTATGGCTTAGTAGTTGATTTTGTATTAAAAGCACAATATGAAATATGATGAAAATTTTATCATTCTGGGGCAAAAGACCCTTTCGTCTGGTGTCACATACTTTTGAGCGTTCTAAATAAATGATATTATTAAACGCATTTTGTCTAAACATGGTGAGTATATGTTAAGGTTAATAGAAAAAATGTTTTAATTCGAAATTTTTGTCGTTCATTATATTCAGAACAAGTTAAAATAGACGGAAATAATAATATTTATTATATACGCACATTTAAAGAGTTAACGACCTCTGTTTTGTAATTTTATTAACCATCTGTAACTGAAGATGAAGCTGAAGATATACCTATATCACTTAGGTACCTTGTTTGTTGCAGATTCTCTGCATATTTTTACGCGGCTGTAGGAAGTTTATGTCAGTTTGATAAAACAAAGTAATATTTAAATTAGTTGATTATATTTTTCAAACTAATGAATTATTAACAGTTACGGAGTTTACAAGCATCTTAAGTGAATTTTTCTTTAGTAGATGAAAAGGATTACGGGTAATTTAAGTAAATAATATGAGTTAGCTAAAGAAAATATATTTTTGTAAATTACGGAAAATACACATATTCCTATTAATACATTATTACCTATATATAAAAATTTAAATATAAACTATAAAATAAAATAAAATTGATTTCTAAATTTGAAACATATGCATACATATTAAATATAATAGTAATGATTACTTACGTCTAAATTTTTAAACATTTAAAGTTATAGTAGTTACTGGCAAAACAATTGTCACAAATATACACACATTATAACTGTCCTTTTAGTTTTATAATTTTGACACATAACTGCTTTTTTATTTCCTGCATCTTTGCAATTTGTTCTTCGATAACCCGGCAGTTTTCATAGAGGCTCTTCATTTCTTCTAATATTCTGCTTTGTATCATATTACTTTTAATTTTTGTATCTAAGAACTGTGGGAGATCTTCGATAACTTTATCAAAACTTTTAAACTTTTTCGGGCGTTTACTATTTGGCCCTAACTCTCCGTCTGTTCCAGTCTCAGATATTTCACTATCGCTGATGATTTCCACGATCTCTGACATTTTAATAGATATTTTATGGTTATCGTGTCATGCCAAATAATAGCCTGAAGAAGCTGTTTTGCAATTAAGGTCTGAACTCATCTTTTATTTCTTTTTTAAGTCATGACATAAAAATATACTGACGAATCAGCTCTTCAACCATTGCGCAAAAGAAAAAAGAAAAGAACGCTGCTCTTAGTTTTCGTGAGAAAAGCAGCATGTGTGTTGCAAAATATTAGTATTTTTAAAATTATATAAAAACATATTGCAGCTGCGAGTTTTAAAGTTTTAAGAACTATTATGTCGTATACATTCATAATCAGTTTTTATTATTTTTTATCATTATTTCTCAAGTTTATATATCTAAAAATATATTATAGGTAGTTTCTTAGTAAATGCTGTTAATAAATATCTAAATATTTAATAATTTAAATACGTTTACATAACACTTATTTTACATGATAGTGTCAGATAGCTGAAACCTCTAGTATCAGAATATAGTACAGAAAAGTTTCTCAGGGATAAGAAATATTCAATTTCACGTAGTTTTACATAAAATTCTGTAATGTTAGTATTATAATCATGATTTTTTTTGCATGTTATTTCCGGATTTACGATTAATATTATTTAGTCTGTTTAGAACCAGCAACATGAACGTGGTATTTCTAATTATTTTTGCTTTGTTTGCGGGTGGTGCCTCGCTATCAGAACCATACTGGTTACTGTGTTTAGATGAGATAAATATGCTAAAAAGAGAATTAGACCATCGAATAAATGAAACGGCTTTCTGCAAGAACGATGTAAAACTTTGGAAGGAGCAATGCGAAAAATTGAAAACAGACATTGACGATGATGTTATAAGGTAAGCTAGTTAATTTTTAAAAGAAGTAAACATATTTAATCATGTGTGAATTTATTTATCGTTCATACTTCTCTAAGTAATATGAAAAAATAGAATACTATTTATAAAACTATTTTTTGAAATTTTTGCTCTTTCTATCTTTTAATTTTTCATATAGATATTTTTGTATTTAAAGCAGGAGACCTTATTTCAAGCAGAGCTAATATACTAAAGAAAATTTGGTAAATTAACAAAAATCAAAGTGGACAATTTAGATCGAAACCAAAACGCCAAAAAATACTCAGCACATCTGTATAATATAAAAATAGTGATTATATTATAATCTACAACAATAACATGTGTTTTCTAATAAGTATAGAGCATTTATAAAACTTATATCAAATAAAAATAAATTATTGTAATAATCGATTAAAAAAACGAAAGAGTACCTAATAGATCACTGTAGAAAATGGCAAATAATATGTAGCCAACAGTTCTCTTTCTCTGTCTCTCTCTTTCTGTCTCTCACGCACATACACACATACATACAGCATAGACTATTGCAGTATAACATTGGGAAATAGGTTGCAATAGAAAATAGAAGCACTTAATTCTTTTGACAACAAAATTAGACGGAACACAAAATTAGGAATATACTGTCCTAGTAGAGCCTATAGCAAGTTATGTCTATAAAAAGATTAATACCAATTACCTTTGTGGAATATCTATATTTATTATGTCTTTTCATACGGAACATTAAAATCCAGTTTATAATCATTTTATTGAATTGAACAATAATAATTACAGTAATAAAAATACTAGCATATCAGGTCACCTATGGCTCGATAACACGGAAAGTCCCACCAGAGCTCAATCCTTTTGATACCGTAGGTATCTGGGATGAGTCAATTTTCCACTTAGAGGGAGTGTGAGTCGTATGGCTAAATCTGGGAAAATAATAATAATGTTTATTGATTTCGCTATATATTGATGAATAATTTTATATTATCACATGAGAAAACAAAAAAATATCTACATTTATGTACTATCCGTTAAACCCAAAACACAGAGCAGTGAGATAGTATGTGTAAAATATTTTAAATATTATAAATGTATAATAATGATACTTATATTACAATACAGTTTATATAACTCACAACAACCCCTCTCTATAGCAAGCTTTTTAGAACTTTTGATCATTGTTAGTTAATTACCTAGATCAAATAAATTATGCATAATCATACTATACGTTTTTTTAGTCTCTATGTCCGTGATTAAATGATTTTATTTTCAGATTACAGATGGTGAATCGATTTTTAAGAAATCAAATAAAGGAGCAGGAAAAACAATATGACGGTATTGTAGGGAATCAGACCATACAAATGATGATATTAACGGAAAACATTAAAAACTTATCTTACAACTACACCGTCTGCAATAAAAAAAAAACATTGCCGCCGAAGAGCAAAATGAAGACAATATAAACGCTCTTCATTTCACAGAAGAAGAAAATGCGGAACTGTATGATAACGTCGAAAAATTAAAACAAATAAACAGAAATTTGCGAGCGAAAGTTTCACGGTTGAGGTCAAGAATCCTAAAGTACGTGAAAACCAATAAAAATCTCAGAAAACGTATAAAGACGGGATACAATCAGGCGTTCGAAGTTTTTAAAAAGAATTCCAAGCAGTACTGCGATACTGACTAATGTCTTTTTATTAACCATTTACCAATTTTCGTAGTATTATAAATGTTGATAATGTAGAATTTGAAATGTCTTATTATTTTACATTGTTTTTCTTTCTATTATACACCTACCATTAATAGCCATCTTATATATTGTTTTTGTAATTTAGGTGCCTGCAATTCACCAAATTAAAGATCAGATTTTTAGATATATTCTGTATTCAAGCATGTTATAATAATTTTTATTTACATGTAAGATTAAACTTTTAAGATTTTATTATAAATTTATGTTCTTAATTTTGTTTTTATTTTTCATCACAATTCAGTAAATTGGTTAACGTTTTCCCACCACGTCTTCCTCTTCTTTTCCTTCCTGGAATTTTGATACGTCATTACTTTTCGTATAGGATGATTTCTATATTTGTGTTGAATGTGCCCTACCTCTATATCTATGTTCTTTCATTTTAATTCCCACAGGAGCCACACTCAGGCTTCATCTAATATACCTACTCGTTCCTGATTTTATCCTTTTTAGTAAGCCTACAAAGCGTTGTCATTTCAGTCACATGCAGTTTCTGTTCATGTCTTTACAGCCCAACATCCACTACCATACATCATATCTAAGCAGATAGTTGTCTTATAAATACCGCCTTTCAGTTTCATTGGTTTTTCGTTCACACAACATTCTACTCGCCTTCTTTCATTTCATCGACTCTACTCTTTTTACCACTCGCTTTTCTATCTACCCCTCATTGATGTGTAGCACTGATTCAAAGCACCTAAAATTTTCACTTTTTACCACTACTTGGCCTTCCAAACTTACTACTCTACTGGAATTTTGGGGATGTCGTCTTTAAACGAATATTCCAAGTATTCTGTTTTTTTGTCGTCCTTAGTTTTAGTCCTGTTCGTGTATCTGTCTCTAGTGATCTGCTCTTTCCTCTACTTCCGGTTCATATTTAATACCTACATCATATCATCAGTATATGTCGACAGGAATATCTCCTTGAAACTCGGCTGTTATTTGATTCAGCATTCTTTTTTACGACTAGGGCAAATACTACTAGATCATAAGATCTTTTATAACAAACCCGTCCTTCTAAAAAACACAAAACGTTCTGTTTAAATATTTTGTTTTGATGTAATAGTAGTAATTGATTCTGGAATCTGTTAACAACATCTTTAGAAGAATTTATGATTGTAGCAGACTACGCACTCTGAAGAAATTATTTGATGTATATTTATTAATATTAAACAAGTATTTTAAACTTCCTTCACGCATTATTTTTTCATTCATCCATATTTTGCATCTGGAAGTTCACGGCCGTTTAATATTTATACTTAAGCTACGAATAAGGTATTTTTAGATTACCAGAGACGTAGACATTATATGTGTATTACTAATGTATTGTTTTTATTTCAGATCGTATATTCTATATAGTTATGACTGACGGATGTTAAAATTAATTGAGTATTGCAATCTTTTTACTTGTGCTTAAAATCCTATAAATTTATATTTTGTGTAATATTTATTAGGAATAACTCAAATGTTTGTGTTTGTCTGAAAACCTACCCTTTCTGAATTTTTTTTACTATAGCAGTATAGTTTTATTATATCCATATCCTCCTTCGTTCCATCAACCTTTTTTTGATCGGCCCTTTGAGGCTCCCGTTTTCATAGCCTCGTCCACTTTATTCCTTCATAATTTTCGCGGTCTACATCTTCCTATCTGTCCAGTTGGAACATCATTTTGAAATTTATTATTTCCATCTTGTATGGTCTGCTCTTCTCATCTTTTCTTCTTCACATACCTTTTCTTCCATGGAGGTTTACAATTATTATTACTGCTATCCTTATCTTTTGAAGCTTCTGCATGGAATTGCATCAAATCAGTCTCTAAGACCATGACATTCGTCTTCAAGCAACTGCTGGGTCTAAACTGAATCGTGACCGGCATTATCAGGATGTTGTATTTTTCACTACACGTAAATGGTCTCCAGCTTTTAACTCTACATTCCAAATTGTTGTTATTCGTTAGCTTCTTTTAAATGAACTCCTCTTCTGCTGTTTTAATTTTGTTCATGTTTCGTTTGTTTATGACCAAATTCTCCGCTACATATATCATTATACTACGTACAATTGTGTTATATATTTTGTGTGTCGGGTAATCGGTTTATCGCGTAGCACCACGTTCATTTGTTTTGATAAATGTTTTTTTTGTCTGCGCTAATCGGTTAGTTATCTTTTTGCTCAGTGATTCCATTTCTGCGAGTCCTTAAATTTTCCTGTCGGTTTTGCTGTTATTTAAGATTATTCTCGCCCATTTTTGTGTTATCTTGTTCTAGTTGTTGGAGCATATAGGTTATCTTCACCTGAGTCCACACCTCTTGGTTGTCTGCGAAACTGTCACTGATTGCTATTCCCTTATTTTTCAAGCTGATGTATAAATTATTTTTATTTATTCAGTTGGGATCATTTTATAGATGTATACGTATAGAACAAATATAAAAATTCTCTTCGGGTATTATATTCACATAATTTTATTGTTTTAAAACATAAAGGATTAGATTAGATTTTATACGAACAATTTTTTCAACTTTTCATTAATTACTCTTTTTATTTTTTTCTTATCAATCTTGTAACAAAGTAACTAAATTTTTTTATCATTAAGTTATTGCTGTTTTGCCTCTTTCTGGTTAATAACCATTATCACATAATGCTACCCTTACTCGATCTATGCTGTAATGTTTTTATTAAATGGGCTGCTTCATGTTTTTTGATATTGAGTACAATATTTAAATTTACAGTCGCTACACTCAGAATAGCGATGGGCTCAAATCATAGCTGGGGGTATTGATAGTTCATGCATATATCAGTACCAATATTTACATATGTTTCATGGAAGATATGTGGGAAAAAAGAGAAGGCCTTCTATATTAAAATATTTTTAAAAATATTGTAAATCTTGTTTTTTCCCTGCGAGATCATGAAAAGTAAAATTAATAATATATTCGCATTGACGTGTTTAATTGTAATGCCTGTATTTGTCTTGATTTTAAAAATTATTAACAAAAAATGTAAATAGAAAATTTGAATCTATATGTAATATAAAATTTAATGAGTAAATAAGGAGTTTTAATTAAAAGTCAATAGTTTTCTATATTTTTTTTATTTATTTTAAACATAATTATACAGGTAATATTGTATTACAGAACCATTGTCGTAGGTGATCCACGTTTCTTTGGGTACATAAAAACAGTCCATTGGAGTGACAGGGGTTTGTATCAGGAGCAAATTTGCAAACGCAAGGTGTACAATCAAATTTGCAAACATCAATAATTGTAGGAAAAACTCCAATCATATTACATTTCTGTCTTAAAAAATCTGCTTTTTCTTCTCCTCGAACGTAAATGTAATCGGCAGCATACAATAACTTGGATTGTAGTACTTGATTTATTTTGGAATATTCAACATCACCATTGGAATATCGAATGCCATGCACGTTTTTCTCCAAGAAGAATACAGTCTTCTTATCTTGATTAGTAAATGAAGCAAACGGTTGCGGAGACGTAAATATGTAATGACATCGTTTAAAACCAATTTCAATGCTGAGTTCCTTGGGTACAAACCATCCATCTATCATAAATCCCTGTATGTCGACTAAAGCAATCCTCATTATTGAGCGCGATAATTGATACTGAGTGACATATCGATGGCTAAAGTGTAAAACCTATTAAGTCGAATTTTATAAATTTTACAGGAGAGACAAAAAACTGATTACTTTTTTTAATAAGGCGTTCCCGTTTTGGTGTTAGCGATATAAAAAATTATAATTACACCTCTTTTTAATGGTATGCAAGTACATTAAATTGGATTTGATTTTTCAAAAAAAAATCGACTTACGAGGTTTTGTTGTATTTTTTTTAAATCATTTTTCAACTTGCGATGTTTTGACATGAAGAGTATTATCTGGTTAAGGATTTTAATACAATATTTTGTTTAATTAGATGATTAAAAAATATTAATGAAACAATACGAACAAAACTAAAAACTTTATCGACAGAAATACAAAAAAAAAATAAAAAAAAGTTTGAGTTAGTGAGATAAGTTGTCGTAGAATAGCCTAAAATCTTCTGGAATATAGTTTTTTAATTCTTGAAGATGTTTAAATTTATCAGGCTTAATTTTTAGAGGAGCGTTCTGCAATTGGGGTATATCCAAATTATCTTGAATTGCTCTTGTACGCCTTGGTAATGGTGTCCAATGGTCCTGGTATAATAATTTATACTCAATCGCACCATCACAACGGTATGCCAGTGCTCTAAGATCAGTTACTTTAGGATCTCCCTTAGTATTGCCAGGACGAATTGAAGAAAATGTTTTGATTACCGAGTAATCTTTAAAAAAGGAATAATTTAAGTAGTCAACTTCATAAGAATCTTTTGCCTTAGCAGACCTACAAATGTCAACATAGCATCCCGGTACATACACGACACGATTTCTAAGTTTACGCTCAATACACGCGTGAATCGAGTCACACTCCATTTGAGTATGACCCTTTTCTAGATAATATTGAAATATTTCTACACCTGATGTTCTTGATAAGTAAGAAAGAGCATTCGAAAGCGTAACATTTCGAGTTTGGTAGCAGCATCCGTCGCTGAAGCAAACAACGGATTTAGTAGCAGGAGATAAATTTCTTTTGATATAATCTATGATAATGGAAGTGAACTCGTTTGCTTCAACCCCACCTGAACCCTCATGCCATACATAGCAATGGCCTTTGCCAGTGGATAAATTATAGAAGCTATAGTTGTGAACATTTAGCTTCATTTTATAATATGCAGCTGATACTTGTAATCTTGGTGCTGTTAATATTGCCTGTGCATCCATAGTCAAAACAAGTTTACTGTTGTCCTTACTAGCCTCTTCTTTTAGTTTTTCCTTTTCAGCACGAGCTAAATTTTTTTTCTCCAAATGCTGCTGAAACTGTTCATCATTTATTTTGCCGACAGAATACCCAGTGCAAGTGTCGCACTGATCTTTCCTAAAAAATAAAAATTCTTGTAACAAAAAAAAAAACGTTTTCTATTGTTCTGTATGCTTAACTTACTTTGGCTTAAATAAGGCTATACGTTGCTTATCGAGCTCCTGACGAAAAGTTGTATTATTCAGTTTGGCTATCTTTGCAGCCACACACTCATTGGTATAAAATTTGTATAGTTCATTAACGCTGGTCCACTGTGTATCTAAATACAATTTATTAGTGTCTTTCCTACAGTAGTGGCTCTCCATTTTTGGAATTTTCTCTAAAAACTGGATTAGGAAGGCTTTATCTTCGGATATCTTGCCTTTTCTTGAACTCTTTGTAGTTTGAACTGCAATGTTTTGTTCTCCTTGACTAATCCAATTTTGCACACTCCATTCGCCTATACCTAATGTTTGCAGAAACATTTTCTTGCATACCCGTTTTCGAGAATTGGATTTCTTAAGGAAAAAAATATACGAAGTACTTCGTTGCTTTTCTGGAGTAACTGAAATGCAATGAAGGTTTGTAAAATGTGATTTACGGAAACAAATTTTTATAAATACCTGTTCGATGATACTTCACCGGTTCTTTATCTACAAGGCTGGTAACATAAATTTTCTTCTGATTCCAGTCCAAATTTTTCCAAAACATATTGAAAATATTTTTTCTGTCGTCGTCTTCAAAAATATTGCAAAAAAATTTTAGAGATCTTTGCGAATTCTTACATTGACATGGAGGTCCCATCTTTCGCTCGTCTCGTTCAATTTTTTTATACTTGTTGTCATCTTTATCTAGTTGACAGGATTGGTATGATTCTCCCTTCATTCTTTTCAGTTTATTTTTATTTCGTTCCCAGTTTAAATAATTGACGTCAGATTTCCTTGATCTTTTTCTCATTATGGGCGATGTTACTGTTTCTGTCTCATTTAGTAATTCATTTAGCGACTGGTTATGTGTTTCTTCATCTGATTCATTGGACTCGGTTGATGCCATATATTCCGATCCACTATCTTGGAAAGGTTCGCTATCGGAATTTTCATCTTGAAAATTTGGCATATCAGTGGTTATGTTTACGTTATTTGATACCGCTGATGGTGGTTCCTCGACCACGCTATTAACTTCTTGAGGTTCATCTGAGCTGCTACTCTGTATTGTACTGTAAAAAACATCAAATTCATAACCAATAAATTATTAAAATATGAAATTAAACTAAATTAAGAATACCTATCTTAAAAATTTAACAATTATTTTAAGAACTCAATCATCAGAAGATTGATAGTACATAGTTGAATTCATTAATAATTAATTTACCTATTGATAAGAACCTGAGTTCTTGAAACATTTGTCAAGATTTTAAGATAAGTATACCTAATTTAGTGGAATTTTACATTTCAATAGTCATAACAATCACTATAAAATTCATAACCAATATTTTCATAATTCAATGGCATAACGTTAACTCTTATAATTCACGTTTGCATAAAAGTATTTTATAAACAATCATTATTTGCTTTATTGTAATTTACACCATGCCCTACTTTTTCAGTGAGAAAGAAAGCAGACTTAACCTCAAACGATAAATAATAATAAAAATATAAGAAAAAGGCAAAAAATCACTTACCCATCTGTATCAGCTTGCAACACTAAATTCAAAATTGTTTTTCCACGACTACAAGACATTTTTCAAAACAAAACAACAAAACTGCGTTTATTCACAAGAGTGAAACACAAAACCTAAAAAAACACTTGCCGCATTCCGGTAAAACCTCACAACATTGTATTACTACATAAAATATCCGAGCAAATGTAAATATAAAAAACTCGTAAGTCCTACTTAATAGGTTTCTGCTTTACACTTTTTGCTAAAGAGTTTTTACTAGTTTTTGATAGATGTCACTAGAGGTCTTAATGTTGAAATAGACTTATGAGGATTTGTAGTTTAATAGATAGCAATATATAAAAATTATTGGTAAATTAATCCCAAAACTGGAAAATTTTGACTTACGAGGTTTTGCACTTTAGCCATCGATATTCTGTAAACCTACTTAAATAATATTTTTGACAACTTCTGTTAGAGGAAAGTATTCGAGTAGGCTGTCGTGAACAATTAAACAGTAGACTCGAGTGCCTGCCGGAAAACCTTCATCTGCTTCGATTTCCAGTTTAACATCAACGGTTCCTGATCTGAATAACGTATCATCCTGCTTGGAACAGTCAAAAACAAATAAGGCATATTTCTTGAATGCAGCATAATCTAAGATAGGATGTTTTATTGAGGAAAGAGTATAACTAGGAAAGAATTCCGTATAGTTATAGTGAGCTATAGCATAGTCATTTTTTGCAAAATCCAATTGCATTCTCTCGTTAGGCCAATATTCTCCATTAATAACCAATCGTACGCTGGACATTCTAATGTGATCAAATAATGTTGGATCGGCGTGTATGTCATCTCGTTTAGAAGTTTGAAAAGCCACAATGACATAACGTGGACGTTCAACAGATGAAGTTGTCTTTACACTCCATATTTCACGTCGAGATCCTGGCGTAAGTGAAGGTAGTTCATTGAGCTCCCATTTACGGAAAGGTATAGTTATTGGTGTATTATTCTTAATCGGAGTCATTAATTCAATTTTCATATCATCATTGGGAAAGACATGCTTGACCTTAAGTTCCATGCTGGCAACAGTTAAAGATACTGTTGTTGTTGTATCATTTGGTTCTTCCACTAAAATACAGTCTCTATCATTACGTACTCGAACAAATCGAAACACTTGACGACCATAGGTTAATTTATTGTAATCGTTGAAAATGTTAAAAATATGTTTTATCGGAATCAGTAAACTAAAGCTGTCTCCCGATATATGTGGATTATTTGGATAGTTCCATCCTGCAGTACTGAGAAACTTAGAATCTTCAGGTGTATAACATAACAAACTGCGAATAGTGCTAACTACACCTGGGTCTCGAACTATTTCCATATCGTGTGAGCTTTGGATATATGTACATGTATCAAACAAGAACGCTCCAGCATTCGGTGCAAGAGAAACCACTCCATTACCTACTTTCTCTATACTTCCTTTAATTTCCAACAGAGTTTCGTGTATCGCAAAAAATGCATCTGATTGATTTATGATAAATCTACAATGTCACTATTATTAAATGATTTGATGTATGGTGTATATGTACGAAATTCTTCTTTTCTAATAGTATTGTCAAATAGAGGTTTTTGGTAAATATCGAAAATAGGTGATTGAGGTTCCTGCTGTTGAACTCTCCGTCGAATGTATTGACGTTTTGACATCTTTCAACTTTAATCCAATGGCAACAAGAAAGGCTTTATTGGCAGCAGACACGTCACGTCGCATGCAGGGTCTGCATGAGACTAATGGATATAGACTTGTAGAATTTTGTTTTATAATTAAACCCATCTATATCGTTTCCTTAAAATCCAAATGGAGTGTACTTTTCTCTCCTCTAAAGTTTGTAGCGTTATAACTGCTACATTGCCTGCTTTCTTTCTTATGTTAATATATTTCGTTAATTCTATTCTCCAATTTCCGTATCTTCTGTCATAATTCATATTCTTCTATATCCTCCATTGTATCTCTTATTTTTCTATATATTTTCTAGGATATAGATTGTATCAGAATTATGTCGTTACTTAATTAATTCATTATTCTCTTTTCATTTTTACTGGTATTTGGTATAAAAACCAGTTGGCGTCCAAATCTATCTTCTTTATATATATATATTTTTAGTATCTACCTTTCCTATTTTCTTAATAATCATCATTTTTATCTTTTACTCAAGTTTCTAAAGAGTGAATTTTATTTTCATCTCTATTTCCGTTACTTTGGAACGAGAGGTCCCATCTTTATTCTCTGTGACATTTCTCCTTCCCGTTCGATACAAAAGTCCATATAATCGCTTTTATTTCTGAAAAGGTCGATTTTCTTCATGACTTCTCTAAGAGTAGAATAACCAATTGTTGTGTCGTCTCCAGATTTGGAGGTAAGTGTATAATATATTTTATCGATTTCCTAATTCCACCTGTTGTATAAAAATCTTTTTATAATTTTAACTTTAAAAGTTCTATGCTCATTATATATGATTATGGTATGACATGTAAGTAGATACATATTTTGTGGAAGTATTTTTGTTTTGTTTTTTATTTTATATAAAAAACTAGCGATAAGAAATACATAGTTTCTTTAATATAGTATGTAAAAGTTTTACGAATATTTTTATAGGCTTAAATACTAATTTTAAATCCTTAATAATATCTTTTGATTTTAATAATAATTAACTTTTGACAAACTACCATTTCTATATAGCAATGTTTCTAAATTATCTAGCTTTTAATAAATATATCTTGTCATTTTTTTTAATTAATATTAGAATATTTCAGTTTTAAAAAAGTAATTACCATTCGCATTAAAGTTATATATATCCTTACTTTTACTTATTTGCCTGTGATAAGCACATAAATAAGAATTGTTTCTCGACTTGCTTGGGTGAATAATGATAAAATTTTGTTAAATTTGATTGGTCACCTTATTCATCCCCCAAGCAAGGTCTCTCATTTTGGTTTCACCATTTTCTAAAGCAAGGTGTGTTTTTCTTCATTTTAGTCAACCTCCGGGATACATTTCTCAGGTGCGGGTCAAATTCTATTAACATCCAGAAGACCAACCGGCCTGAGAATGGAACCATTATTCCAATAGGAGAGTTGACTCCGGGACAAGAAAATCCAAAATTAACAACATGGCTTGCTAACAACCAGAGCAGAAAAGACCAGGATAAAACTTAGGATTTGGTGACAAACATTGTTCTTTCATATATCTAATGTAACACTGTAGCAAGAAGTCGAATAATTTTTATTTAAATTCAATACGATACTTAACATTTATTTTTCTGTTTTTTTTTATATTTTAATAAACATGTGTTAATTTAACTGTGTATTGTTTCTTCTTTTTACTTGTTTGTGTGTGTTGCTCCAGAGTAGGCCATATTCACGTCCTGAGTGAGCTAGCCAGGGAGTGTTTCGCATAACGTCTAATGTAGCAATTTGCAATTGATACATTAGGGGTTATGACGTTAAAAATTGGTCCCAACGGGAAACGATTTGTCACTCCAACGTTGTTAGTGATGTTAGTCAGGTTGTAGCAGCAAACTAAGGTTTGCGGTTACAGGTTGACAACAGCAGCTCAACGTTGGGATGTTACAAATTGAGCCTCGAAGGGTTACAAATTGGCACCCAATGAATATTTGTTGGCACGTCATAGATTGACGTCCAATGAATGTTCGTTGGAACGTTACAAATTGGCGCCCAACGCCAAGATGAAAAGAAAACTGCGCAAAATTATACTCAGTTCAACTGAGTATAATTTTGCGCAGTTTTCTTTTCATCTTGTGTAAATTTTATACTTAGTAGATGTCTAGATTGGTCTTACTAAATTTTTACTTATTTCTTTTATATTTTGACGTTTACCTTATCTTTCTTAACTGCTTATAATGTTCTACCCATACTATCTCATGCAATATATGCAACTAAAATCTAGATTAGTATTATAACTAATATTTGGATTTATATACCTACTGCATTACTGATGATTATGATATCTTATCTTTTATAACTTAATGATTATATGCATATCTAGTGATATTGCTAATATCATAATTACCTATGTTTAAAATTAGCTTCCCTTAAGAACTAACATTCTTGAAAGAATGTCTTTCTAACGATGTTTATCTACATGAGTGATAGATACATCGTCCCCATATTAGTTGTTTTTGTATGATATATATATGTAATTACATATATATATATATATATATATATATATATATAATATATATATATATATATATATACCGGGTGGTGAAACGCCAAACGGTCCATAGGAAATTCAATGGAAAATTCTAAATTGTTAAATTCCTGCTTCCCTAATTATTTTACATCAAAATTCATAGGAAACTATTTGTAAAGAACTAAAATATGTATTAAAAACAAATGTTAAAATTGTTCTACGAATTAAATGTATCTCAAAATTTTGTAAAAATATAATACATTTTTTAGGTCACCCCTTAAAGTCGGGCCACACAAGGTACAAGAATGTGTATGACGTGTTGCGTTTGGTCATATTTATGTTTTTACTATTTGACATTATTTGAATTGTCAATATTTTTAATTTGTGATTAAATCATACACAAATACTAAAATGCATAAGTTTTTACAAATACTACTACTAGTGAACAGTAACTAGTACTTTGTAAACAATAAATTATACTGTTTACAAAGCAATAAAATTGATGAAATGTAATCAGTTCACGAAAAATCGCAATAAGGCAATAGTGCGAGCACTGCCAGATCTTTATTTAACACAAGATATCATAATACACTCCATTTCAATTCCAGGTTATACAACAATCAAATAATTTCTATATAGTTTTACTGTGATCCTTCCTAATAATAATTTATATAATTTATGATAATTTCAACATAAAACTATAACAAATGTTCAAACAATAAGCCATTTTGTACTAAGCAGTATCCCAATCGATTGTAAAATTCTCGTCTAACATTAGCCAGAATGCGTGACGTTATTTTTGCACACTCTTCAATAATTCGCCTTTTTAAAGTTTCAATATCTGTAAATTTTTGGTCAGAATAGATTTTTGATTTTAAATGCCCCCAGATAAAATAATCGTTTGGAGCTAGATCTCCCGATCTCGGAGGCCACTTAATGTTACAGTCAGGTCCAATCAAACAATTATTAAAGCTGTTTTTAAGGAATTCCTTAACCTCCCAGTTATTATGCGCATGGCAGCCATCCATTTGAAACCAAATGTTTTCTTCATCTGGAACTAATTCTGCAAGTCTATGTAAAATTTCTTCTTGTAGCAAGTCTAAAAACTTTTTTGAATTTAAATTTTCCTCATAGAAAAATGGTCCAATAATATTGTGTCTAAATATTCCTAACCAGACATTTATTTTTCGACGATATTGGGTATGGCTTTCAATAATATTCTCAGGCTTTTTTGTCGATCAAATCCTATAATTTTGAACATTTGGTTCATTATTTAATGTAAATGTACAAGCCGTAGAGTTATGAATATTTAACTGATCTGCAATGGTCCGAGAACTTATTCTAGGATTTTCTACAACTGCTGTTAATACATTTATTTCATTTTGATTTTCTAAATTTTTTGGTACTTCAGCAATATTGTTTGTACAGGTACAATTAGAAATCACGGTCCCAGTATTTTCAAACTTTTCTAAAATCCTTAGAATTGTTGAGTGACTTGGAATTGGTCTATTGGGATATCTTACGCTAAATAAAGAACTGACAATTCGCGCACTATTGCCAGAATAAAACATTTTTATTATTGCTACTTTCTCCTCGACTGAATACATTTTTTAATAAACTATGTTGTTTTTTAAACAATAAATCACTAAATTAAAATTTTGGCAATTCAAATAATGTCAAATATTAGAAACATAAATACGACCAAACGCAACATCTCATACACATTCTTGTACCTTGTGTGGTCTGACTTTAAGGGGTGGGCCTAAAAAATGTTTTATATTTTTACAAAATTTTGGGATACATTTAATTCGTAGAACGATTTTAACATTTGTTTTTAATACATATTTTAGTTCTTTAGAAATAGTTTCCTATGAATTTTGTTGTAAAATAATTAGGGAAGCAGGAATTCAACAACTTAGAATTTCCCATTGAATTTCCTATGGACCGTTTGACGATTCACCACCCTGTATATATATATGGGACCGAACTGTGGTGGAGATGTACATTTATACCACTGGATCTTCCTTTAATGGTAAGGTTGTCTTTAGGGTATGGCGTCGGGGGGTTCATAGTACACAGGACTGTCGTCTCTGAGGAGCGCTTTCGAGGTTTAACCATGGATTATGGGCTACTGCGTTCGTACCAACATGATTTCAATCGGCCCAGTGTATAATCGATGTACAGTACCAAAGGTTGCGGATAACCCTTAACGTAGCTTTTCTCCCTCTTGGTCTACGACCAATTTTAGTGTGACGAATACTATAATTCGTTGGGGTAAAATATTTCCCTGAGTATTAACTCTAAAGCCTTGTAAGGAATTGCTATAAGGTATAGAATAGGATTATTTACCTTACAATTTTAGTGTGACGAATACTATAATTCGTTGGGGATGAAATAATACCCAGAGTTCTCACTCTAAAGTCATTTAGTGTATATAGTATTACAATACTGTAATACATAGTTTATAATTATGTAGTTAAAATTTTAGTTTAACGGATATTATAATTCGTTGGGTGATAGTCATTTATTTTTTGACTTAGGTTAATATAAGTATATTAATTTTTATATCTTATAACAAGTTAACCATTTTCACTTTATTTTGTTTAAATAATAGTATCTAAACTTACAAGTTATTATACCTATATCTAGGTATCTAGATAACTTTATTATTTGGTAAAGATTACCTTTATTATTATTTTGATGATCATAACATATAATGAGTTTAGTGATGAGAAAAATTTCTCAAGGTACTTTCGAAATTTTTCTACCGGGTGGTGGAAGTGTGTAGCGTTATAACTGCTACATTGCCTGCTTTCTTTCTTATCTTAATATATTTCGTTAATTCTATTCTCCAATTTCCGTATCTTCTGTCATAATTCATATTCTTCTATATCCTCCATTGTATCTCTTATTTTTCTATATATTTTCTAGGATATAGATTGTATCAGAATTATGTCGTTACTTAATTAATTCATTATTCTCTTTTCATTTTTACTGGTATTTGGTATAAAAACCAGTTGGCGTCCAAATCTATCTTCTTTATATATATTTTAGTATCTACCTTTCCTATTTTCTTAATAATCATCATTTTTATCTTTTACTCAAGTTTCTAAAGAGTGAATTTTATTTTCATCTCTATTTCCGTTACTTTGGAACGAGAGGTCCCATCTTTATTCTCTGTGACATTTCTCCTTCCCGTTCGATACAAAAGTCCATATAATCGCTTTTATTTCTGAAAAGGTCGATTTTCTTCATGACTTCTCTAAGAGTAGAATAACCAATTGTTGTGTCGTCTCCAGATTTGGAGGTAAGTGTATAATATATTTTATCGATTTCCTAATTCCACCTGTTGTATAAAAATCTTTTTATAATTTTAACTTTAAAAGTTCTATGCTCATTATATATGATTATGGTATGACATGTAAGTAGATACATATTTTGTGGATATATTTTTTTTTTGTTTTTTATTTTATATAAAAAACTAGCGATAAGAAATACATAGTTTCTTTAATATAGTATGTAAAAGTTTTACGAATATTTTTATAGGCTTAAATACTAATTTTAAATCCTTAATAATATCTTTTGATTTTAATAATAATTAACTTTTGACAAACTACCATTTCTATATAGCAATGTTTCTAAAGTATCTAGCTTTTAATAAATATATCTTGTCATTTTTTTTAATTAATATTAGAATATTTCAGTTTTAAAAAAGTAATTACCATTTGCATTAAAGTTATATATATATATCCTTACTTTTACTTATTTGCCTGTGATAAGCACATAAATAAGAATTGTTTCTCGACTTGCTTGGGTGAATAATGATAAAATTTTGTTAAATTTGATTGGTCACCTTATTCATCCCTCAAGCAAGGTCTCTCATTTTGGTTTCACCATTTTCTAAAGCAAGGTGTGTTTTTCTTCATTTTAGTCAACCTCCGGGATACATTTCTCAGGTGCGGGTCAAATTCTATTAACATCCAGAAGACCAACGGGCCTGAGAATGGAACCATTATTCCAATAGGAGAGTTGACTCCGGGACAAGAAAATCCAAAACTAACAACATGGCTTGCTAACAACCAGAGCAGAAAAGACCAGGATAAAACTTAGGATTTGGTGACAAACATTGTTCTTTCATATATCTAATGTAACACTGTAGCAAGAAGTCGAATAATTTTTATTTAAATTCAATACGATACTTAACATTTATTTTTCTGTTTTTTTTTATATTTTAATAAACATGTGTTAATTTAACTGTGTATTGTTTCTTCTTTTTACTTGTTTGTGTGTGTTGCTCCAGAGTAGGCCATATTCACGTCCTGAGTGAGCTAGCCAGGGAGTGTTTCGCATAACGTCTAATGTAGCAATTTGCAATTGATACATTAGGGGTTATGACGTTAAAAATTGGTCCCAACGGGAAACGATTTGTCACTCCAACGTTGTTAGTGATGTTAGTCAGGTTGTAGCAGCAAACTAAGGTTTGCGGTTACAGGTTGACAACAGCAGCTCAACGTTGGGATGTTACAAATTGAGCCTCGAAGGGTTACAAATTGGCACCCAATGAATATTTGTTGGCACGTCATAGATTGACGTCCAATGAATGTTCGTTGGAACGTTACAAGTTGACGGGTCTTAATTCTTGATCTACTATACTAACAATAATTTTGGTAATTTCACGTATACCGTTGCTTACAGGTATGTATATAGGATTATTAGGACGTTCATTAATAGAAAAACCTGGATCAACATTTATCGGAAAATGCAGAATGGTGTGTACAGGTCTGTCTTCGTAGAAGGCTCCTTCAGTAATGTTGCATTCAAAGAGTAGACTTGATACTTTTATAATGTTTACAGATCTGAAGAATGCATTTTTCCTGATGTTAACACTCTATTTGAGGAGAAACCCAATAATTTACCAAGACTATCGACTTTCTCGAAAGTAATGGTATGATCTGGACAGAAAATTTCACATTTTAGCGTATTGTTGTTCGGTTTTAAAGTAAACTCTTGAACCGAATTGTATATACCCATTAATTCATTTCGAATGTATGCTTCTATATCAGTAATTTCATAAGATCCTGATGGAATTTCGATATGACGCAACTTTGTACGATCATTTTGCTCATAGAAGTAAAACTTTTCACCATCAATGTTTGGAATTGAATTAAATGTATGAAATCCCAACACGGCTATATAATACTGCCGTAACGGATCAAGCACAAGAGGCACTTGAGGAGTAAACGAAAATTCGTTTGTAGTACTTGTTAGGGTCAGTAATCGAGACATGACTGATATGAGGTAAAAGGTGCAGTAAGTTAAATACCAAAATATGTTAAACATTTCTTTATTTTTTAGAATAACGTAACATGTTTTTTGTTTTATTTATATTTTGCTCATAATATGGTATTCTACAAAATACACATACACTTCAAACATTACACCATACATCCTTCTTATAGTCTTTTTTTGCAGGGTAAATAATATTCCAACTCCGCCTCTGGTAGATACTGGGTGGATTGAGTAGCTCAGTAAATGCCAGTGCCGGTCCCAAGCCCGGATGAAGGAGGAGGGTTACAGCGGTAGGTTAGCTCCCCGCCCTGCGTAAAAGAAATATTGCTAAAAATCCCAAGGAACAGCCTCGGAACTCGGATGGCTTCAAAGGAAAACGACATAGGCAAAGAAAAAGGCTAACGAATTTTGGATGTTGGAACATACAAGGACTGAATACAAAAGAAGATCAAGTATTTAAGGAACTCAGTACATACCGAATTGACATCGCAGTACTCAGCGAAACAAAAAAGAAAGGACAGGGGAACCACTACAAAGACGACTATATATACTTCGGGAGCGGAGTAGAAAAATCAAAAAGAGCCAAAGCTGGAGTAGCGGTCGTGATAAGAAAAAACATGGAAAAATGTATTACCAACTGGAACCCGATAGACGAAAGAATTATAACAGTAGACCTTACAACAAAGGGGAGAGACATAAAAATAATTGGCATCTATGCACCCACGGACGACTCAGATACAAACACTAAAGACATGTTCTTCGACAAACTCTCAGAAGAGTTAAATAAAATAAAAAAAAGACAAGAAATAGTCCTGCTAGGGGACCTGAACGGAAGAGTAGGTAAAGCTCTTGACAACAAAATAATTGGACAACACGGAGAAGATGTAGTAAATGAGAACGGAACAAGATGGTTGGAGGTATGCGAACAACATTCGTTAAAAATACTGAATGGATTTTACAAACATAGAGACATAAATAAATATACATGGACTCAAAAGACAAGAAAACTGCAGTCAATTATAGACTATATAGTAGTTAAACAAGAGACATCTTTAAGACCCTACGATGTAAAAGTTTGGAGAGGGGCAAAATGTGGATCGGATCACCTACTAGTAAAGGCACCCGTGGAAATAAGATATATTAAACAACATAAATCCCAAGAACAGACAAACAAAGAATCCATACGGCTCTATAACATAGACAGCTTAAAAAATGAGTCCACAAGTTTTCTCTATAAACTACGTTTGGCACAAAAATTAGACGAAGAAATAAACGGAACAGCGGAAGAAATGTATGAGACTTTGAAAATCAAAATTCATGAAGCAGCATTAGAAGCTCTAGGTACGAAAGAAAAACTAAACCGTAGAAATTATTGGTGGACAGAAGGTTTATTAGAACTGGTAGAAGAAAAGAAAAAACTGTATTTTAAATGGTTAGCGACAAAAGATGAGGAAGACCGAAAGAACTATAACAGATACAAATATATAGTAAAAAAGGAAATTAAAAAAACAAAAAACATAACCTGGGACAACAAGTGTGCAGAAATAAGCTCAATGGTAGGAGGATCTAGGTCCAGACAAGCTTGGAAAACTATCAACAGTCTTAGAAAAAATACAAACGAAACAAAAAAAATAAACCCCATAGACATAGAAAGATGGAAAAATTATTACGAAAATCTATTAAATGAACAACGTACACAGTTTCTAGACACACATATAGATATAGTTGAAACGGGGTTAAATGAAGTGGCGATGATTACCGTAGAAGAAATAAAAAACGCATTACAAAAAATGAAAAATAATAAAGCTCCTGGGCCGGGTGATTTACCTATCGAGTTATTCAAACATGCCACTGCAATAACATTAGAATTGCTTTGTAAAATGTTTAACAAGTGCCTACAAGGAGAAAGTATCCCAAGAGATTGGAAAGTCTCGTACATAAACTCCATCTACAAAAAGGGAAACAGGAATGACTGCAGTAATTACCGAGGTATCAGCATTACGTCATCCACTGGCAAACTGTATGAAAGAGTTCTGAAAGCCAGAATAGAAAAAGAAGCCACAGAGATCGAAGAACAAAGTGGATTCCGACCAGGGAGATCTTGTGTCGACAATGTATTTACTCTCAAACATCTAATAGAAAAGAGATTAGCAAGAGGACTAGAACTTCATGCCACTTTTATAGATCTCCGTAAAGCGTTTGACTCCGTACCACTGCAGAGACTATGGACAACATTGGAAAACGCAGGTATAAATGCAGTATATATAAATGCCGTGAAAAAGCTATATCAAGATAACCAAGCTTATATTAAGGTTGGAAACCAAATTTCCTAGGGTTTCACCCAAACAAAGGGTGTCAAACAGGGCTCTTGCCTCTCCCCAACCCTATTTAAAATATATCTTGGTAATGCTTTAAAATATTGGATGAGAAAATGCAGCCCAATGGACATATGGGTAAATGACACTCCTATATACACAATCCTCTTCGCAGACGACCAGGTAGTTCTTGCCGAGGACCTACAAGATATGACGTACATGATAAACAAACTAATAGACGAATTCAAAAAATGGGGATTAGAGGTTAATACCGAAAAGACACAATACATGAATATAGGAGGCATCGGTCAAGACATGGAAACAGAAAGCGGATTAATTAAAAACGTTGATCAGTACGAATATCTCGGAGTTACACTAAGCGAAGACGGAAGAGACGACAAAGATATAACAAGAAAAATAGGAAAAGGAAAAAACATGATAAAAACACTACATCCGATCCTGTGGAATAAAACTTTAACTAAGAAAACAAAGAAAAATATATATCAGGCTATGATTCAGCCGGTGCTGACGTATGGGTCAGAAGTGTGGGTCTTTAACAAGAATATGTCACAAAAACTCCTCTCAACGGAAATGATGTACTGGAGAAGATGTTCCGGGTTAACTTTGTTTGACCACATAAGAAATGAAAACATAAGAGAGAGAATGAAAGTAAAGAACACAATAATGGATACGATAGCCGAAAAACAATTAAAATGGTATGGACACCTGAGACGGATGAACGAAGAAAGGATACCACGAAAGGTTTGGAACTGGAGACCTACACAGAGAAATAAAAGGGGAAGGCCAAGAAAGAAATGGATATCCAATATTCATATAGAAATGGAAAATAGAGGTCTTCAAGAAGGAGACTGGGCCGATAAGAAATTATGGCGATTGGGATGCGAGAAGCGACAAAATTAAAGTTGCAAACACTCGCTATATATATAATTATATATATATATGTATATATATATATATATATATATATATATATATATATATATATAATAAATATTCCAGCGCATGGCGAATATCTTGTGGTAATTATTGCCAGACATCAGCCGTTATATTTTCCATTATACAGAAACTTTAAGCACAAATGTCCACAGTTTATTTGGTTATAACTTTGATACTGATGGTTATTATAGGCAATTCTTCCACCATTCAAAGAGGAAACTAGTTCTTGAGGTGGCTTCAAGCAACCATATGAGTCAAAATACTCTATGTCTTTGTTTATCTTTCTGTAAGCTACCCAATGTGTACCAGGGTTTGTTGAAATATCAAGATTAATTATAGCACATTCGTGTTTACGAGGGTAACGAGGTAACTTATCTCTCATAAACACACCACGAAAATTTCGAATTTTAAGTAGTTTAACAAATTTATTTAAGTCCACATTGGTTAAAGGTCTATTAGGTAGCTTCACCGGGAGTTTTTTGACTTTTTTAAATATATTCCAAAGCCTCCTTTGGCGTTTTTTTCGAAGGTATAATCCTTTGCCTAGATGTTCCATAGCTTTTATTGTGACGTTTATCCTCTTCTAGTTTCTTTTGAGCATTCTTTGAATCAATTACAGTCTTTGCGATGGCGCTTGCACCACCAGCCAAACTACCAAGAGCTGATAAGCCTGCAAAGATGGGGATTAAAGGTAAAATACCACCAGATTTTGATTCGAATGGAATGATTCTTGGAAGTCGAACATTTCTTTTCCCACCTACATTCTTCACGGCTGTTCTAGCTGCTGCAAGTGCAGCTAGAGCTGATTTACGCAAATTTGGCGACGTAGAAGTTCGTTTCAACGTTCTAATAATTGGTTGCAGCACGTGTCGCTTAAACGAACCAATACCTTTACCACGTTTCATACCCATACCTAGTTTTCGTTTAGCTTTCATGGCTGTAGTAGTCAACCAGGCAGTAGCTTTTTCACCCAAAGACGCGTCGTTTGCTATAACTCGTTCCCACGCTTTGTTTTCCAATACCCAATCTGCTTTATGTCGATCTTTTAATGAATTACTTTGGGAATATGCAATATCATGATCTCTCGCAGCTCGATCTAATGGATTTATCCCTGGATCTCCACGAGCTAGGCGTTTCTGTAATTTAGTTCCAGGTCCTAGATATTGGTAACCAGGGACATGCAATTCAAACGGTATATTGTTGATCAGAGAATTCAACACTCCTTCACCTTGAACGACTAACATTGAAATGAATCGATTCTTGCAAAATTTTTTTATATAACCGAGTGTATAAAATAAATCTTAATCACAAGATGAAGGTCATTCAACAAGATAAGACACTAACAGTGGAGAACTTGGATTTTGTCGATAACGTGACCAGAATCAGTAAACATGGTGTATTGTTACCACATTCTTTTCGTGCCATCGTATGTGGTCCAAGCGGATGTGGAAAAACTAATGCTATGCTAGCATTACTGTTTGACCTAAATGGCGCTAAATTCAAAAATGTTTACGTATATTCAAAGTCGTTGTTTCAACCCAAGTATCAGTTTTTAAAGGAAGTGTTGGAATCTGTGAAAGAGGTCGGCTATTTTCCATTTAAAGATAATGATGCCGTAATAAGTCCTGATGAAGCTAAACCAAACTCAGTATTCATATTTGATGACGTATCTACGGATCCACAACAAACAATACGTGAATATTACTGTATGGGTAGACATAAAGATATCGATTGTGCATACCTATGTCAATCATACAGTCGAGCAGGTAAACAACTTCTGCGTGATAATGCCAATCTTATTGTATTGTTTAAACAGGATGAGCTCAATTTAAAACATGTCTTTGATGATCACGTCTCACCCGACATGACATTTGTCCAATTTAAAAAAAATTGTTCTGAATGTTGGCAGGATAGGCATGGTACATTCGTCATTGTTAAGGACTTCGATATTTCTAACGGACGATATCGTTTAGGTTTCGACAAGTTTATAAAATTGTAGGTATGATAGAAACACAAGCATTATATAGCAACATGTTAGACAAAGAGGTCGCTGCACGCAAGCGTAGAGTTACTGAATTAGCTCGAGTCGTTCGCAAAAAGTATTTGGCACTAAAACTAGGTAGAACAGAACAAGACGAGACGCTAAATAAACTCTTTGAACCCATAGCTAAACCTCTTAAAGATATTGCACAATCCTCAAAAACTTCACTTCATGCTATTAGTAACAAGCTTAGACACGTCAAAAAGGAAGAAGCGAAAACAGAAAAAGAGGTGAAAAAAGAAGACAGCGATGACGATGTATTTTCCGATGCAACATCAACGTATCAAGTTAACGAACATGAAAATGAAGATTTAAAACAATATAAAGAAATATTAAATAATACTGAATTTCATCACAATTCCATAGACCATCTTAAAGGTGCAACTGCAGAAAAATATCATAATATTATCAAACCGTTGTTTAAACCTAAAAGAGCAAAGAAGCAATCGCCACCGAAAATTCAGTCTACTAGATTAAAGAAACTGTCTTTTGAAGGTCTAGAAAAAGCCACTCGTTCACCACCGAAAACTCGGTCTACTACATTAAATAAACCGTCCTTCGAAGGTTTAGAAAAAGCAAAACGTTCATCATCGTCAACAACGTTAACTTCATCATCTACCTCCAAAGGATCTGGGTTCGTCGATGCTTCACATTTGATCTACAACGATAATCCTATTGAATATGTATATTGGGATGATCCAAATGAACTATGTGACAGACTTAAATTATTGATTGCTTCCCAAGAAGCAGGAAACACATCTCACAGTAACGAAATTGTTGCCATTATCAACGAATTACGTGAAGCAGATATTATATATTAATGTTAAATTAGATTAACCATCATTTCCAATATGAGTGTTGATAAGTTTGGTCGTCATCATTATCGTTCTAATGAACAAGCTATTAAAAAGCTGCGTGGAGGCCAAACAATTTATTACAAATCCAGATACATGCAGTAAATAAGGATATTAAACGAGATCCTCCTGTAGCAGGTATACATCTTTCCAACAAGAAATATGTAGATGACCACATTGTAAATATAAAAAGTTTTTTGCGAAAAGAGATTAACTTGATGCGAAAAGAATATAGTTCAAAAGATACTCAACTTGAACAAAAAATTTCTGACTTTCAAAACGCCATCGGTAAGATTGAAAGCAATTTTAATAAAAAAAATAATGAGTTATCTAATGCGAATAAACTGGTTGTTTTGAAAATATCTGATTTAACGAAAAAAATGAATGGTTTACAAAAAGCAATAAGTGACCAGAATGCACCAAAATAAGAAGACTTTGAATATGTCGCAAAAAAAGTTGCAGAAAATACCATGACAGTGGATAGCATTAACAAGAGAATAAATCAAATGGAACCTACATTACAGAGCGTCGTAGATAACATTAGTTCACATTTCATCTGATTTAACAAAAGCAATAACAAGTGACCAGAATGTATTAAAACAAGATATTAAAGAAGGCTTTGAATCTACCACAAAAAAAAAGTAGAAAATACCGTGACAGTAAAGATGATTAATAAGAGAATAAATCAAATGTAATCTACATTACAGGATGCAGTAGATAACACTACTTCATGGAAGTTAGTTGAAATTCGTAATGTTCAAAGAAAAACAACAGTTGGTCAACGAATTGCATAAACCAGCACGAAAAAACTATCCACGTCGACGAACCGTCATTAAAGGACTAGATGATTTATGGCAAATGGATATTGCTGAGATGCGGTCTTATGCCAACCAAAATAAATCTTACAAGCTCATTCTTGTCGTAATTGACTGTTTTTCAGAGTTTGTTTGGACTCGACCATTAAAGACAAAAACAGGAGAGGAAATAACAAAGACGTTTGCAGATATTTTAAGTCATACTCGGCGAGTTCCGAAAAATTTACAAACAGACCAAGGTACAGAATTTTTCAATTCCAAGTTTCAAAATCTCACAAGAAACCATGGTATTAATCACTATAATACCTTTAGTATTAAAAAAGCAGCCATATGTGAACGAATTATTCGAACATTGAAGGAAAAACTTTACAAGTATTTTAGTCTTAATGGTACGTACAAATGGATCGATATCTTACCTCAAATTACAAAAGACTACAATAACATCAAACACAGCAAAATTCGACTAAGACCTATTGATGTTAAAAAATCTAACGAAAAAGAAATTTTACGAAAATATTACACACACTTGAAAATTGCAGGTCCAAGAAAATTGAAAGTTGGCGATGTGGTTCGCATTAGTAAAAATAAACACCTTTTTGATAAAGGATATAAGCCGAATTGGACAACAGAACTATTTAAAATTACTGAAATTAAAATAACAAATCCTACAACATACTTGATTGAAGATGTGACTGGAGCGCCTATTAGAGGAGCATTCTACGAAGAAGAATTACAGAAAACAAAAAGTACAAACATTTACTTGATTGAAAAAGTATTGCGTAGACGCGGAAATAAGATGTATGTTAAATGGTTGGGTCTTGATGGTAAACATAGTAGTTGGATTAAAAATAAAGATGTGGTTTAATATTTTTTTAAATACGCTACATACGAATACTAACTTAAAGTGGAGGGAAACAGTATAAAAGACCTCTCAGCAACCTCGCTCTCCGTTAGTTCACCTCGCTCTCAGTTAGTTCATCAACATGAATTCTCAAGATAGTGGTTACAGTACATCAAGTGATATGGTGATATTCGATGATTCATCATCAAGTGAAATCAATTATGGTGCCGAACTAGATCGAGTTTTAGCAAAATTTGAAGAAGCTGCGAAAAATGACCCATACTATTTGT